>VSDK01007092.1:48199-60699 GCA_009767595.1 Symbiodinium kawagutii | reverse complement strand
GAAAATGCAGCATTAAATGCACACGTATCGAATGACACCTTGGACATTTTTTGTGTACCAATTGAAGCTTCAAGTAGGGATAGGCAATTGAATAATTTTAAACAGGTAGGGATCATGTGAATAAACAAATTCAGAAAAGCATTGCATCCATCTGCACCGGAAGAAATTCTACATCTGCATTTTGGGAACGATTTGAATGATTTGAATGCACAGACGCAACGCGGCTCAGCCTGTCGGGTTCCAGAGGTGCCAGGTTCACTCCACTGAAAACAGCGCCTGCAAGTCAGAAAGACGACACAGGGGGAAACTGTAAAACTGTGTGGTTCTGAGCAGTTCTGAGTAGTTCTGAGTAATTCTGAATAGTTCTGAGTACTTCTGGGTAGTTCTGAGTAGTTCTGAGTAGTTCTGAGTCGTTCTCAGTGGTTCTCAGTAGTTCTGAGTACTTCTGGGTAGTTCTGAGTAGTTCTGGGTATTTCTGAGCAGTTCTCAGTGGTTCTCAATAGTTCTTCGTGGATCTCAATAGCTCTGAATAGTTCTGACTAGTTCTGAGAGCTCTGAGTAGTTCTGATTGGTTCTGAGAGTTCTGAGTAGTTCTGAGTAGTTCTGAGTGGTTCTACGCAGTTCTGAGTGGTTCTGAGTAGTTCTGAGTAGTCTGAGTAGGTCTGAGTAGTTCTGAGTAGTTCTGAGTAGTTCTGAGTAGTTCTGAGTAGGTCAGAGTAGTTCTGAGTAGTTCTGAGTAGTTCTGAGTAGTTCTGAGTAGTTCTGAATAGTTCTGAGCAGTTCTGAGTAGGTCTGAGTAGTTCTCAGTAGTTCTCAGTAGTTCTGAGTAGTTCTGAGTAGCTCTGAATAGCTCTGAGTAGTTCTGAGTAGTTCTGAGTAGTTCTGAGTAGTTCTGAGTAGTTCTGAGTAGTTCTGAGTAGTTCTGAGTAGGTCTGAGTAGTTCTGAGTAGTTCTGAGTAGTTCTGAATAGTTCTGAGCAGTTCTGAGTAGTTCTGAGTAGTTCTCAGTGGTTCTCAGGAGTTCTGAGTAGTTCTGAGTAGCTCTGAGTAGCTCTGAGTAGTTCTGAGTAGTTCTGAATAGTTCTGAGCAGTTCTGAATAGTTCTGAGTAGTTCTCAGTGGTTCTCAGGAGTTCTGAGTAGTTCTGAGTAGCTCTGAGTAGCTCTGAGTAGTTCTGAGTAGTTCTGAGTAGTTCTGAGTAGTTCTGCTTCAAGAAATAGCACTGCTTTCAAGGGTTCCTATCAATATTGACAGAACCGGGGTTGGTAAAAAGCACTCGGCTTTAAACTGAAAGGGTTACTTTGGTAATGAATTGGAATGGTTGGCTGATAACAACTGGAAACTGTTTGAACTTCGAACTCTCATCAATACTATCCATGTGGCATGCGCTTGGTAATGAATATATGTGAAAGATTGCAAAAACACCCTTTACAATTATTGTGCATATATAAATACAAATACATATAAGTATAAATACAATCACAAACGGATATACATATATATATATATGTATGTATAAATATACATATATATATATATTTATATATATATATATTTATATATATATATATTTATATATACATACATACAGACTGACTGTAGTTACATTGCACAAAAAAAAACAGGCGGCAAGAAACTACCCCCTGGGAATTGCGTTCCTGGCCTTGGCCACCTTGACCCTGGCAAGACTTCCTCGGCCGGGTGCACAGGGCTGTTCGGCGCCAAGATTTGTAAACAAAACGATGAAACAATTTGTAAATCTTCATTTAATTCCAATTTCCCATGGCCTTTCCGAGTTGGAAACCTTGAAAGATGGATTGGTTCATTGGAATTGAAACGTTAATTGGGTCCCTCCAGACGCCCTATCATTTGGGTGATATTTGGTGTGGGGCCGTGGGGTCTGCGAATTCCAAACTCCACCTACTGAAAAATTGTGGCAAGGTAAGGCAAGTACTGATACTTATATACCTTCTCCCCCAAGTTGCATAGTTTCAATACTCAGGTATGATTGGCGTTGCGCTTCCATGGAAACAAAGGGCCATGTCGAAGTCACACCTCATGCTTCAAACTCGAAATATAAAAGCAACTGAACCGAACGGGTGCGACTTGCAATTCAACTGTTACAATTCCAAGTTTACCACTGCCGCGCAAGTCGCCCGGGTGGTATTGCAACGCCAGCCGGTGTCACATTCAGCTCCAAGAGAAATCTCAAAGAAAAAACATTTTGCGTAGCGTCTGGGTATGGTTTGCCATGGGATTGGGAATGGTCATCCCGTATGCACTCAAAAATACACATACATGAATGATCATGAATGTATATTTTGAATGAACATAAATTCTATTTGCGTACGTACTGACCTATATTATCTGTTTGCCTTCCTGTCTATCTAAATTCGGTAGCATTACCCCTAACAAACCTTCCAGTAACTGTCACGAACCAAGCGCTCGTTCTTGCTGTTCCTACGTGGTGGTATTGGGCACCCGAATCCCGCAAGTGTGGCTTTCACCAAGCCTGGCAGGTGGGGTGGGATGATAGCATTTGGTTCTCTAAGTTCTCTAAGCTTTGGGTCTCTGCACGGTAGCACATACGTGGTTGTCACCACAGCGTTTATTCACACCGTATGCGCTTGGATCCGATGGTTATTATTTCACTGTTATGAATTACTGCAATATTGTTGGCATAGCTGCACTGACATCATATCTTAATCATTCATGGAAATGGTTGATGAACATATATCAGTATCTCTTCGCTGGTAGGATTATTACAGGATATGGGTCACTATTCCGTCATTGCGCTCATTATTTTGAAATCTTGTTGAGATGGATGCTGCACCAACAGTTGGGCATGCGTTTATGCCCATGGTTGTTGGTTCTTCTGAGTCTCAAGTCAGTTTGCATTATGAGAAGGCTACCTTGACCCATACTTTGCATACTTTACTTCTGTTCTTCCATATTTCTCTCGTACTTAGGCACCAGGTAAGTTCCTCCAAGGGTCGAAATCCTGAAGCAGTCCTGCGCGGAGCCGCTCTCAAAGACATGGAGTCCACGGAGCTCAACAGCGACATCCAAATCAATGGGAGCTAAAGACCGGGGTCTAATCATTGAAGGAACCAAGATAGACTTAAGATAGACTTAAGATAGACTTAAGATAAATAAGAAATACCAAAAGATCGTTCTGCAGATCTTGGTAGCAGAAGGGTTGTGATGGGAGAAGTAGCCAAGTCCCCTGGTTCAGCATTGTCTCGTATCCTTTCTTCCACCTTCCAGATGCTGGGCTTGGTGGTTGACACAGAGATTGGGTCGTGTCCCTCATGCGATTCTCTCAAGTATGGTCTTGCTTGGGGGAGGAGTAGACCTGTTGTCTTTTCACAAGGGATGAAGCCAAAATTTGTAAACATATCCTTTTATCTTTGGGGTCCCTGGACCTGGTGGTTTTGCTTCAGTTGACCCTCGGCGGGTTGCATTTTTTTCCTTTCCATTTCTCGTTTGCGCAAAAAGCTGCTTCGAGACACGCTATGAGCCCTTGTGGTTGGTCCCTGTCCCTTGGGGTTGAGGCAAAAGTTTTTTGAGACCCAGGGGTAGTTTTTTAAGTAGGGCGGGTTGTCTGGTGTCACTGGATGCGTTCATTCTTGCATGTCATGTTTTACTGCGCCCTCCATTGTATTGCTGAAATGGAAGAGTTGGGTCTTCAAAGGGGTGGACAAGCTTGTGTGAACCATGGTCTTACTTTCGAGCTTGCTCTTTTTGTCCATGAGTCTTGTTATTGTTGCTGGCATGACTGGAATGTAAAGGTTGCCCATTTTCAGGAGCAAAAAGGTTTTGCAAGAAATCTTTGACAGAATCGTTCGTATTCGGGAATTCTTGTGGCACTGCAGTTGCTGGGATGCTTGGCAGGGATGCGTTTTGGCAGGGGCGAGTGAGTTTTTGCCATCAATGTCTACCAGAATCCAATTACGTTCTTCCCAGATTCCATGTTTTCTACTCTTCCGACGTAGAATGTCTCTTCGCGGGAGCATGCAAAAAAGCTCAGTGAACTGTTTATAGTCTTCTAAGCTTCTTAGCGTTTCTCTCTTATTGCTTTCTTGCCTCGTGACGAGGTTGCCTCTTTGGGACATGATGCGGCAAGAATTCTTTCAGGTAAGCTTCCATCCTATGGGTTTCTTCAAGCCTCAACAAGCTTGTTGTTGCTGTTGGGTTGGGAAGGGCTTGGCTCTCTAGGGGAAGGTGACCCCAAGCAGCCTTTTTCGATTTCATTGCCCCCATTATGTTAACTAATATCATGTAACATCTGTGTCTCTGAGGTAGTGATTGCTTTTCGGCTAATGCTAGATGCCTCCTATTCGTCACCTTGTTGAATTTACCGCTTGTTGCTGAAGAAAAATTACCTCGGGTCTTTTAGCCTTCTTCTTCTCCGTCTGTTGTTGCCAAGAACTTCTGACCTTTTCCCACTTCCAGTTTTGTCACCGTTGTTTGTGGAGGTAGAAAAGCTGACCTTTTAGGGTAGGGCAAGGCACTTTTCAACCTCAGTCTTATTCTTGGCCTCCTCCTTATCCTCCTCCTCCTTGTTGTCTTTGTCTGCTTTTTCTGGGGAGGAGCACCCCTTCATAAGGTGACGAGGAAAGGCTTCTTTCAGATAGGTTTTTCTCCTCTGGACTTCTTTTGATTCGTCATCTTGCTGTTGTTGTCCCAACGCGGGTGGAAAAGCTGGTTTGTCTGGGTCAGCTGTCAGCTTGGCTCTATGACCCGTTCTGAGTGCATTCTTTCCTTTTTCACCCATGTCTTGCACCTGCTTTAGTTGGGGTGGAATCAATTGTTTCCAGTCATAGTAGGGCGCATCTTCTGTAAAGTCCGTTCCTGCCCCTGGAACATCTTGGAACGTCATGAGTCGCGGCTCGTCCCTATTTGTGGCTGGGTCTCCAGTCTTACTTTCAGCCTTCCCTTTCTCGTCTTTGCCTGTTCCTGTCCTCCCTGCTACTGGGTTGGCAAGGCTGCCCCTTTGCGATCAATCAATTTTGGTTTCTGCATGGGGCCTACTTGGCACCTACGCTGCAGAATATGCAGCTGTTTGACGAAGAGATCCGACATTGAAAAAATGCACCAACTGTTGTAAAACACGCGCTGTTCAACCAATGAAAACAAAAAATATTTATACATACATAAATATGTGTATATATATATATATATGTATATGTATATATATATATATAAACACTCACACCAGCCATCATTTTCCTGCTCAGACCAAGTTTAGTCACAAAATAAAGAATAGATGATTCAAGAGTAACCCCACTCTTGTTCATTGAAAATAAAAGGGGCCCCGAAATGTCTCCTGCACGCCAAACCGGTCAGAAAACATACCCCCCTTAACACCCCCTAGGATCTCTGCCAAGCCAGGGGAAACCTAGGCCCAAGGTGTTTACTTAAGACGAGGAAACGAAAACGGACGAAAAACGGCCCCCTCTCCCTTGCTTTTTTGGCCGTTTGGCTTTCTTTCTGGGAGAGGGGAGCGGGCCCTTAAGCCCAAAACTGCAGGACATTAAATGGATGGTTTCGTGTTTATATATGCACGCATAGGTACAAACACTCACACCAGCCCTCATTTTCCTGCGCAGACCAAGTTTAGTCACAAAATAAAGAATAGATGATTCAAGAGTAACCCCACTCTTGTTCATTGAAAATAAAAGGGGCCCCGATATGTTTCCTGCACGCCAAACCGGTCAGAAAACATACCCCCCTTAACACCCCCTAGGATCCCTGCCAAGCCAGGGGAAACCTAGGCCCAAGGTGTTTACTTAAGACGAGGAAACGAAAACGGACGAAAAACGGCCCCCTCTCCCTTGCTTTTTTGGCCGTTTGGCTTTCTTTCCACGTCCCCCTGACCTGCTCTGTTTCAGAGCAGGCTCAAGTTTTGGGGTGTGTTTGGTGAAATTTCGAAAAATGGTAATCCAGGGAAGTAAAACGCGGTCAGGAATTCTGATTTCAGCCAGCAATGCAAGGCCGGCATTCAAATAAATACGCGCGGTTTTCAATGCAGTCCAACGACCTGCCAATAGCACCCGGTCTAAAGACCCAGTCAAGGTGAACATATGAGTTGCACCGCCCCGTCTCAATGAGTAGGGTCTAAATTGCCATTCATCCAGGGATAATGCAGTGAGGCATTGTTGAAACAATTTACGCCATTGATGTGGCTTTGGCGTCAAAAAAGTATGGGCGGAAACTTTCAGCTTCCATGCCCACAAAAGTTTCAAAGTCACTGCATCCGTCACGGTTACGCTTTCAGCAGCACCTTGACGTTTACCTGATTTGGTTAAACCCAAATTGATGATCGCAGGTTGGGAGACAGATCCCATTTGAATTTGCCAAGACTGCAAGGCAAGCAGTTCTCCCGTGCGTAAAAGACCATAAAAGGCTACCAATAACGAAATGCCAAAACTGAAATGCTCTTTAAAAAACGCCCATCCAGCCATTGCCATGACTGTTCTCTCAGTCAAGGGCGGTGCCCTACTAGGCACTTCATGGGTAGACCAGGTCTTCATCAATCGCCATGAGCCTGGCAAAAAGCCTTTCAGTTTGGGGTCCTTGTCCTGGAGAGCGGCAAGGATGGTACTACCTGTGGCTCGACCTTCTCCTTCACTCCAAAGGTGCTCCAAATAGTCCGAAACTATGCCATCCAAAAGGTCACGGCGAGATGGGAGTCGTACATCCTCCCGTCGAAGGTACGCATAGAACTGCTGTAAACTGTTGTTGTAGCGCTCCTTGGCAACAGGTAAAACTGTCAAAGACTTGAGTGAACCTAGGTTTTTTCTAACGGCTTTTCGCTGCTCCTTGCTCCGGGCCTCAATCACCTTCGCTGAGTTTTTACCCATTTCTTCTTCACATACCGGCGGCTTGGACGATCCGCCGGATTTTGGTGGGCGTCGACATACCCCCAAGTAGGGGTAAGGCCTGAGGCAAGAAGAAGCGCATTGAGCCGCATAAGTGTACTTCTCATCTTCCGGGACGAAGATCTTCCACGGGAAAGCGCATGTAGGACGACCAGTGAGTCCACTAAATGTACACAACGTAGGTTCACTTGTTGCATTTTTTGGAGCCTATACTTGAAACTTGTCAAGACCGCACGAAGTTCCAGCACATTTATGTGCTCTGAACAATCTGACCATTTCCATCCTGCTATAACTTGCCAACGCCACAACTTGGCAGGAACACTGGCACGAAGTCTATGGTATCGGACAGGAATATCACTGGCCGAATGAAGTAACAGATCTTCACCTTTAAGTGACACAAGCCCAACTAGCTTCTTGACCAGCAAAGCGGAAGGAGCAAAGGTTTGCGTATTGCGCGCCAAAGGAGGCCGCATTAAAAGAGTTTGAAGGCCTTGGGCCTTCCCTGGAGTGAAACGAAAAATCAACTCTTGCAAAGAGATTGGTGAAATCAAACCCAACGGAGCTAAAAGACACGACAGCAACCAGCTGACTACAGGCACCGACCAACTGTTTCCCAGAAGGGTAAGCCTTGCATCCTTGTGTTGCTCGGTATTGCGAAGAGCCTTCTTCAAGCATTGTACTGTGTAGTTGCACGGGAAGCCCAAAATGACTTCACGTTCATTGATGCTGGGAGGCCTAAATTCTCCCGTACCTGACTGCAGACAGTTCTGATCACGGTATTGATAATGGGAAATCGATGAGCATCAGATTTCCATCGGGCAATTTCATGGGGAGCACAGGTTTTAAGACCTGCAGGTCGTCGCAACGGGGTCGGCGAAGGGCGCGCAGTAGTAAAGTTGGTAGGGGGGCGGTCGAATGCCGGGACCACCCTTTTTCCAGGAAAGCGTGTTCATCCACTTCAGCAGTAAGTTTCACCTCACCGACCACCGGAAGCTTTCCATTGGTACCCCACAAAAATTCAACACCATCACCATCCAACAACTCCCAAGAAACCCAGTAAAGCCGCGGACGACTACACAGGGACACCCCACAAGCATCGATGAAGTACGGCTCGTCTTCGAAGGCCTCGCACATCAATTGGCAATCTTCCCAATCCATGGACGCCACATTCTCTGCTAAACGGTGAACTTGCGCCCAAGGGAAAGCTCGACGGACTAGCTGTTCAATTCTAGGGACCTCTGTGTACAAGCAGCTCCTTGAATCCCTCAAGGCGCCCCGGCGGTCCGCATTTAAGCCGGATACCCCCTGGCAGGGCGGCCCGGCTCCCACAACTATCACCCCCACCGAAGAAAATCTCAGAGCCCAACTTTGTACCATTTCATAGTCAACCATCATCACATCTTCAATGTGAATGACGTCTCCAAAATTGGCTTCTGTAACCCGTCTAGCATCAGGGTTCTTTTCGATGGAAATGTGTCCTGCCAAGGGAGCTCCCAAGATGTCCATGGCAATCCTCAAGCCACTGATCCCGTCAAAGAGTCCAATCGTTAATACCTGGCAAAAATCATGCTCCTCTGGGAGATCCCCCCGCACAGAACTCAACGCAGCAGCCATACCATAAGGAGAAACGCCCCGGGACACACAGAACCCGCCTCCTGTCGTAGAAGCATCAGAGACCGACACCAGTGGATCCACACCACACCGCAAGTCGAAAAACGCCAAAGGCACCAACCCCACAAACCGAGCCAGTTCTAACGCAGTAGCTTGGCGCAGTGGCAACCTCAATCCTGTTGGCTTCTTTTCAAAGGAAACGATGTCCCGCCAGATTTGATTCAGACTTCCCAGAATCTGACGTTTAAACATTGAGATGTAAACCATACCCCCTCCTACAACTTGAAGTTCTTTTTGGGAGGCTTTGCCTTCCCTTAGCAAAGAGAGGATCAAACCAACATACTTGGCAATCTTCGAAGGCTTTACCCTGCAAGTCCCTTTGTCGCCATCGAGCCAAGCCCCTTGAATTTCCGCTCCAAGCTGTTGCTCAACACTTTTCTTGGGGTGAGTGGGTAATTGGTGCTCCTCATAAGCTTGTCTAAGTAGTTCAACTTCTCGTGAGGGGGTTCCTTGAATCTGTTCAGCCAGTTTACGGTCAAACCTTTGCAATTGATCGAAGTTGTCGAGATAAATCCTGTACTGAACATTCCCGGATGAAGCAACACGGTCCCTACGCATCTCCAACTCCCCTCCTAAAGGGGGATCCATATGGGCAAAACACATCCTGACCACTCGCCTGTGTACATGTTGAGCTATCCCAACACTGTTCAAAAATCCCATTGGGAGGACTCGGCTCGCAAGGAACCGCTTCCTCCCATCAACAGGATAGCCCAACGCGCCTGGGGGGATTTCCTTCCCAAACCCCAAATACGGAACCCAGGCCTGCGGGACGTTGAACAGATAAAAGTAGCAGCGAAGGTCCTCAGACGATGTGAGCATGACTTCACCCTCTTCAAGGATGCACCCACCAAGCTGGGTCACGGAAGGGAGGGTACCTGTATCAGCTTCCAAAGCCCTGCAGTTAGCATTCAACGGCTTAAGATTCATGATTAACCGACATAGTTCCAAAGGTCCCTGAAACTCCTGCTTTGAAACTGCGAAGAGACCATTAAGCAGTGGTTTGCCATTGATATGATGCAGTTGGGATTCTTCCACCACCTGACATAGTCCACGAGAAACCAAACCATTCACAAGTTCTAGCCAATCCTCTTCATCACACATCACACGGGGGGTCTTGCCAATAACCTGCAACTCTTCCGGGACCAAATACTTAGTGAAGTTGACCACATAGTCCAACACCCCTCCCTCGCAAAATTCCCTCAGGTCGAGTGCTCCTACTTTGTCTGGGAGTGACTTTACGTGCCAGTTTGATCTGGTCCCCTGCATAGTCAAGTCCCCGATGTAAAAAGAAATCATCAAACGAAGTGTTGGGTACCATCAAGCTATCCCAAGACCCTTGAGCAACCACTTCAGCAAGTCTTTTCACGATGCGCTCACGCACTGTAGTCCGACGTGGACATGATGTTGCATCCACCCCGTAGAAACTGTTGAGTGCCGCAACCAGTGCTTGCAACGTGAGATCACCCTGGGTGAAGCAATCGAAACTTTGGGGGGTAGGTAGAGGAAAAACTTCCTGGGAACCTACCGTGGACCGAGGTCTGCGCAGTGAATCATCTTGAAGTATTCCCAAAATTTCATAAATCACCGCACCCAGGGAGGCAAAAGTGACAGCCGCGTCAGGACTCGGCCACAGCTGAGACACAGCTTCCTGCACTTGCCGCATCTTCAGATGGGAGACCCGGCCATTACCAGCCACAGCCTCCCTTAGCTCCGCCTCTGCTGCCTTCTCTGCTTCCTGAATTAAACCCTCGACTTCGCAAGGGGTGAAACGGCGCCGCTCTTCTCTTTGAATGCCATCTTGCTGCTCCTCACTTTCCTCACTCTCTTGCTGCTGTTTTTCTTTGTACCTGCCCATAGTTTTTGCTGCCTGAACTCCATCCTCCAGCCTTTGCTCATCTTCCAAGCCTCCCTCTCTTTCATTGCCGTGCAAACCTCTCTGGAACTTTGGCTTTCTCTTCAATCCCTTTGATCTATCTGCCATGGTACACTCTTCTTGGTTCAAGCTCATCTCTTCGTCGGGAAAGCTGAGAGGACTGAACTCCTCTCTGACTTTCGTCATTTCTTTCGCCATGCCTCCTCCTTCTTTCCCTCCTGAGCTTTGCCCTTTCCTGCCTCATCAGCTTTCCCTTTGCTTGAACCTTTTTCCTTTCCTTTGCGTCCCTTTCCTCCGGTAGGTTGGGAGGTGTCCTTGCCTCCCATCGGTCTGGAGAGCCTCGCCCGAAGCCGGTCCTCTTCCTTGGCGCGACGTGCAGCATCGAGGTTTTCACTATCCTCGGCTATACCGCCGGAGTCCAGCTTCACAAGCTCGAGCTGCCGCCCCACGGACCAATGTCCTCCTCTGGACACTGTTTCCAAGGACTTGGCCCTCTGGGCCAAGAGGTCCGCACATGCTGCAGGTTTTCCTTGCAGCAAGAGGTCGAGCCCCTGACACACCGTCAAGGCTTCTTGCCCCATTGGTGGGCTCATGTGGGGGATCAACGCCTGTCTTGCGTAGTGAGTGAACAATGGGGGAAGGGATTGTTTGTCTTCCAACCACATTGTTCCAGCACCCGTGAGTAGCCTTGTCTTGGCCTCACTCACTGCGGTGGCTGCCAGCGATCCAGGGTATCTCCTCCACAACACCTGCAGCTTTCGCTCGCTGTCGAACAGTCCCTCCATGTCCGCAGAGACACTTGATGAGCTCGAGGTCGATGAAGACGATCCCTCCTCCTCAGAAGAATCCTCGCTTCGCTTCTTACGCTTTTTCTTTGACACTTTGGCAAGCTTTCGAGCCTTCTTCAAAAGTTTTTGCCCGCTTCTTATAGTTCGGGTCCAACCCGGTGCCTCCAAAAAGTTCCTGAAGGCTCTTCTGCCCTCTCTCCTTCTCTTCCTCTGGAGCACTGGGTTTGGATGCTTTGGCCTCCGTCTCTTTCTCTTTCTTCTTCTTCTTTTTGGCCTTCTTCTCCTTGGGAGAAGCTTCTCCCCTCCTCTCCTCAGCCTCACGTCTTAGCAAGGCCAGCTCATCGGGAACTTCCGGGGCTGGGACAACCTCTTCAACATTGGTCATCCATGCCTCCTCATGTCTAGCCACCTTTTGGACAGACTCCACGTGGACCAGCCTATCGCCTGTAAGCCGTGCTCCACAGTGGTCTTCACACACGTGTACCTTGAGGGACCGATCTGAAGCTCCGCCCACCGCCTTGAGCAAAGCTTCATCCATAGTTCCAGTGATTTGCACTTCTAAGAACGCCTCTCCGCCCTCCGTGTAGACGTTCTTCACCTCACCTGCGAAGGAAATCTTGCGCCCATAGTAGGTGGCATCCACAGCCTTCACAAAGCCAAGCCGTCGAAGCTCACCCAAACCCGGATTCTTCAGCACGATGGGAGGCTCCACCACAGGCCTCCCTTCCACTGCCGCAGCGGGTCGTCTCAACCTGGGGGGACGAGCGCCTCCAGCTGGTCGATGTAGCACCCTCTTGGGTGCCATTGCTTCCTCTATCTACGAGGGCCTCGGGAACGAAGCTCTTGCTTTGCTCTCTTCACCACACCTTTGTTTTTTCCTTGAGTCCACCTTGGGTGATCTGATCGAGGCACAACCCCTCGCCACCCCGGGCCTTTGCCGCCTCCCTTCGAAGACGTAGCCCCCGGATAACGGGGAGGAGGACCACTGGGTTCAGGAGGCCTATCAGGCCTAGGAGGACTTGGTGGTGTAGGTGGTGGAGAGGGCTTCTTCTTTCTCTCCTTTCCTTTAGGAGAGGCGGGGCTTGGACTCGAAGTAGACCGCCTCCTGCGACGACTCCGAGAACGATGACGCTTCCGCCTGCGTCCAGAGCTGGTGGCCTTGTCCTGTTTAGCTTCCACTTCCACGAGTGGCTCCTTCTTGGCTTCGGCGTCTGCTTTCTCCTCCTCTTTCAACGAAATGGGAGACTTTGCCTCCCCTCGGCCTTTGCGCTCTGGGCTCTTAGAGG
>VSDK01007092.1:38110-48157 GCA_009767595.1 Symbiodinium kawagutii | reverse complement strand
GCGCACGTCGACCTGGAGGGGGGACTTTAGGGGTTCCCGGTGGTGCAGCAGCAGGTGGAGTTTTTCCAGGGCCAGCAGGCCCAGCGGGTTGAGGTACAGGATGAGCAGCAAAAAGTGGAGGAAACCCTTAGGTGGAAGTGGCCCAGGGAAAGGTGCAGCTAGGGACCCCGAACCGGCAGCACTGTTCGCAAGTCCTCTGATGGCCAAATCGTCTCGTAGGTCGCTCTCGATTTGCCGCAACCTAGTCCCAACCACGTCCACAAAGCCTGGCTGGGCACTATGTTGAGCTATAAGGGCGTGGAGCCTTGGGAGTGTGCAACAGATGCGGCACACACACTCCCCTGGGTGACCCCACATTCAAACCCTTAAGCCCAAAACTGCAGGACATTAAATGGATGGTTTCGTGTTTATATATGCACGCATAGGTACATGTATGTATATATTTAGTGTATGTTAAGTATATATTTAGTATATATCTCTTCTGTCATTTGCGTGGCTCCTAGGCATGTGATATCCGATTCAAGTCCGTCAGCCTCTAAAAATTGACGCTCTCAGAGCCAAGCTTTCCCACTACTTGTCTTTCCAACTCTGAACCATTTATAATCATTTGTGATCTTCAAAAAACATCTATATAATATACATAGATATGAATATAAATGAATATATTGAAGAAAACATCTTCGCCAAAGCTATTAGCTGTGAAAGAGATGATGCCTCACGAATCGCTCCCTGAACTCCTGCAGATCCCAGCGCAGGCATCCACGCCGCGCCAGACGACCCAACAAGCCCTGAAGCTGTTGAGGCTTTGCCGCGACACATAGCAGCCAGACCTAGCGAGACCCCAATGGCCAAAAAGAGAAAGGAGAAAGAAAGAAATGATTCACAAGAAGAAGAAGAAGAAGAAGCCGAAGAAGAAGAAGAAGAAGAAGAAGAAGAAGAAGGAGCCGAAGAAGAAGAAGAAGAAGAAGAAGGAGAAGGAGTAGGAAGGAAAATAGGAAGGAAAATTGGAAGGAAAGGATTGTCATCATATCCCAAAATCCGACCCAAAAGGTGTGAAGCAAAAGAATCTGAAAACGCCGTTCGAAGTTTTGATGCTGTGGAGGCGGGCGTGGTATTTGCTACCCATCTGTTCGGTTCTGTGTGGCAAGTGTGGCATTTTCGACGACTTTCTAGTGCTGGTGTTTTGTTGGAAAATTGGGCAGGTGTTTTTGTGCTGGTGGTTTTGTTCTGCTGTCTTTGCATGCTTGTGATTCTGTTGCCGCTGACTGGTAATCTTGTCTGGTGATTTTGTGCTGGTGACTTTGGTCTGGTGTTTTTGCGTGCTGTCGATTTTTTGTGCTGGTGATTTTGTTGTCTTTGTGGTTGTGGGCTGGTGCTTTTGTTATGTTGCTGTGCTGATGATTTTGCTGTTTCGCGCTGGTGTTTTTGTCGTCCTGGTACTGTCGCCTGGCAGTTTTTTGTGCTGCTGTTTTTACAATGCTCGTGATTTTTTGTGTGCCGGTGTTCTTTTTGTTGCGCTGTATGCTGGTGGTTTTCTTTGTTTTGTCTGGTGATTGTGTTTTGCGTTTTTTTTGTTGCGCTCTTCCTTCGTTACATCATCCTCTCTCTGCTTCCACCCGTTGGTTTTCCGCTGCTTTGTTTCATTCCACTTCTATCCACCCCCTTGTCACTTGTCTTCCCAGCGACTCCATTAGAAAGCTTTAACATGTGGGGTTATCCAGTCCCAAAATAATTGTTGCTAGCATTTTGGAAAGAAATGCGCCATCCATGATATGTCTCATTGGCAACCACCCCTCACCACTCCTGTGGGGGGAAGAAAATATACACACTACATAAATTGGTGTTGGGGTACCACTGTTTCTGGGCAAACTCAAATTGTTATGGTGTGTGTGTGTGTGTGTGTTTAGGATCCACTCTGAATAGCCAGAAGTCAATTGAGCAGTGTTGCAGCGGTTGTTGTCCTGCTGGTCCTGCAAGTTCAGTGTTCATACTTTACTCTCGCATAACCATACAAAACAGCCAACTGGCAAATATGTGTACCATTACCAACATCGATGACAAACCTAGGTATTTTCGGGCTAAGTTCGACCGACTCGTGGGTATCCGCTTCCAACCCGCACCTCGTGACGACTCTCGCCCTTTGGTCGCGGTGCAAGAACAACTACGTGCGTTGCCAATGGTGTATAGTGCCTGCAAGGCGATCAAGTGTGGAAAGCTTTTCTGATCGGTGGATATCGGCGAATCACAAACAAAAGAACCGCGAGCCAAAACTACAGTACCACTTCTTTTTGAGAAACCAGCAACAGTTTGTGCAACAAATGACTCTGCCGCAGAAATGGAAAACTGCCAGGACAGCTAAGGGAGAAATCTGGATTGCAGCTGCAGATCTTGGCCACAATAGATATGAAACTGTTGATTGTCAAAGGATGTGGGACTGAGTTGCTGTAAGTTGGCAAAAATGATCAGAACTAGCACGTCAGTAACAAATTTGGAGGGTACACCATTTGCCAATAACCCCATGATGTCATGATACCTGATTTATTGGCAGCATGACAAATATTGAAGGTATTTGTGGACATGGGTCTCTGATAAGGATTCCAAGTCTGCATTCTTCCAATATGGTTTTTGTCAATTTCATGGATTTCATGTATAATTGCTGGCACATGTAGTTGGACCCTGGATGAAGTTGCATTGGCAAGCAACAAGGCTGAATTGAAGAAACAAACGACTGAGTGAAGAAGATAGAAGGAGGAAAGAACCAGAAGAAGGGAGAAATATACGTACTTTAGACATCTAAAACCTCCGCTAGTATGACGAAACCTGCTTTTGATAAGCTAAGTCAGGTCACAAGTTGAGGCGTCCTGGGAGTCGAAACCCTCCGTTGCCTCTGCTTCACAGGGACATACACAAGATCAGCCAACAGCAGCGGAAGCAATGGGAGTGTCTCAGCGGGGCCATTCCACACCTTGGCGCTAGGGTGCTGCTGCAAATCGCATCCCTTTGACTACAAGCAGTGGTAGCTGCGTGGTAGCTGCGTGGTAGCTGCGTGGTAGCTGCGTGGTAGCTGCATGGTAGCTGCGTGGTAGCTGCGTGGTAGCTGCGTGGTAGCTGCGTGGTAGCTGCGTGGTAGCTGCGTGGTAGTGGTGGTTTCTGAACAAGGGATCCCTTTCGGGTATTTCTCATCTAGTTTCACAACCCAACAGCAGGGGAGCAACCAACTGACGCAGGATCAACAAAAATGATCAACCCTATCATCAGGTGTTGATGTATCATAGCCTCAGAATTATTTAGAAACTATCACAGGGTTGTCCAGCTAAGTAGAGGCGAAGGTCGCCCTATGAAATTCATCCTTTCAACATTGACCATGCTGGTCGCACAAAACACTTGAGGGAAGTATACACACGCAAAATCAATTCGATATAGACACAAATTATGTCACATGAATAAATATTATTACTTTAAAGAAGAAATCGATAATTCAATCTGATTTCCTTAGTGATGGGAGCTCCCCCTGATAGTCTGGACCCCCAAAGAATTGGGCAACCCTGACGCAATACCTACCCTGAAACCCAATGAGTTGATAGTTGGAGGTGTGTTGTCCATGTTGCGGCAGATGTAGATGTGTCTCTTGAAGCGCCGTCTCCAGGTAGCATTTCAAGAGGTGAACATTGCAGTGTATTGGGAAACATTGCCGAAACAACTCAAATCGAACAAAGAGCATTGCGGGACTCAACGATTGAAAATTGCGACTTTTATCCCGCAAAGAACTGTCCTTCAGTCTGTTGCCTTTGGCGCCGCTTCTCCTTCGCACCCTTCCCTGCCCTTCCCATAGATCTGCTGGTTTGGACTTCCAGCGGCTGCGCACTGCACATTGCAAACCTATGATATTGCAAGAGCACGGAACAAAGAGTGACCGTGTGTTATTAGCATTACTATTACTTTTATTACTTCCATTACTTCCAGTACGGTATTACTTACAGGTACTTTGATACTTACAGTACATTCACAGAAAGATCTCTCGCATCTTTCACCGAGTGTGTCAGGAACTGGCTGCGCCATCTTTCAGCAAGAATCTAGACTCTCTTTGTCCAAAGAAAGCTGCTGCGAGGATGAATTCACTCGTAAACCTCAAACGGCAAAGCAGCTTCAGCAAAGTAACTATGAACTCTGAAATCATGTTCCTGCATAGCACTCTTTCTATCATCCAAATGTCTCAGCCCCGAACTTGATAGATTGTTAGGGACGAAAGCGCTATCCTGCGGCTCCTGACATTGCTCCATCTCCAACCCATCAGACTTTGGCTCTTTGGATTCTACGAGTCTCTACGAGCGAAGAGTTCCAAGTCTTTCAAAGTTACAACCTTCACAATTGACGTCGGCAACACATCACAGCCAGGACAATGAGGCACCAATCACCCTGCTCTAGCTATGGGTCCTCATGCAGCACTGCCAAGAATGAACCATGATCAGTCATGATAAGTCAGAATATGTCCTAATCAAGGCCTTCACCCCAACTTCATTTTCTACAAGGTTCATTCTTTGGTAGCTTCATCACCTCCAAGGCTCTGTCAAAATCAACAAATGACCTTTCACCATGGTTGAAATGATTTGGGGAAGCATAGCATGGCATAGCACTTTGATTTGAGGGTTTGAAACCAGGGTAGGGACACGCCACTGCGTCACAATGTTTCACGGAATCGTAGACTGTTGGAATAGTGAATAGGAGAAGATATGATTTCACAAATGAGCCCAAGCATTTCCACAATTTCGAAAACATTTCATTTTGCACATCATTGCTGGTCCGGCCATTATTTCTCAGCTGATAAGCCGTATAAATATGTGTACATACATTACATTACATTCCGTTACGTTACGTTGCGTTGCGTTGCGTTACGTTTCGTTGCGTTGCGTTGCGTTACGTTACGTTGCAGCACAGTACAGTCCTGTTCAGTACAGTATAGATTACATTGCATTACATTGCATTGTACTGCATTACATATATATATATATATATACATATGCGTACTTGTATGTTTGTATGCAATTTATGCAGATCTGTGAGTGTGTGTGTGTGCATCTATGTGGATCTAAGCGGCTTAACACTGCTGTCATCAAGGAGGGACGTTCCTCATGAGGGCATGGTATACGAGCAATGACCGAGATTTTGTGCTCCCCAGCCACTTTGAGCCATTCCTCTCTGCTTGTGGTGTAGCAGTGAGGACGATGAGCCCAACCATCCAATAGCAAATAAAATCTATGATGATTTGAAAGATAAAATGATTCTACACAGAGTTTTGATATATTTGGATCTTAAATCAAGAAGTTTATTGTCCATGTAAATATACCTATGTATCTATATATATATATACATACATGGAAATCTATATACATACATTCGTTCAGCGCCGTTAGATGGACGTACCTTTTTCCAATTTGCCCAATTGATAATGGTTAGCATAGAATTATGTTGGTTAATAATAGCAAACAACCGCTAGTAATGATTCTTGGTACCAAAACACCTGTTACATAAAATAAAAACAATAATGGTTCAGAAAGACTAGTTGCAGGTTAATAACAATTATTCCTAATCAAGAGCGAACTGAATGGATAAAATCATGCAGAATACTAAAACAGTATATATATATATACATTAATATGCATATTATTATAATAAGATATATAATATACTTTATATATATATATATATATATATATATCAGAATCTTATAATATCAATTACAACTAATATACATTATAATAAGATATCATATTATATTGTTTAATATTTGTGTATATTATCTTAATTTTTCTGATAATTATATTATACTTATATATAATCTTTAATATTCTTTATAATTATATTATACTTATATACATTATACTTTATAACTATAATATGTAATTATATATTTTTATGATTCTGATAATATGCATATTTGGGTGTGTTGTCTTCCGACTCTCAGCTCCTCCAGACTCAGCGGCTGAACATCGGCAGCTCGCTTTGCCAGGCGCAGGAGAGCTTGCTGCCTCTGGACTCCAGGTGGAGGAAGCACACCTGGCACGAGATCGAACCAAAAACAAAGCAGAACAAAGCAGAACGAGAGCAGAACAAGAAAGATGCATAAAGAAAGATGTAAAGAAAGATATAAAGAATATAAACAAAGAATAGCATAAAGAATAGCATAAAGCATGAAGAATCATATAAAGAGAGTTGAAGAGCAGTTGAAGAGCATGAAGAGAATAGCATAAAGAGAAGAGAATAGAAAACCATCTTAAAGAAAAGATAGGATTGCATCCTTAAAGAGAGAAAAGCATAAATCTTCAGATGCATCCTTTGGAAAAAAGGATTGCTTGAGAAGATTGCAGAAAAGGCAAAGCAACTGAAAGCACAAGGTTTCAGAAAGAATAAAAAAATGCAGAAAGATTGACGCCATATCAAGACAAGCCATACTCCGGCTGCTTGGATGGTCCAAGTGCAGCATGATTGCGTCTGCGTGTTCATAAACTCAAGACTACTCCTTACTCCCTTGTTGATGGACGAACCTTATATCCAGTTGTCACTTTTTTTTTGCATGTTCATTTGGCAATCAGTGGTTCAGTGGTTACAGAGAAATAACAAATCAGGGATCGCCGCTACCAGCTGCTGACTGGTGTCCCTGACTGGTGCCCCTACTGTGACGGTGCCCTACGGTGCCCTACCTGATCGCCAGGGCTTCGGTCTACTCTTTCGTCCAAAATGCACTTGGTGAAGCCAGCAATGGGCGCCCATCGCTCTCCAAATGCTGAAGTGAAGGGATGTTCTCAAGACTTCCATGCTGCACTGCATTGATTTGTATGCCAAAAAACATTTCTGGTCAATCAAGTTAACTAGTTGGGTTTTTGTATTGGTGGAAATTGCCTGAGTTAAGGCTGAATCTCGCCAGAAGTTTCCTGAGTTGTTCCCTGCATACAAATTGATTACCAAATCACTTGAGCAAAATATCAACGACAAAATCATGGGCATATGATTTCATGCTCTTGGCACTACTGTAGCTGACTACATACTGAACCGAACACACATATATGGAGGCAAGCAAAGAAGGTCGCAGCCAAGATTTCGGGACATACCTGGAAATAGTCGCATCACCAAGCACGAAATTCATAAACTTGCAGTTGCTTTTTCCGGTTCACGGACACCACACCCTGTGTTTTGGAGCCACGCTGACCTCTATCATCCTTCGGATGGAGGTTTCTCAGAATCATTGACTGCCGAAGCGCCGGTGGAAGTTGATCCTTTGAGTTTCCTCAGAGATTCCGGATTTGCGCCGGGATTTGTACCAGCAGGAGTTCTTGTCCTGTCGGCCAATCGGATGCCCTAGGCAAGCAATGGATCAAACGAGGCCTGTGCATTGAATCCAAAAGAATCAGAACACAGCGGTGATAGGTAGCCCATGGTAGGCCAAATTAGCGCAGTCTTAGTGCCTCACCCAAGACGCACCAGGCGACACAAAGTTGCGGGATGTTGTTTGCCAAATTAGTCTTTGACCGAGCATGGTTGGGGATCCCTGAAATTCCCCGAACCAAACAAATTCAACATCATCCCCTGAAAAATGATCGAAAACCTTGACTATTTATGACTAGAACTATAACCAATTTTGAACAAACCATATCAGTTTCTGTTACTTGTTCAAAAGACACACGTAAAGAAAGAATTATGTTTACTAAAAAAGCTCTTTAACACAACAACAGCTATCTTTGATGGGCACCCTCTCGTGGCCTTCACAAAAGGACTCTCAGCCACAAAATCCATCAAAATCCAAATCTCAGTGCCATAGAATCCATGGAATCCACAGGAACAAATTTCCATATGGAATCCATTGGGAAAGATTTGGAAAACATACAGTAATAGTGGGTATGGCCCGCCAGCAAAAATTGCCAGAGTCTATAGTAACAAGAAATATTGGGCAACATGGAGCAATCAGTAATGTAAGCAAAAGTGCAACCAGCGGTGCTTTCCCGCAATCTGCACACATCTGCTGATGCATTGCCTATTCAAAAGCTTTAGCAAAGCTTTAGTGTCAAACTTTCGAAACATTGAACTGATGCCACTCATGCGACCTGCGTCGATCCACAAGCAGAAGGGCAACCAGTCGGCTCCGTGATCCAAAAAGTGAGTCAATTCTTCTGCCGCTGAACTGGCTCAACTTCCCGAGAATAGTCACAAATCAAAGGTAATCAAAGAAGCCTCTGAGTTATTTTCAGGGGGAAAGAAATAAACAAACAGATCCCTTTGGCATGAAGTTAAGATCTCTCAATCCATCTCAGTCCTCTACACTCAACCAAAATTGTGAAGAAAATATTTCTTTCGGAGCACTGGCTGGTGCCGAAAACAGTTTTTGCACCCGAATAGCTGACTTGCACAGATCACTGGCGAAAGCCTCAATTTCGCAGCCATGCATGTAACCCATTCTGAGAATGTCCGAAACACCGGTACTCTTCATACGTAATAGCATGCGCATGCATGTGCCATGCTACATCGTTCTTTTGCATCGGTAGAATGTATTGCCATTCCAAAAAAACTAAATTTGCGCAACATGTGAGGATGGAATGGGATGGATCAAGAAATCATATCTGATCAGCGAACCCTGGCGAACCTAGATCTCGCCTTGATGACAGTGAACGTGAAAGTCTCTGAGTTCCCAGCAATTAGAAAGGGATTTTGGTGAGCAACGAATCAGTGGTCTTTGACCCCGGCTGCGAGCGCTTCGGTGGGGAGCCCTGGCGCAACAAAGTGCACAACTTACATCAACTTACAACTTACAACTTTAAGAAAGATTTACAAAGTGATCCCTTATGACTTGTCAGCTGCGATTTCTTTTCGGGTCATGGATGTACGACATTGCATTCCGCAAGGTGCAGCATGACAGTTGTTGCAAGTCGAAGGAACTTTGGGGCAACTAGCTGGAACTGCTGGATTTTCTTAGGTTGGTGACTCAACGAAAGGGTGTTGGAAACGACCCACCCTCTTAATTAAACCTGACGCGCATGAACATGTCGTCTGAGCTATCATGCTTTCTGAAGCCAAAATTGTATATTCATTTCATGAAAAGATGCGACAGCATAAAAATTCATAAAATATCTATGGCTTATGCGTCACCAAAGAGACCAGTTCGCTTAGGGGCTTGAGTGTTGACTTTTCAAAAAAAAACAGTTCGTTGCCCAAGAAAGTGTATCATGGGCCCGCTTGGCCGCTTGCCTCCCTGTTCTGCGTCAGCAAAGCCATAAACCTATCTGCTCGATGGATCACACGGATCACAAACTGCAGAGATGGGACATGTAGAGGGACGCCCTTCGATAGTTGTCTCGTGAGGGAAGACTTATTAACAGGGAACGCCGAGTACTAAAAGCTTGGGAAGTCTCCAAAATTCAGTGCAGCACTTGAAAGACTTTTCATGGCTCTTGGACGACTTCTTGGTTCACAAGAAATGGAGGGAAGAAGAAGAAGAAGAAGAAGAAGAAGAAGAAGAAGAAAGAAGTAATATTTTTTATATAGAAAGAATAATATAGCACACTAGCAAGATATAGAAAGAATAGAACAGAAAATAGTTAGAATAAGAAATAGAAGAAGAAGAAGAGGAAGTCGGAACTTCTTACGCGAGCGCTGTGGTTCTGGGGGAAGTGCCTAGGGCGAGAGGCGGCCGTCCAGACCTAGTGGGGGGGAAGTTGCTGGTTACAAGACTTCGAGGATCAGTAGCTCAGCTGTGCTGTAGGCAAGGCTGGGATGAATCTGCTGGGGATAACTGTGTTGAAAAGGTAGCGACCAAGATGCCAAGGTACGCTGTCATCCCGCAAATGAAGGAGCACGTTGGATTCTTTTTGGGTGTGGCCTCTGCTCCTCCGCTGCTCCGTCCTCTTTTCTGATTCCTTCCACCCAGCAGCAAGCATCACTCATCATCGCAATCAAATCACCGTCATCCAACATCATTATCCTTGTCATCAAATCAAACAGGCGCGCCGCTTTGTGCACGCTGGGTGTCGTCCTTGGGTGCTAGGGCCGTTAGTTCAGCAG
>VSDK01007092.1:15026-34279 GCA_009767595.1 Symbiodinium kawagutii | reverse complement strand
GCGCCCGGCTTCGCCCGCCGTTCCAATCCGGTGGTGGTCAGGACGTCTAGAGGGGCTGGTCCTAAAGAATTGGGAGGGGCATAAGCATTCCACCTCACAAAGCATGCAATGTAACACAAAGTTTGTGGTTTCCTACTAAAAGTCATCATGTGTGCACGTCTTCAGGGCACGCAATCTGTTCACAACCTCCTCACTTCTGTATTCTGTCATCCCGCGTTCCCCTCACGCAAAGTCAAACGATCACTGTTGGTTTTGCTGGTGGTGTTGATGGTGCTCGCTATTCCTTCTTGGTTCTCCCCTCTAAAATTTCGAGCATCCCTCCCCCTCCATCCATTGACCTTTGCAAAAAAAGCAGTGGCGCACATGTATCTCCATAGTGGCTGCGTCTGTTAATTGTGTACGCAATATTGGTGCATGAACACTGACGACAACGCAATCTCAATGGTTGAGGGCGGGGGCAACCACTTGTGGCAGGAACGTGCCTCTGTGACTGCCCAAACAAGTCTCAGACAACTCAACAAGTCCACGATGAAAAGAAACCTTACATGACTGTGGTCACATAAGATGCCATGTCGGTCTGAATGGCACAATGCCATGTTAAAGTTTACCGTTTTTGTTTGATGCAGCTCGGCTATGTTCTTATTTCACTATCGGATACTGCTATTCAACAATACATCATTGGAAGCAGCGGAGGACGCTCTCTTTTTTTCCGTGGATTGTCTCAGCATTCCACCCCGCACTCGGCTGGGGGCATAGTGCCGAGCACAGGGTGGACGCGATGTGCTGCTCATTCACTTGCTGCTGAGTTTGTTATTGTCAACATTCAACCACTCACCATAGAAACATACCGAAACTTTAGCTTCCACATTTAATAGCTACATTGATATTATATAAGGCTTAAATAAGGTTCTCCTATTTTCCTCATCAATTGGTTTCCCTATCTTTTTCTCCTTGAGTAATTTTCATGTAATTTCTTCGGATGATTTTCTTCCGATCTTTTTTGAGAATTTTCCATTTGCGAATTTGCTTCGCAGCTTCCGCCTCAAAGGGAACCTGCCAAGGCTCAGCCTCGCACTAAAAACTATACACTTGGAGTCTAGGGAAAAGCATGGAAAAAATATGCACATATGAATATATGAATATAAATACAAATTTACATATATATGTATATATATATAATTACAGGGGAAGGGAAAAATTTTCAAACAACTTGGCCATTCCAAATCTTGGTATGCCAAAAATTTTGCCCCCCGTGACCAAAGTCCAGCTGCAGACAAAAGTGTCTGTGACAAGCTCGAAGCACCAAAGTCCTTTATTAGAAAGCCCTTTGCGGCCCTTCGCCAAGCCTTGCGACAAAATGGCTTGGTGGCTCCGTGAATGTCGAGCCAATTGGATTCTGGAAATATACGGAGTGCTGGTTGGTGTCTAAACCAGCTGGCTGCATGTGGCCAACCCAAACTCAATGGCATGTAGACCATTAGCACATGCGGCGCTAAGCTGGAATTGTAAGCATAGAAGAAGCAAGCATTCGGGGACTCCTCTTGTGAAGCATGGTCCAAGAGAACGGCACCCTCCACCTAGGTAAGCTGACATGTGTATAACGGTTCCTGGTGGTAAACATGACAGGACCTACTTGGTGACTAACCCAATTACAAGCAGGGTACCTGGGTAAATGGCGCATCTTCTGTTAGCTCCTATTGCCGATCAGGACAACACGTCACCATGAAAGTCAAGGCGCTCTAAATGTCTTGATGAATTCTTCTGCGATGATGTACAATCCCCATTACGTCCGACAATAAAATGTCCCCGCTCCACTCGAGGCTTTGGTGTTGCAAACATGAGAATCTGGGGCAGCGGCCAATGTTTAACTGAAAGGCTCTCCAATGTTGAATCATATTGACTCATCCAAACTCTAACTTGGTTTTGTCCAATGCTTAATGCAAGTTTAACAATTCAGAAATTGACTATATCCATGTATTCGTATATTCATCTGATATATGTATGTAAGTATACATATATGACATAAATACATATATATATATATATCTCATCATATATTCATTTTATCTATAGACATTCTTATTCTTTGACATTCTTTGTCAGTTTAATCTTTCTCCAACTGACTCCTTTCTCCAAGTGCCTTGGGATTTGCCTCTGGAGGTGGACTGCCTCAGAGTGCTTACAACACCAAGGCTTTTGAGAAGTACAGGAACTTCAACTCATGGAAGTTACTTCTTCTCATGGAACTTCAAATGTCAAAAAGAAAAGTAAAACAACTGTAGGCTCACACTAGGAGCGAAGCATGGACAGCATGCGCAAGTGCAACAGAACGACGACGACCAACAAAAACGCTGGTTCCGAAACCAAGCCACTAAAAACGTACTCAAAACCGTAGTGACACGGGACAAATGCATGTGAAATCGGAGGAAACAACAAAGAGACCAAATAAGAACCGTTTAGAACCTCCTAAAGATGAGATGATTTGATCAGATAAAATCAGATTGGATCAGATTGGATCAGGTTGGATGTTGATCACCCTCTACTGAGAGTCGTGGTGGGGGAAGGCCACGGGCTGATCATACCGGTACCCCACCTTCCGAGTATCCCAAGCACTGAACATGGCGCGAAGAGATTGAAGGAATGTTCAGATTGAAGAATACGTTTATTTCTGAAAATATCTGATATATCAGAGATATAAGGAATATATATAAGATGTAACTTGATGTAACATGTCTTTTTTGCAAACATTTTTCCAAAGCTGTTTTCCAAACGTAGTGGTTGCGTGACTTTTGCCTCGCTGAAGCTCTTTCCTGCCACGTGCCTTCACAGTTTGAAAGGCTCTTCCGAAATTCCTCACAGAAGGATTTCTTCCACAGACACATCAAGTCACATCAAGTAATCAAGTACTGAAACTGTCTGATTTTCATCTTGTCCTCATCTTGTCTTCATCTTATCTTCATTGTTTCAGAAAGGGAAACTTCAGAAAACAACTTGTTTTTCTTTGTAAAACTTGGGGACTCCCTGGTTGCAACTCTGCGGCTCCGTGGGGAAGGTAGCAGAGGCCCCACAAAAACACAACCGTTGTGGGAGTCCTCCAGGGACACTGAGCCGTCTCCATTGGTGTCCATGGCCTGCAAGCCATCTTCCGTGAGCACTGCCAATTGAACTCCAAACAAGCAAAGACCTGTTGAAAAGCATATATATGTATATATATACAATCAACTATTCAATAATCAATTATTCAAATAGCAACCCCAACCCATTGTCAAAATAGTAATGCATTTTGTGAGGACAGAAATGATTCTACATAAATGACTTAATTCGTTTCATGTGAACTGCAGCAGAATATCCAGCGAATCACTTCGGAGCGGTGTCCTCACCTTGAACGCACTATAGATCTCTGGCAAATCATTCGCCCCAAGCTGTCTCGCCACAACCATGAGGAGAATCCTGGCCCAATCTGAGACAGCCTGTTTGGATCTGTTTGCATGTTCCGGAGAAAAATGAGAAAAATGCAAACAGCATGTCACAAAACGTATGAAGAATGTACGAAATGTGTGGTGCAAAGTTTCTGCACCTCCTAAAGTAGGATGTGCCCTGGTAGCGTTTGAGGCGCACTGCGACCTCCGAGCAGGTTGCGAGAAGTTGAACGTTCTCACCTCATTCAACATATGCTCAAAACCAAAATGTTCAGATGCTTGATATTAAGTCAAATAATATTAAGTTAAGTAATACTATGTTAAACAAATGCTGCAGTTGTACGTTTTGAAACACCGCAGGCTGGCGAACATCAAAATCTGACCGTCGACCATCTGCAGGCTGGTCATCAATTACGCTACAAACCAGGGTTTGAAGTCGCAACATCACAGCCATTTCAGACATCGCCTGTGCTGGCACCGTCTCTTCTTCCAAGCTGGCTTTGGTTACCTTGAGCATTCTCATTGCAATGCTGGTTGTCATGGATTGCTTGGGTTGTCGATCTGTACTGTGGAAAGGGAGAACTGCTGCAATGTGCATCAGCAGTCGATTTTGACATACATAAATGATTGAAATATAAACATCACATCACATCACATCACATTTCATTTCATTGCCTTGCATTGCATTGCATTGCATTACATTACATTACATTGCATTTCATTGCATTGCATTACATTACATTACATTACATTGCATTGCATTGCATTGCATTACATTACATTACATTACATTGCATTGCATTGCATTGCATACATCACATACACACATTTCGTTAGAATCCACCAAAGTAATGAATAATGGAATTACAAGAGTTGCTGGCTACCAACTAAAAAAGCTACTGGCTTATTGATTTTGCTCTTAGAACTGGTCCTGTTGGTCTTACTCGTATCAGGGATGTTTACTGCATTATATATTGTAGCTGAAAAGACAATGACGCACTGTAAACAACCAGTACTGGTGGATGGTTTCAACCTGTTTCAACCATCCCTAAAAGCATGCCCCTCAAATTGGTCGAAATTCCAGGAGTGGAAAACGTGAGAGCAAGCAGCTGAACCACCAAAAGAATAAATATGCTGCTTCCAGGCAGGATTTCCTGCGTGGGGGTCATCGGTAAATCATGTACCATGACAATTGGTGGCTGCTAGCAAAATAATAGATTTAGGCGATAACTTGTGGTAACCAGTGACGACCAACCCGAACCAACCTTTCGTCAGGGAAACTATGCATCACTGTTGGCGCCACCTATGTTACTGTAGGTGCCGGTGAATTACTGTAACCATCTGCAACCTGGTGCAGCTTGCTGCAAGTCACCCATGGATGTTCCAATACCGTTGCAGCAGAAAGCCGCTGCACCGGATCGACCACCAGCAACTGTTGGATTAAGTCCTGCGAGGAAACTGCCAAGCTTTGGATCAAACTAGAAAGATAATAAAAAGAAGAAAAAAGAAGATAAATAGACTAAAATAAAAGGCTAGAAAAAATAATAGGCTTTGGGATGTTTGTTGAGTGAGTCCTAAAGTAAGGATAGTTCGTCTTGGAACTGTGGAACCGTATATAGACATTGAAAGTTGCAGCAGGTAGTCTGTATTGTTCAATAGTTTTGTATTCTTGGATTGTCCAAAAGTGGGCTCGGTAATGAGCAAAAATCGCACACCCCGAATGGCGAGAAGCAAATTTGCAAGTCAAAATCGCAAAAAAACTGACGGTTACACGACATTTTTTCAAGTCAAAATGTTCAAATAGTGCACTCGGCTGTGGCGAGTTGCACATTAGCAAGTCAACATCACAACAAAATGCCGATTTCGCGACGTTTTTTTAAAGTTCAGATCGTAAAAAACTGCAAGCCAGTGTGGCGGGAATCACGATTGCAAGTCAAAAATTGCAACGCCAATGTGGGATGCTTCAAAAGAGACCGATCAAGATGATCAAAATGCACAAACTGAGATAGAAAAAGAAATCAATCCAAGCCAACCCAACCCAACCCAACCCAACCCAATCCAATCCAACCTAACCCAACCCAATCCAATCCAATCCAATCTAATCAATCAAACCCAATCCAATCAATCAAACCCAATCCAATCAATCAAATCCAATCAAATCAAATCAAATCAAATCAAATCAAATCAAATCAAATCAAATCAAATCAATCATCATCACCCACCATCACTCGCCATCACTCGCAGCATTCACCATCACTCCATCTCAGCCAAGCCTCTCTTCCTGCAGGTTTCATGATCATTCCTATTCTGGAAACATTGCCCTGCGCAGTACTGGAACAGATAGCTTATCATTGTTTGTTTGGGCATGGGCTCATGGGTTTGCGGGCTGCTTATTCATTGTTTCCTGGATGTCTAGAGGATGAGTTTCGGAATGTTCTCCCTTCCACTGTTCTAATGACAGAATGATGGTTCATTCTTGGGTTAATTTTGAACGCACCATTCACTGAATACTGTACATCCAGTACAAACAAAAAGCAAAAAAACAGCATAAATATAACAAATAATACAAGCATATACCGGCGATGTTCAAGCTATGTGGCAACAAGAGTAAGCCTCCAAGACCAATATCAAAACCTCTATTCGATTGAACGAGTGACCGTTGTAAACACACCCAGTTTCTCGCATACAATAGTTGGACAGTTGCGGGCAAAGGCTAAAAACTTTTAGCTACACACATTCGGCAGTCAGAGCAAGTCATGTAACCTTTGGATCGGATTCAGAAATCAATCGGATTTTGCGTACCAAAGAAGTCTATGAGTCACTTCTTGCGTTGCCAGTCCTTTGCTTCTTGCGAAATTGCCTGCCATTCCTCTCCCTCCATGGAGAAGTTGCCACTCCTGGCGACAGATTTGGAAGCTTGACAGCGACTGTCCACAAACATCCCAAGTCGAAATGAGAAAAAATCTTGCAATGTAAAAACATCCCAATCCAGAAAAAGAAAAAGAAAAGAATTGGAAACACGCTGCACAGACGCTTTACTTTGCACCTGGCAGCAGCTGCTGATTTGAAAGGCAAAGAACCACTGAGCATCGCGTAGAGCAACACACCAAGTGACCAGAGATCCTCAACGCAGGGACTTGGATGCCAACAAATTCCACTTACCCCGCAAAGGCAAAAGGATGTGTGCAACATGACATGTAGACACAACGAGCCCAGTGTTTTCGCATGTGCGGCTGCACAAACAGAACTCCTCCAATCAACAAGCTGGATTTGCACGGGCTGCGAAATTCAAAGACATGAGAGTCCCATCGGAGCCATGAAATGCCATGAATGACAATTGAATCAACGAAATATCTTGACCACGGCAATGGAAGCCACTTGCTATGCCGGAGGTCCATTGGCAAAGTGATCACACTCAAACTTGCCGAAGAACAATTGGGAGACAAGTGTAGCATCATACTGCGAAAAACATGGGAGGCAAATGTGATCCATATGTGGGAGATTGTGGGAGACAAGTGTAGCAGCATGCGGCCTAGAGCACCCAGAGCAGCATATTCTTGTTTCCATGCTCACTTCACCCTTCTCTTCTATTTGTATCTGTTAACTACTCCAACTATCCATGTTTCCATGTTCAATCCATGTTCATTCCATATGTCATATGTCTGCTCTATTCTACGGTCAATTATTCCATCTATCCATGCATGTTTTCATGTTCATTTCGCTGTTCATTTCACTTTCATTCCATATTCATTCCACTGTTCATTCCATTGTTCATTGCATGTTAATTCCATGTTCAGTGGATGTTCGGTCCATGCTCTGTCGAAGTCGATTCCATGTTCATTCAAAGTTTCCATGTTCATTCTGTGCTATTCTGTTTGTTACTTGCTCCATCTATCCATGTGGGTGTGTATTCACCCATCTGTTATTCTATCTACGTCTTCATCTACGTATGTTTCCATGAGCATCTCTGTCTACTTTCCTAGCCGCTGAGTGCCACTTGATGCCACTTACATATCTATCAGAAACTTTCGGAATCTATCCATTCATGTCATTTCATTATTTCTCATTCATTCAACATTTCATTTCTTCATTTCTTCATTTCGTTCCTTTCTTTCAGACCCCGCTAGGCTGACGCCAAGAAACACATTTCTCTGAGTAGCCTTGGCCAGCACTGGCCTTCACCTCTGGTGCCAAATAGGCCTGGCCACAAAATGTCTCTGAAAAATGAAACCGTAAAATGTCTTCAAATTTTGAAGTAAAGATTTGCAAAATTCATTTCACAAATTTCAAATCTTCTCAGAATTGGACTTTGCAAACTCAAAAATCCAATGCACAGTGCAGCCATCATCTGATTGAATGATTCAATGAGGTACTTCGACTGCCTCAGTGCCCATTTCGTTCTTCCGATGCTCGGTTTGTTTGAAATGACAAGCGATGCCTCAGCACACATAGAATATCACTTCCATTGAAGTTCATGAACTGTGACTTTCGCATGCATTGCATGTGCCAAGGAAATCCAGTTGGAATGCTTCGTTATGCCCGGAGCAGACTCTGTGGCCCCGGCCGAAGTCGATCAGCTTCGCTGGTGCATCGGGGTCTTTGGACACGAAGAGGATGTTCTCCGGTTTGATGTCCCGATGGATGATGCCGCGATCGTGACAATACCTGTGGCACTTCGCATCCTTCGAATCCTTCGTCATGGGTCAATCATTGGTAACATTCAGACATGCACCTTTTTCCACAGCGCTTCAAACATTCGCACCAATCAAATCCTATTCAGACAAATCATTAATCATCGATTCTTACTGATGTTTAGATCGTGAAAAGTGTCTCCTTGGATCAGTAACAGACTCTGTAACAGGCTGCTGTAACAGATCTGTAAGTCATGACATGTCTCTTTCAAGACCACATGTCTTGGCGGCATCACACCTGACAGCATGAGATAGCTGCCGGATGAGCTTGGCCACCTGCAAACACACATCCTGCTGTGATGAAAAATGGCGAAGCATTTCTAGAAGAAATGCTTAAAGGTCTCCGTAAGTCTAAGTAGGTAGCCTTTGATGTCAGAAATCTTAAGAATAATTGATGAGTACGTAGGTTTGTCATTCTCTCTCTCTCTCTCTCTCGATTTAAGAAGGGGTACCACGAAAAGTCGGAAGGCAGGGGAAGGTGCAGAGAAATAACATGCAGGTAGGCTTTTGGCCGCAATTTGCTACGGAGGACTTCTAATTTTCGTGGCAACACGGGTGCAAAGAAAACGGAGGAGTTCAGTATAATTGGTTACACCGAAGGAATAATTTACTCAAGTTTCCACATCGAGGGGGTGCCATGACAGAAACGAATTCCAACACCCAGAAACCTCAGATCTCCGTGGAAAAGCAAACCAGCAGTTGGGTTCATCGATCTGCCGGAGGGCCATTTACATGACATTATCACACTACACTAGATGGAATATCCTTAGTATCCTGTAGTATCCTCATAGTATCTTTGTAGCATCCTTTATGTCATTGTTATCGCCATGTATTGATGTATCAACCGCTTCGTACGGCTTCTTTTTAAGTCATGCAGTTTCAATCTCAAAGGCACCAAATGGTGAATGCTTGGCAGCTGCAAAAATACGACACTACACTCTGCAGCAGGGGTGGAAGCGGCGCTGGCTATCTCAGTTGCATGTGTAATGCTAGGGATTTGATAATTCAAGTGGCGTCGCCAACGCTGCATGAAATGTCCAGAGCGGGGTGGGGATTCGATGACTTAAATGGCATTTTGCAATTCACTTGTATCTCCTGTCCAGAGGGGTATCAAGCGGATTTGATTGCTTAAGTGGCGTTTGCTATATCTGCGGCATGTAATGTCCAGAAAGGGTATAGTAGGGGATTTGATGCCTGAAGTGACGTTTGCTATCTCAGTGATCTCAGGGTGCATTGTTTGCCCAGACCGACAAACAATACGGCGTCGGCTTTTCCACTCTGCAAGATCTCTCCCGTCGCCAAGCTCTCCAATGGTGATGTCTCTCGTTGCAGCTGAAGCAATGTCTACAAGTACAAACGAGCTCCGGAGTGCATCGGATTGTGTCTATGCTGAGTGCGTTTTCGGTGTATCGGTGTACCGGTGAAAGACGCAGCGAATCGCAGGTTGAAAAATTCCCCACCTCTGCGCTGCTATCAATATGTAGTCACTACAGTCAAGGTCTCTAAGCGCCTTTCCAAACCCTTCGCAGCGGCCTGGGCTTCAGATTCCAATTCTCCATGTGTAATGCGGTCGAAGAGCTCTCCGCCACGACAGAGATCCTGGTGGCGCCCATGTCTTGGGAGCGATTCCAAGACACAGGTTGTCACGTTGCCAGTAGTGACATTATGTCACAACTTGTGCTTCAAAAGTGCAGAATTCTTTATTCTCTTCAAGTTGACACTGCACAAGCCTAGCCCTGGCATGACACTTTCATCAAGTTTCCAACTCTACATACCTGCAATACAACCACCAAGCTGTGCAACCAAGCAGCCATGACCAAGAAAATGTTGTCGTCATCTTCAAAGACTTCCTCAGGGCTTCAGACTCGTCACAAAGGTACTCCGAACAACTTTTCGCATAGCTTTGTGGCGATGGGGAAACGGATCTTGAAAAAGCGCCTTCAAAACGCAAAATTGAAAGAAATGAGGAACCAGAACGCATTTACGCTGCGCACTCGCCTGGAAAAATTCGGAAGGCACTCTTGTAAGCTCATCTGAAAGACCCTTGTGAGGCGTTTTGGCGAATGAGGAAGAAAATTGTGTGAGACGGTTGGGAAAAACTGTTGGAGGCGACACGCTTGGCGACTCTTGCAAGACGCCCTGGAGCAAAGAGAATAAAATGGAAGAGAAGATTAGAAAGTCTGAATGGAATGGAAAATAGTTCAAGACATCTGAAGCCTGGCTCTGGAAACTCAGAAACAACAAGTTCCAGGACATAGAGAAGCTGAGCTGAGCAAAGAGCTGGATAAGGGAGCGCGCCCCCACAATTTATATGTGTGTGTGTGTGTCAATTCTGCGTACCTTTTGTAGGTCTGTCCCTGCCGGCAATTGCCATTGCAAGAGTGCCAACCATATTTTTCAGATTCAAGAGACCATAAGAAACCTTCATCCCCGCAGCCAAGCGGCGTAGAGTTTGCAAATGTTCGGATGGTCCAGCTGCTTCAAAACCTCGGTGAAGGCCCCGCAGATGACACAATCTCCTTACAGGGTTACATGGTTGCCATGTTTTTGACGCTTTGACCCCCTCGCATCAAATTTTGGGGCTCGAAGCTGCTCGTGTTCCTGCACTATGACTTGGTATGCCGGGCCATCGCAATGTTCAGTGTGTGGTCAAACCATCCGGACATTTCCCAAACGGGAGCTTTCAAGTTGACTTGAGAGACCATGTGCCAATTCAAGCAAATCTTAGAATCAGGACCAATTGGGACAAAATTCTAATGACATGCCAAACAAGACAGTGCGACTCCAAGACAATAGCAGACTGAGACCCTGTTTCACCCGCAGCTGTGATGAAAGGACAAAACAAAGCGCTGCGTTGGTGCCGGGGGTGGCTCATTCAATGCAACTTGTTGCAATTCATTCTTATGCATATGCTCATTTTATGGCCTGCGACCATGGCTCATTGATCGACATCGTCCTGCTACTGACCAACTTGAATGCTAGCAGAACGGTTCCCAACTGAAAAGTGTAGTTGCGCTGCCGCAGCGCAGCCAAGCAACCTCCACTTCTGCAAGGAAACTCTCAGTTGAGTTGCTCACGCGCCTCTTCGGTACTTTTTTGATGGCCCGGGCACCATCCTGGGCAGCACAGTGGACCAACTGTGACACGCAACTTCTTCAGCACAGCTATGGGCATCGTCAGCATTCAGCATCGCAAGGGGCCTGTCAAAACTCTGGAGACAAGACCGCGGTGTCCATTCCATAAAGGACGATCATCCAACAGGTCAAAGAGGGTAGCCATTGCATTTTCAACCGCTCAATGGCCGTAGGTAATGATCGACAGACCTATATTTCCTGTTGGAGCGAAACCACGACTGAAACTCCCATAATGAAATTCAATGCACTATTTTTATCCATTTGCGTTCCCAAATTGTAATAATTACCTATTAGAAAACCATGTTTTCATTTTTGCTATCATTTCACCATTCCCTTCCTGCCTTGCCGCTCAGGCGACGTGCCGGGGTTCCACTTCTGCTTTCCCGTACGCGGGGAAAGGCCTACATTGCAAGGGCTGCGTCTCACAGCTGAAGGCGCACAGTGACTAATAGCTCCGCTACGATCTTTTTTACAGACTACCTTCGAATTCAGCCTCACGGCTGTTTCCAAAACGCAAAAATAAACCCCACCAGCCCTGTGTACAAAATGGAAGCCCTTGGACAAAATTTGGGAGCCCACTTTGCGCTGCTTGAAAGTCCTGGGACTTCTCTTGCCAGCTCCCAGCAGCTTCCTGCAGCTCCCTGCAGCTCCCACCTCCCAAGTCGACCCAGCCGCGCCCTCCCCCAACAGATCTCCAAAGTCATACCGGTCCTTAGCACGGATGGCTTGGACCTCTGGGCATCCCCAGGGCTTACTGCACACTGCACACCCGGGACGGTGGTCAAGATGAGAATGGCATCAACATACCGTGAAGATCCGTAGAGTACGAAGACACACCTGAGAGGGGCAAGCAAAGACCTGGGAGACTCCCTATGTTTCCATATTGTTTGTATATTGTTTCCATATTGTTTCCTATGCCTCCCGTTCTGTACGGCCAGCAATTCTTGAGAGCCGCGGAACACGAGAAGGCCACTAGACTCAGTAGACTTAAGGAGACAGGCAAGCAGCATAGACTGAAATGTCGGAGCTGTGCTGGGAGATGAAGCCTCGCTTCGTCTCAAACACTGGGCTTTGCAAACTTCTCAAACAACAGCAACAAGAAGAAGAATATACAACAACGGCAAGCTCGTAGCATGTGCTTCTCTTCATTACAAGTCTCCAAGGAAAAACTGAGAATACTGAAGCACATTCTCAGAATTTGCGTTTGTTGAATTCCATGTGAATACAGCTCGAGTCATCATAACCACTTGAATTGAAACGCTCAGAGATCACCGTGCCTTTGTACTGAACCGACGAGCTCATCCGTTTGTGAGTAGATGAAACGGGAGTCCCATCGCCTGCAATCAGCTTCCCATGAATCGATTGACATCCACTTCACCGACTTAAGAAGTACGATTCTTCAAAGCTCGAGGTTTCAGAGGGAGAAGATAATATGACAAGGTCCCTTCAGTTTGCCACCCGTTCAGTTTGAGGTTCAAGTTGCGACTCCCCAGCTCTTCCCACTGTGCCTGTGCCATTTGGCACCTGTGGATTGGACTTGGCCTTTGTCATAGGCTTCTTGGGTTCGTCACTGGAGTCATCCTCCCAATCGCCTTGCAAGACCTGGGATTCCCATCAAGCACATGCTTGGGGACGAAAGGAAATCTCAAACCCTGGCATTGAACTGCATCGAACCTCCGAAAACAATAGCGACTGTAGCAACTGTAGCAACCTTCGCCACACAAATGTGGTCCAGGCAAATTCGTAACTTTCGGACCCCGTGTACAAACGCAGGTAGTGGCAGCGCTGTGGTTCGTGCTTGAAAGTGATCTTCAATGGGAAGTTCCCACGTTATCGAACAACACCACTATTTTCGTGGTTCATTAGCTGTCCAAGACCCCATGGGGAACACTATATTGATGAATATCGGATGCATATCCTCTCGCGATCCTTCTGAGTTTCGCACGCAATTGAAGATTAGCGCCTCAAGGTGGCCCACAAAGAGCAACCAGCGATCCCAAAGCAGCAAGCTGAGGGTTGTCCATACGTAGGATGAGAATCAGGAAATTGCTAAGCAAACTGCCAGTTTTGGATCCCCAATCGAAAACTTTCGAACAGAAAGATGACCTCCTCGAAACTCGCGAAAACACGATTACTGATTTTTTCTCTCCATGGGACATCCCGAAGTAGAAAAAGATCAAAAAAATATATTTCAACAAGTTGACCGTGATAAGAGCACGTGAAAAGTTATTTGCGAAGAAACTCAGGGGACAAGAATATGCACAATAAATCATTCAAATTTGCGGTCATTTCATGGCCCCCACGGAAGCAAGCCCGCTGCAACAATCAGGCATGAACAGCAAAAAGAACCTGTATACATGCTCGTTTCAAACTCTATGTTTGCACTTGTGTGCGAGTGCATTTGCCTATATGTGTAGTTTGTATGTCTTTACATCTGCGCAAAAAATCTATTGCCCGCATGTGAACACGCACGCACAAACTTCGGGATGCGGAAGGAGAGGAAATGATGTCTAAGTATATCTAAGTTTGTTCCTAACTGCTTGCTGTTGCGGAATCAATCAAGCGACTATCCAATATCAGATTAATTACGGTTGGATGATCGACATGGCCAGCTTTGGGCTCCGCCACCTTGCCAACGTGATGGAAAAAAAACAACGAATGGAACAGAAAGCAAAGTTGTGGCTGTGGTACTCAACACTTTGCAGGTACAGGTTCATGCACCATCATGCGTCCATCCCATCTTCCATCATTTCGTTGGGCATCGTAAGAAGGTGGCTGTTGCCCCCTTGCTTGCTGCTGACCCTGCGACCCCTAGCAACTGGTTTTTCCACACACAGTCCCAAAGGACAAGGTAGACTGTTAGAACCTATCTGTCAACTTTGGGTTGGAGTTTTGAAGCCTAAAACAGTGTTTCCCTGGTGGAAGTCTTGAATATGGTGATGAGTGGACCTAGAACAGGATTTACCTGTCCTGCACAGAACCAACAAGAAGGCCAATAGGGGTAAAGTCACAGAATGGTAAGGGCAGCCAAAACCCATCCCAATTGTTGGTCCTCAAAACATTCCCAGCAACCGAAAAGCTCGACCCTTGAATCATGTAGACAAACTGGGGGTCCCAAGCTCGAGCCTTCAACGTTACTCATGATTTTGTAAAAAACTAAAAGCAACCAAAGCAAGAAAAGTCGCGACTAGAAAAGTATTGAAAAAGTATTGCAAGTGTATAAAGTATAACTACTTTAGAAAATAAAAAGTATATTTTGAAAATCTTCAAAGTCAAAGCAGTCTGTCAGGGTCCCTGTGCCCCGGTCCTCAGCTTGGGCAAAGAAAGCCCCCATTCCGAGGCCGAGACCCCACAAGTGGCGGCAGGATTCCCCCAATGGCCTCCGGTGGGCGGTGCCACTGGTTGGATCTGGCTACTGAGGTGGGCAACACGTCCAGTCATGACCTATATTGACTTCTATTGACCTTTATACGTTAGATACAAAATGATTGAAGTATGGTGCAGTAAATGATCAGCCATCAGCAAGGAAAAACATACCACAAGTGCCACCAATGATCCAAAGCTATTGTGATTATTGTGGAAAGGCTCAACTGAGTGGTGAGATGTAAAACTTATGGCACGCATCACACTCAGCGCTCGGGAAGCTTTGCTCAGGACATGTTTCATCAGCTGATGAGTGATGATTCGTGTCTATGGCATTCCCTTTGTGCCCCCCTTTGCAGAACAAAATTTCTTATTTCATGAAGGATGCTGCGGTTGTTTTTGCATTGCTCGAAAGGCCAAAAAGAACACCAGAATTCGTGTCAAGCAACTGGCGCACGGCAGTTTCCAGTGGGAGACCTCTGGTGGAGCCCTCTGGTGGAGCTGTATATGGATCAAATCTTGCCGAAATGCCGGCGGCGACAAAAAATATCCCAAGGACGAACACGGGGCACAACGAAGATGCAGCGTGGGCTCAGCTGTGGCGTGATAAACCCGGGTCAAAAACAGTACGAGGCTAAAAAATGAGACCCTTATTGCTTCTTATTTCTTGTTCGGTTGGGAACAAACAAGCATGGTGTATGCTGTAAGTCACAGTAGTGAGTACCACATGAACCAAACATGAACCAATCATGAATCAATCATGAACCGATCGTGGCCAAAATGAGTGGTGAATACTTACGACCCAAATTGTGCGGGTGAAAACGACCGGTAACATCCTGGTACAAATGATCTGGCAGCAAAAAGTACGTGCGTCAGCATTCGCAATTCCAAAAAATCATGCCAAGAATATTTCAAACAAATAATCACGTCTGAAATCACTATCAACAACTGGTTGTGTCCTTGAACATTATTTTTTGGTTGTTATATCCCCACGACCGGTGGTTTCTCAACAAATAGTTTCACCTGATCTAAATAATCCCTACTAATCCACACTCTAATAATCCCTAATCTATCTAACCCATTCCAATTCTACTCTATTCCAATCTATTCTAATCATTCTAATCCGTTCTAATCCATTCTGATCTATTCTAATCCATCTCATATTGTTCTATTTTCGATTCTAATCATTTCTAATGGGATTAGAAAATAAATAATCGAATCCCTACTAATCTATCATAGTGTTCTATTTCTAATCCGTTTGGGATGACGCCTTCGAGCCCTTCGCGGCCTGCAGGTTCCGACACTCTCCGTGCCGCGCTGCTGGATGCGCTGGGTGCGAGCCCGGCAGCAAGGACCTCGGCGAAAACTTCGCTGAGTTCCACCTCTCGTGCGAAAACATGGATTTTTCAAATTTCATTTTCTACAATATTTTGAAAGAATGATGAAATAGTTGTGAAATAATGATGAAATATTCCCAAGTACAGACCTGATGGAAGCCACGAAACCGAATGCATCTCACTTTTTTAACACCTAACCAGAGAAGGCACGCATGAACTGGCGACTGCAGTGTGCCGAATGTTCACAGCAGCGCAGAACACACTAGAAGTGCAGAGAAAGTCGCGACACCTCATCCTGACGCATCTTACTGCGCAGAGGAAAGGAGGAAAGGAGGAAAGGAGGAAAGGAAGAAGAACTGAAGAACCAAGCGGACGCAAAGACACACGTCGAGGTGCGCTGAGCGAAACACAGTCTTTTGCAGTGCTTTTGGTTTGGAAACTTCCAATTGCAAAGTATCCAACATCTGTAACATACAAATCGTCTACACTTATATAATGTCCCCATCTTCTGCTTCAAAAAGAGTAAAACAAATCAACAACGATTCTGAGCACAAATTTTGTAAAATCCCTCGACAATAAAATGGTGTGCGTCTGATGCTTGACCAAGCAGTCCGGACACCCCTAGTCATCAAAAGGAACCAAAGAAACCACCAAGAAATCTCATATAATACATTGCAATTCATTTGCCATATACTGTTCCCAAATATTCCAACATACTGTCATTTGTGCATCTCGTGGTATCTCATGTTTCCATCTTTTTACGTCTCCATGGATTTCCGTCATCGCAGAGCCCCAGAGGGAGCCCCATCGCGACAAGTTGCAGAGCGCCCAGCGATGGGCAACTCGGCACCACTTCGACCTGGCGGGAACAAAAAATTAGATATTATGTTAGAGTATGTTAGATTATGTTAGATTCTCAGTTAGATTATGAGTTAGATTATGAGTTAGATTATGAGCTAGGTTATGTTAGATTCGATATGTGATGTACTTTGATCCTATATCAATCTAAGATGTAAATATGTGATCCTATATTAGACGTAAATTACTTAAAATTAGATTGCATCTAATTTAGATTCAATTGAATTGTTGAAGTCTGTGTTGAATTGACTAATTACCATATTGACAATTCAACAATTTTCTTTTATGATCAAGACTTTGTTTCGATTGGGAATTTCCACAATGCGTTTGAATCACTATTAATCATCCCGAGAAACAAATGATTGTAGACTCCATAACCCTTGGCGACAGACTGGAAGACTAATGCACTGGAAGTCTAACACACATGTATCTATCTATATGCATGAACAAGTCTACCCACAGATATGTATGCACAGCTTTTGCCCATACATGAGACAACGTATTATGACGCTAATCATATCGACATATACACGGTAGTGAACGATGTACATACCTAAGAACACACCGGATCTTCACCGAAAAGCAGTGAAGCATCCCCAATCAAGCCGCATGATGTGGTAGCGCCTCAAAGATACAAGTGAACATTAATGGTGACAATGTGCAAAGAATGTCACGGTTGGATTGATGGACCAAACATTTTGATGGATCCTGGCAAGATTGATGGCCAAACCAGGGACACAGGTCTGAATGCAATCAGTGGTTGCATTGCACTGTTGGACTTCGATCACAGCTGTTGAACGGTCCTGCACGGCTGAACGCCCCATGACAAAACATGAAAACATTGATGGGCCATTGATGCGCCATTGATGCCCATTGATTCGCTTGATATGGCTAGCCATCATCCAACATGAACAGCTGATTATCGTTGATCGTTGATCCGTTCACTTGAGAGAACAAGGAACTCAACAAAGCTGTTGAAGGTGATAATCACGTTGAGCAAAGAAGGACTAAGTAAGGATCTAAATATTCCGTCCATTTCCAACACCTCCAAATCAGCAGTGCCTGTTGCACTTAGAGTCCGCCATACCATCAACATGTGCAAAGAGCAATTTGTTCGATTCATTTCTTCGATTCTAGAATCAATAGAATCAAACAAATTGGACAAGCACTTTGGGGACCCTTAAGAAACGCACAACTGAAGACCATCAAAAGCGCCTGGTTCCAAGCTACTTCGGCTTCGGATGGGTAAAGCCAGGCCCATTGAAGGCCGGTTGTCTGTGCACGCAGCTGATTGTTCTGTTTTCAACTCCTCATGTGTACTGCTTACGGTAGTGCAAGAATACAAAGGACAAAAGGTGTCTGCAGGTCTACTGCACGCTTGCAGCCGATATGTCTGAATGATTTTGAATGTACCATACATTGCAATCATTGCGATCATTGCAATGCATCTGCACGTTCATTGCAATGCTGTATGATTTCCTGTGGCAAACTTGGGCACCTGCACGCACACGTAGAAATGAACGTAACAAATCCGCATTTGTTTCTTCCAAAGCTATATGTGGCTTGGCCACATGTCAGCAAACCAAAAGGCTGAATATGTTCCACATGTCTCTTATGTCAGTGTGGGATAAGCCGTGACAACTGAGGAAGGAGCAGGTATGCAAGTGAGAGAAGCTAGGTATATACTTGAATAGGGGGGACTCTCAAGGATTGAGAACCTTGTCATAAAATGGTATTGATTTAGAAAATTTGCCTCAGGGCAGCCTTGTACTGGAGGGAGTCAATTTTTGCAGTTTGAGCTGGCGAGTATACTTGGAGTTCTGAGCCATGAAGGAACAAGGTTTGGACAGTGTGAGAAAGGACTTGTAAATTTCTCTTAGAGCCCAATGCCTTCGGGGAGGGGTGTAGGAGGGGAGTCTAGAGATTCGGAATTAATGTCATGATCTAGGAAGGAGCACAGGATGGGCAATTGCGCATTTGCTCAGGAGCGACCATCAAGGACAAAGAGATGAGAGAAGAAGCATGCAACAAAGAGACAAGAGATGAGGAAGCATGCATAAAGGTGATACAAACAAACGCTGCATCTCTCCACATGACTCAGACCTGAAAACTAGACAGGCTGCAACATCAGCAGCAGCAGCAGCACCCAGAACAATACCAACAGCAAACAACGAACATCCACAAAGCACGACAACGACAGCGGCAGCAACAACAAAAGCAGCAGCAACAGCAGCAGCAGCAGCAACAACAACAACAACAACAACAACAACCAACAACAACAACAACAACAACAACAACAACAACAACAACCAACGAACAACAACCAACACGGACCACCGACAACGACAACAAAAACCAAACAACAAACTACACCCAGCAATGGAACCACGGCAAACAACACCAAACAACAACAAACAGCAACAACAACAACAACAAAAACAACAACAACAA
>VSDK01007092.1:0-14946 GCA_009767595.1 Symbiodinium kawagutii | reverse complement strand
ACAACAACAACAACAACAACAACAACAACAACAACAACAACAACAACAACAACAACAACAAACAACGACAAACAACAACAAACAACAGCAAACAAACAAACAAACAAACAAACAAACAAACAACCAAACAAACAAACAACCAAACAACCAAACAACCAAACAACCAAACAAACAAACAAACAAACAAACAACCAAACAACCAAACAACCAAACAACCAACCAACCAACCAACCAACCAACCAACCATACAAACAAACAAACAAACAACAACAAAGAACAACAACAAGCAACAAGCAACAAACAAACAACAAACAATCAACAACAAGCAACAAACAGCAAGCAGCAAACAGCAAACGGCAAACAATAAGAAGCAACAAACAACAACCAACAAACAACAACCAACAAACACAACAACAACAACAACAACAACAACAACAACAACAACAACAACAACAACAACAACAACAACAACAACAACAACAACCAACGAACAACAACCAACACGGACCACCGACAACGACAACAACAACAACAACAACAACAACAACAACAACAACAACAACAACAACAACAACAACCAACGAACACAACAACAACAACAACAACAACAACAACAACAACAACAAGCAACTATTGTTTGTCCATCACTTGGAAAGATTGATTCAGTCAGTGGCAACAAACAATTTTCAAAATCATACCGGAAAGCGTGGATGTTTACGATGACCAAGAAATGGGCATGGCTAAAATGGAGCTAACAATCAAATGGATGAAATGTGTTTCCTGCTTAAAAGGTACTGTGATGCGGTATCTATGCAAATTTCATGTCATAAAAAATCGAACCCTTGCCAACTGTCTATCATGCCTGCACGCTGACTCGCCGAAATAGCGGGCCGTTGTATCAAGCTGCTGGCAGGCGCTGCCACAGTACCGGCCTTGGAAATTGATCTGAACAGACCAATGTATTCGCTTCCTACTGCCATGTGCTTCCCATGTGCCTCCCATGTGCCTCTCTGACTTCAAACTGTTTGGGGCATTGGATGGGAGGCTGACTGTCTTGTTCGCCTCCCATGGTTCCGGCTCAGAGGCTGACTGTGCTTTGCCAGGAGACGTGAACGTCTTGAAGTGGAAATCCACCCCTGGCATCCCGTGAACACTGGTACAAGTTGATCCCTGGAGATGTCAATGTCTACGCTGTCCAATATATCATGCAAAGATTATAAAGAGTATGTTTACAGAGTCAGATTAGCCCGTGTATATAATTCAAAGTGCGATGTCTAGATTTACTTCCTGTTGGATGTATGTACGTACATGTTTGCAAGTGTGCATTCGGAGTGCCCGCAGTACTGTACTTAAGCATGTATGCATGTATGTGTGTATGTACATATACATGTAAGTCAATAAGTAAGTAAGTAAGCAAGTAAGTAAGTAAGGAAGGAAGGAAGGAAGGAAGCAAGCAAGTAAGTACGTAAGAAAGTAAGTAAATCAACATCTCTCTATCATTTACTTATTCACTTATTTATTTATCTACCTATCTATCGATCTATCTATCTATCTACCTTTCTATCTACCTATCTGTCAGTCATCCTATCTATCATCAGTGTTTGTGTATTTGATTGCGCTGTCGGTACATTGTTTCAACAACTTGCTCATCCCTTTTGGTATCCTATACTATTAATGATCGTGTTAACTATCATTGTGAAGAACTATGAGGGTTGTAGGGGTTGCAGTCAAAGCCACCGGGATCTAAATATTGTGATTCCCACACCAGCCAGTCAGCAGTAGCATATCAAGATTAGTCAGTAAACATATGAGTCATATCTGAGTGCTAGTGCGTCACGCAGTGTTCGTTTGTATCACCCTGGCTTTGTGCCAAACCGTGTTTGCATGGCAGCGGCACACCATCAGGAACGCCTTGTCACTGACATGTTGCGCGCCAATGGAATTGTTGTGGTGGGTAGCCCTTCGAAAGGAGGACCTTTGGTGCTTGATACCGGTAGACCTCCTCCAAACGCAAAAACTTGGCATAGTTGGTATCGGTTGTCAAGGGCCCAAGTGAGGCCTATAGGTTGCGGTGTGTTTTCATCGAGTCATAGTCTACTAGTCTGGTCTTTTTAAATCTGCACATGCAAATGTGTGATGGAAACATTGACATTTAGCTCATATACTTTCCAGTTTGATATAAATGTATGTTTGTGAAACTCCACCAACAAGACATTAAAACAATCAACTACGAAACTCCTGACCCTTGCAGTACACCATGCTTTTCAAATATTGTTGCGATCTCCACAGCCCAAAACCCAAAACTGTGGTACACATTTGTGACTTTTCGCAAGTTTGCTATTCTCTAGAAAAGGGCATAGGAGGACAGAAAAAACCTTGCCATTGGATGCCCTTGGATGCCACTGGCCCATTGCGATTTTGAGTGCTTGGTATCTTAGAATATAATTTGTTGATATGAAAACAAGACACATCAACACATTATCATCACATCAGATCTTGATTCAAGTCACTACCAACACATTACCAACAAACCATTATTGGTATAAATATAATATAGATGTTGATTAGGATATCAAAATATTTCATCCATGCTCGAACCGAAAAGGTGCCCGGACGCGTCATCGACTGATTGCAGAGTGTTCAATTGGTGGAAAAGCTGCCTATTCCAAGAATACGACAAATGAAGGTAATGAAACCGAAATTTACAACAAATTTACACCCCCAACCAGTGTCCCAGCAGTATCAAATTGCACTGAAATGAACGACCTCTGCTGCTTGAGAGGGAGCAAAGCATCCATTGCCAAGTTTGACAGATTTTATTTTTGATTTTTTGTTTCAAAACGCAATCACGTGACAGATGTTTGATGTCATGCAAAGCTGAGTGGGAGAAGAGCGCCAATGGCGAAGATTCTAGGACTGAAAATTTGTCGCAGCCTGTCACGGTTTTCAACAACAGCTGGCGGGACCATCTCGCGCCCTTCTTCTTTTGAATATCATACGGGAAAAGAAACATGTCTCTTTTTGTTGTCCGGTTTTTTTGCATTTAAGCCAAAAAAATAGATCTTGTGAATTTTGTTTTGAATGTGCCACTGTTGCTACATTTTTTGCGTGGACTGATGTTACCATGTGAAGCACTCATCGGCCTGCCGTGAAAGAAAACGGGCAGCCCAGAACTAGGATTCGCTGAAACACAGCTCTGAGTGTTGAGAATGTAACAAAGATATTTGTCTCACCATGTTTTTGTGTCGAAGTTGTATTTTTTTCGTTTGTTTTGTGAGTTTTTCTTCCCCCAGCAATCATGAGGGACGTTGCCCCAGTCGCGAGATGTTCGTAAGGCAAATATTGAAGATTATTGAAGTGACTGCGAAACAAAAACATAGAAGAAAAATATAGAAAATATATGAAATGGAACCGCAAACAAACACAACCACGACCACAACTCAACAAGGCATCGCGCTTGGCATCACTCGGCAAAGTACTGGTTCTCAAATGATTTTCCATGGGACAATTGAAACGCGGAGAGCAAAACGTAGTTGCACAGTCCACTCATGCAGGTGTGTGAGGTGATGGCACTCGAGCGGCGAAACAATTGCGACTTCTGCAAACCACGTGGACGCTATGTGGGGGGATGGGGTGGGGTGAGGTGGGTTTGTTAACCTTCACTTGCATTTGCAAACCATGTTGATGCCACGTGAGGGGATAGGGTGGGGCGAGATGGCAAATTCACCAAAATTGTTCGAAAATGCGCGGCAGGCAAAAAGAATGACTGACTGGCGGAACGTGTGATCATATGAAATTTTATGTGCCTCGAAAGGCGTCGTCCAAAACCTAGGTTTATCGTCATCATCAATGACCATCACGATCATCATCATCATCATCATCATCATCATCATCATCATCCTCTTATTCCCTTTGACAAAACGGCACACAGCTCACTCAACGCAAAGCAGCGTTTCTTTTTCTTTTGAGACTTGGGGTCAATCTTTGGCCGCGCTGTCACGGCTAAGGGTGAGGCATCTAGACTGTGACACAAGCTCGATATAATATCGAAATATTCACAGCTCACAGACCCATGAGTAACTGAACTTACTTCAGGGACGTATGAACCAGGGACGTCACTTGAAGTCGATTTCATGGGTAGGCCTCAAACTGAAAAGTCCCAAAAAAGTTTCACTTGACATGCAACATGCATTCCCATCACATGATGTGCATGTTGGCTCTTGATCACTTGATCCTTGAGCCACACTGCAGGGCGATGATGATCACATCAAACTTGACTGCTGCAGTGTAAAGGACTCAAGTGAAAACAATACAGGTTACTAGCGGTTCACTGTGTGCACTTCAAGGCCTAACACTCTGTCATCTGCTTTGTCTTGTGAAAAAAAACTTCATCACGCAAGCATGACATGAGTTACGTCTTATCCCCTTTCACAAAAGGGCACACGGCTCACTCAATGCAAAGCAGCGCTTCTTTTTCTTTTGAGAATTGGGGTCAATCTTTGGCCGCGCTGTCACCCCCTGTAATCTGGGCCGCATTGACCCATACATCCATCACATTGACTCTCAATCTGGACACGCAACCCAGGAGTTCTGCGCGCTCCATTCTGGATGGTTCATCAGCTGGGTTTGACTGGCTAGGCACTCGCTCTAGCCAAACTTGGCAATTAGTTCGCCCTTCTATCAAATAGAACAATTCCATGAGACAAATGACGAAATGGTTCTGGGAATGACCCTGATGAGGCTGTTCCAAACCGGTTCGTTGTCTGTGAAGAAGACTGTCCGTTTTGATTTCAGAACGTCTTGCCAAACTGTGGCCCCCACAAGAATGGCAGCCATTTCCAACTCAAGGCTCAAGGATGATGATTTCTTTGTCTCCATTTTTGACCAAGCAAAGAAGCTCTTGCGGGACTTCCTCACCGAAAAAACCGACCAGCGCGCCATGGCTGTCGACACAAAGTCCACCTATTGCGGAATGGCCTCCAGGTTCCAATGAGGCCTCCACATATATGTGGACATGGTTAGACAAGCCTCTTGAAATCTCCCTGGGCTTGGTCTCACCTAGAGCTTCACTCAATGCCTTCAAGGCGTTCTTTGTCCCATCAGCCAGCAATTTTCTCTCCAACGACATGTGACTGTTCAACTCTTTCAGGTATTTCCTGAGGGACCTCGCAAATAGCTGGCTGCTAGCAAACTGCAAACATCCCCTGAGCCTGTCTCCGTCTTTCACCCGGATCTAGAAAGCGATTGATTTCATCGACAAATTCTTCGACTCTTTCTGTTGCGTTGGTCACTCTAACCATGCCCAACTTGGCGGTCTCGGCACCACCGAGAACTTTGCACACAAAATCAAAGGGCAGGAATTTGTCTTCGGAGAGTTTCCAACCCAGAAAAGAGAACATTGCAGATATACACATGTCACTGTGTTTGGCAGAAGCGCCCTCACACAGACTAAGGAAATCATGAAGGTACGCCGACCAAGCGAGCTTCAACTTGGCATTACCAACGGCCCACAAAGCCAACGACACACGCAAGAACGCTGTCACCAAGGCGATGGACCCAAAGGGCAAAACTTTTTGACGGAAAGCTTCCGCTCTCCCTTTTTCTGGGCAATGAACTACCAGAAAGGCATCCCGTTCGTATGCCCCATCAGACAAAGGAATCTGCTCGGACTCCATGCCCATGGACTCCTTGCCCACAAAGCGTTTGCCAGTGAGACAGAAGAAGCCAACATGGTCAACTAATCCGTTATTCAAACGGAGGGAGTCACAGTGCACACCATCGATCACATCGCTTCTATGGTGGCATACTGGCTTCGCGCTAGTTCCGCAAAGCCAAGGCGATCTGAACTCATTGCCAAATGTTGGGCTCTCTCTGACGCCTACAAGCAGATAGGACGCACTGGCCTCAAGGTCAATTGGACCTTCAAGGGATCCTTTGTTGACTTTTTTCACGGTGGCCTCCCGGTCCCGAATCCAGATCACGCTCACCCGAACTGGTCACAATCTTGAGAATGCTTTCTCTACTGACCTTTGCATGGGCCCTCAAATTTTCACAAGAGACTTTTGCTGGACGTAAGTGGTGACTGAACACTCCGGACTTGGGCAATTCACTGGTCAAGTCGAATCTTTAAGTAATCGCGTGTCCGGTAGAACGTAGGGTTAGCGAGTCTTACCGCGCCGTAATGGCTCAAATTGTTTCCCCGCTGTGTAGAAAAGACCTGCAGTGTCACACGCCACCCTTGCCATGGGCGGCGTCGGTAACCCTGGCTGTGGGCGCTGGAGCCGTTGGCGCTCTGGGTTTTTCATGGCTATGAATGCCAAATTTGGATGAACGACATTTTTATCCGGGCGGATTTCTTACACTGGTTTACGCTGGTTATCACGGGCATAACCCCAAAGGAGGCCCATAAAGGTGCCACCTTGCTTGGCCTGAAGAAGCTGGTATCCAAAGGGCTCAACCAAAATCCGAATCACTTGCGGGCCCAGCTACACTCATCCTAAGCTGAGAGGAACCGATACCGCCGAAAGGCATCTCCATGGAACGCCGCGTCCGTTTGGGCTTCAGTGATGACATCGCGACGCAAGACACCAACATCCTCGACGTGACCCATTGCATTTGCAACAACGTGGCCAAGACCAGTTTGTAAAGCAGCAAGCGCTTGAGCAAGGCCAATGAGACCTCGCATATCCAACGGAGACGGAAACAAATTAATGGCGGCGCTAATGGCTCTGGATAGGCCGACGTTAGCGCGAGCATGAGCCTCAAAGTTGGCAAGTTCGCCATACTTATCATTCCCCAACAAAGAAAACACCAGATTGAAAGCGAAAATTTCTTGTCTGCGAAGGCGCGGAATCGACACTGTGGCCGCGGTCGCAATCCATCAATAAAATGACACAGCAGTGAAACGCCAAGGATCCCAATCCAAGGCAGCTCGCAAGCAAACATTAATTACCTAAGAAAACTATACACAAAACCAAATAACTACTTGACCAAAGAGACATGGTGATCTCAGCTGCATCACACTAGCATCTCACTGGCATCACAGCCATGATCCAGATTTATCATCGTGGGCGGCAAAAGGTAAAGAGCGCAGCGACGACCAGTCAAAACGTTATAGCTATGTGGCACAACGAAGAGACAAGTCGAAAAAATGACGCCGCAGCAATCACCAAGTATGAATTGCACCTTACCAAAGCTCGCAAGCAGTTGCCCACAACAAAGTCCACAGCTAGGTTAAATATTATCCAAAAAGAGCAGCCTGCCACAATAAAAAACCAAAAGTAGCCAGACTAGTAAAACCAAGCTCAGACATAGACGTCACCTGCACCAGAAACTAGAACAAGGAGAAGAAGAGGGTCGGCAAATCCCCTCCAAGCACCAAGCAGTCCCCACCGCTGCGTTCTCCAAAGACCGAGAGCGCGACAAGGTCTCTGGTCTTCCAACGCTGCTACTTCTGTCCAACCATCGTTCTTTTTTCCCGGCGGCGCCTAACGAGCATGAGACTCAAGTCGCTATATGTCCGAGAAGAATGCAATACCAACAATACAAATTAACTTGCACAAGCGCAATGATGAGAGTGAAAAAAGAACCAAACACAAAAACAACCAAACCAACAACCCAAGAAACAACACAACCAGCCACAAGCAACCAAGCCAACCAGACCAGCAAACATCATTCAAACCATCACAGATACACCTACACAGTCACGATAAAAAGAATACTACCTAAAGAACCGGAAACCTACAAATTTGTAGGTTCTTTAAAAAAACCAAGTTCTTCCAAAAAAACCTGGTTCTTCCAAAATATAGGTTCTTTACAAAATTGGCAAAATTCAATATTACCATCAAGTGTCAACCAGGTACATGATTTCTTAAAATCATCACACCTGTTCCTCACCCATGGGCGAATTTTGACTCATCAGAGCTCAAAGTTCCATGATTCATCATCCCTCGCGTTTATCTTTCAAAAAAGCATGCGACATGAGCGTACACGCGTATTAAATGCATCATGATGACACATGATGAATGAATTTGACACAAAAACGGTCCAGCAAAGCAACGCTAGCTCGTTGAACCTTTGCGGCGCACTTTTACCCTGGAAAAGCGACCAAATCGACTTGAAAAACTCGCTACCTGTCACGTTTCCCGGTGGAGCCAAAAACATCAAAAAACCCATAAATTATTTACGGGTTTCTCCGGGTTAATTACGGGTTATTTACGGGTTAATTACGGGTTCTTAAAAACCCCCAAGTGACGGGTCAATTACGGATTTCTACGGGTTAATTACGGGTTTCTTTTAGAACCTATGTTTTCCAACCAAAAATTCTCAAAAATCAGGTTAGATGGCGTTAAGGGACCAATTAAAGGCAGAAAATCCCAAAATTGTTGCAAAGTGTTGCCATTATACAGCTCCAGGCTACTTGTACTGAGGCCTGGAACCAAATGCTTCCATTCATTGGGGATGATTAAACCAACATACGGCAGCCAACAAGTCTTTAGAAAGGGGCACCATCCAGAAAATGAAAAAACACATCAACATAGTGACCTAATAAGCAAAAAGGGGCGTCAACAAGTAAGTAAACATACAAATTAATTATTAAGAACCAAGTCCATCAACATAAAGCAACAAAGCGGTCATTATTACCCCGTAAGTAAAATACTTAGATATATCACGGTTTCAAAACCAGCTTTTTGGAAGAACCAGGTTCTTCCATGCGATACCTGGAAGAACCAGGTTCTTCCCCAAGAACCTACAAATTTATGGGTTCTAGGTTCTCTAGGTAGGTGAAACTCCGCGCTCACTCTGCTCAGTTGACAAAGAACCAAGCATCATCATCCTTCTTCATAGAATGCCTCCGGTCTGCGTCACTGAGTTCTGCCCACAATCCAGAACCATGTCACTGCTAAATGAATTCCGTCCTTAGATCAGCAGCTGCAACTTTGCACAAGCCAGAAGAACCAAGCGGAGCACCGTGCAACGACAGTACGTCCCAAAGGAATGTGAAGATATAGAAGAGAAAAGAGGGAGGGCCCCAGCCCCCCAATAAGAGCAAATCAACTTACGAAAGCCCAGCCAGAAAAGTATCATAGGGATACACACGACAGCCTTGACTGGATAGATCTTCTGTCATTCTGTCGTTCAACCACCGAACAAGAATCTAACAAGTATCCACTGCTCTTCCACACCAGCATCATTTCTTCAAAGACCGCGCAATGACTTGAAAGCTGGTCTCCTTTCCACAGCACGTTTTCCAGCTTCCAAATTGCTTCTTGGAATTGTTTTGCACCAACCCTTCAGTTTAGCTTTCATTACTGCGCAGAAAGCAGAATGGCTGCCCTTCGCGTCGATTTGCACTCGATCTCTTGCAAGTTCTCCAGGTTTTAACGCCGCCTCTTCTCACTGGGCAGAAAATGTTGACTAGACCTCACTTCTGACTCTCATGTTCCCATACGGCCTGTATGGTCTCTTATAAGAATAATTGAGTCTTGGTGAATCCGACATTCCTCCATTCCCTTCAGTTGATGCTGGCGATGGACCTTCGAGGAAACGTCCATGGATCACATTGGAATTTGTGCTGGTAGGACAATATTGACTCGTTGCTTCAAAGAGAAGGCTCCGACATCCTGGCAGTTGATCAGCCGAAATTTGCACCATTACTGTATGACATGGATGGGAGTTCTACATTACATCTTGATTTCCGAAGCTTTGGCTCAAGGCGTCTCGGCTCAAGTTCCTGAATGAAGCAACCGGCGTTGCCTTGTAGCTCATTGATCAACTTGATCTCCAGGTTGAGGTATATAGATGAAGCTTGCCACTTGAAACTAGCGGGAGAGGGAAAGTAGCGTAGCTTGCCTGGGGCAGTATTTGATACTGAGAGGTAGCTGCTTCACTTCTCCTTGTTGTGTCATTCGCCTGTGATACTCGCCTGGTGAGGTGTTTATCTTCGGCGCATCCGTTCCCACCGCTTGAGGTTCGATTCTTGCCTGGGGAGGTGTTAATCGCTCCTTCAGTGGTCCTGTGCCTGTGCTGTGAGATATTTGCCCGGTGGGGTGTCTATCTCTTGCACTTGTGTTTTTTGCTCTAGACTCCGAGCTTAGCTCTGGATACTTGCCTGGTGAAGTATTTATCTTGAGCCATGCTGTTTCCTTCTTGTCTGACTTGGACACGCCTCGCATCGCTAGAGTTTTCACAAGTTTGGCCTTGGGAGCTCTTGCATAGCAGCTTCGTTGTGACTGCATATTGAACTGCCGGGGCGCTCTGTGAGAGTCAGTTTGCATCACTTGTGATCAGCTATCTTGGATCTTTGCACATTTTGATTTTGTGGACCGCCTTCGATCGTCAACATGAGCCGGACTAGTACCGAAGATGTTAATCATGGGAAAGTGCATGAGGTTGCTAGCTCTGATTTTTCATATCGCCATTTTTTCGAGCGAAGCAACCTACGAAAGCCAGATGATCTTCTAATTCCCAACACAGCCAAAGGTATCAAGCTTGTTGTGCCTTTTCCGAGCTTAGTCAACTCAGACCGTTCAGATATAGTCACTGTCATCAGTCGGGATATGCTCGATGAGGCGTTGGTACTTTCTAGCAGCATCGAAAATTATGTCTTCATTCTTTATAAGTCCCACTCTGGAATGGTCTTTGCTGTAAGTGAATGTTTTTTAAGCAGAGTGATGACCCCAACTGCATTATGATCTTAATTGACGAAGGACACACAGAAATGCATTTACATGAGATGATCGGTAATTTCTTTTTCCGCTATCCACATCGCCAAATGCTTTGCAGGAGATTGGAAACTCTTAAATACATTGATCATGACGACGGCAGCGGTCATTTCTGCAAAAGCAGCCGATTGTATGCCACTAAGCTTCGGAAGGAAGACGGAACCAGTCTCGTCAATTACAATGTCCCACAAGACCTTATGCGTGATAATATGATAAAACTATGGTCGAGTCACCGAAACGTGCTGACTAACGAATTGCGCATTAAATTGGGACGCCTTGCTTTTGTAAAGAACGTACAAACAAGGAAAAAAACTCCTTTTCTCAGCAGTCTATGGAAAACTGATAGGATTGATTTTATCATTACGCTCAAACCATTTAATAGAGCTGACCGGAAAAGAGTTGGCGAAATACTTTGGGAACTCAATGGCTGGGCTGAGAAAGTTAGGGCAAAAGCCTACACCCACAACCCGCCAGTAGAATTTCTGCGTAAGCCCATTCAGCTTCCATTGGTTTCTTCATTCGTCAATGATGTTCCTGTTGATGTAGAATTAAATCAGAACATATGCGCCCTGGATCTCAAGTCATTAGGTGAGGAACAAATTATGGACCTTCTAGAAATCATGACAAGCATTAACATTGCCGTTTATACACTGACGAGGCGGTCCTGTTCATATGAAGCTGGGGCAATCATGGAACCATTAAGAATGAGATGCTCAGATGATGGAATCGACCTCCCATTTGGGAGAAAGCAAGGTGGGCTTCCTCTAGACGCACTTCCACAGGATGATGCGAATAGTGGCTTCATAACCCATGAACATATTGGGCTCTTTTCGGTTGAGTCTGTGGTTTGTACGAAGATGGTCCAGTCGGAGCTAACTGTTCCCTGCAATTTCGTGGTGTTGAGGACAGCGCTCAGGAAGCGAATCGAAGGCATGGAGGGCATGAGGAAGGCGATGAGATGCTGACGCATGAGTGTTTTTTTCCCGGGTAGCGCCTCACGTGCACTAAACACAGGTTGCTGAATGTCTGAGTAGGCTGCAGTAGAAGTAGTGGGATCACTAATTGATTGGTGACGAGATGGTGACCAGCGAAACAAAGAAACAAAGCAAGCAAGCAAGCAACCAACCAACCCAAACAAAGAACCGAACCAAGCCAAACAAGAAACCAAACCAGCAAGACCAGATCATCATCAATGTAAAGAGCAAAAAATAAGTAAGAAGCCAAGTGAACGTGTGAAACTCCGCCCTCACTCTGCTCAGAAGACGACCATCCAGGCACCAGCGTCTGAAAATCTGCATTCCTTCCGCACTCACTCTGCTCAAAAGACGAACATCCAGGCATCAGCGTCTCAAAATCTGAATTTCGTGCATCCGCTGCGTACTATCCATGTTCCTGATTTTTGCATGTGGTTGTGCCGTTGCGGCGCGGCGCCTCGGTCACAGGTACATATCGCGAACTGAAAAAGGAAGCGCCAATGACCATAAAACCAAGGGGGGAACCAGACCGAACCAGAACCAAGACCAAACACACACAACCAGAACCACCCCAAAAGAACCAAGAAAAAACATCCAGGTCAATTGCACTGAAAGCATTAACTAGGTGAAACGTCCGCTCTCACTCGGCTCACGTGTTGACTTCCGGGTCATCTCATCTCTTGTCTATCAGCATGTTCCTTGTTGTCGCAAGCAATATGTAATCCTCTATCGATGTGTCGGCCGTGTACTCCTGTATGCCGTCAATGACAAGTGAAATAGGAACACTTGCATCATCCTGCAATTTGCATTTGCATCATGGCACATCTTGAGGAAGAGACATTCTGAAAGGATCACACATCAGCCAAGATTGTAAAGCCAGTGAAGAGCGTAACAAAAGTAGACAACAAGGTAGAGAGGGGGGCAAGCGCCCCCCTCTAGTGAATTTGAAGGTCAGGGGCCCTCCCCAAAGGGCCCCCATGCAGATGTATTGCCTGACCACTGGCAGAATTTGCTTCCTCTCAGCGAGGGCTATGTGATCAGGTAGCCTGGCAGCACGCCAAAGCACATTGTTCGACTCTTGTTGCCTCCCTGGCGTAGGCGCAAAGCACAGGTGGTGACACGGCTCTCACAACCATTGCATAGAAATCTCCCTAGCTTGGTCCTCCCAATTGAAAACTCTGGTGATTGTAAAACCTCCATAACAACTCGCAGCCGATCATTTCTTATGGCCAAAAGCACGGGATCACAGGGAGACCGGCCCCCCATGGCATTGCAAGTACCATTGCAGGTACTGGGATCATGGAAACGCATCTCTGGTGGCTTGGACGTGCTCCCCTCTCCGGCGGGCCCGTCATAAACGGTCTTGGAGTGCTCACATGCACAACATCGGTCACTCACATAGGCACGAATTCCTGGCAGATTGGAGTCGGTACCCATAACAGGGGTACCAACATACTGCTCCGCAAGAAGAAATACCATGGCTCGCCCCCGCGCCGGAAGACCAGACTCCAGCGAGTCAGGTCAGGGCCTACCCCTTCCCCCAAGCCCTTGCACGGCTAAGTAAACAGCTGCGGCGATACGCTGCCGAAGCAGGGCTTTAGTGCCAATTGGCACGATAGCCAGATTGGCGGGCATGCGCTTTAGGGTGAGATGACGATGCTGTTGAGGCACCTGATGCTCTGTCATCTCGCTTTGTTTTGGGTTCGGTGCGTGGCCAATGTTTCCACGGGCAATGATGCGGTTCAAACAAAGGGGCGTTGGCCAAGGAGCCAATGCGTGCAGCAGCATCTCGAAGAGGGTTGCCAGATGGCGACCGGATGCGGTTAAGCCATTCATTGTGGGCACAGGCCCTATTGTGGTCATCTGCGGCGCCCCAGCCAGGGTCAGCATAGCGTTGTCGGAGTGCTTCAGAGTTTGCAAAGAAGGCATCACGGACAAAAATGTCTTGGACATTGTAAGCAAGTGCTGCATTTGTCTGATACGCTCTCGTGAAGCAGAGTGCGTATTTATGATACACTTGAACGACTGACGTAGAGGCATCAAAATACTTGGCTCCGATGGTCATCAAGCGGGCTGGCGAGAGGATCATGAGGTCCCACCCTGCTGGCGCATAGTGACTCCAAGCGTTCTCTTCACCACAGTGACTCGCAGAGTGCTGTGGTGGGGCTTTGACTTCGATGGCACAAGTTGTTGGGGTTCGGCTCATAGCGAGGAGCTCGGTAGGGTTGTTGGCCAAGAGGCCAGAGCAATACAGTTGCCACACTAGCGGGTGCTCGGGCTGCGTTGGGACTGGAAGTTGAGGTACATTGGCACGGCCCTGGTTAATTCGCACAAGCGAATAATTTTGAGGTTTGTCTTGCGAGTCTTGCTTGGATGCTGTGACTTTGAGCTCGACAATGTCTGCCCAACCATCTTCGTAAGTACCCAGAAACCCGAGACGTGTGGAATTCTGAACAATCTGGCAATAGAAAGGCATCGGGAAGTGCCTTAGATCTCAAGATCCTTCAACAGCAATGTGCCTTGTTTCGCATCTGCGCCAGTGTCATGCACAAGCAGAAACGAACACAGAGAGGAAGTGGTTCTCCGTGCCGGATCCAAGCGTGCTCTCCCCGCCATTTGTGAATGTTATAAAGCCGAGGCAAGCTCAGTTTTTAAGCATTTTTGCCAAAAGTCAGTGGTGGACAAAAGCTTCCACTCAGGCGCTAATCGCGCTAATTCGGAGGTGTCGATGCCCTGGAAGAACTCGGCAATGAGGCTGCTTACTGCTGCAGTAGCTGTAAGCAACGCATAGTGAATGTCATCATCGTGCGCCTGTGGCTGCCGAGGATTGTAAAGCCGTCGCTGCAGAGTGGCCCGATATAAATTTTTTTGAACCGGTTGGAGCCTACATACATGTGGAAAGCAAGTTTACCAATGGGTCACTCAGGCGGGAGCTGCTGAGGTCATCCACTGAGGGACACCGGGAAATAGTCTCTTCTGTACGTCCATGTGTGAGGTTCTTGTTGACAAAGGCCGCATACTCCTGGCAAAGCTGGAAGTTTGACTCAAACACGCTTTCCAAAGAATCATCTGAGGAGGGGGGACTTCGGAGTGCAAGGAAGCCAGAGTCAAAGATCGTAGAATCTTCAATTTGCGCCCCAGATGGAGAGGGAAGTTTCTAGATGCATTTGCTTAGCACTTGAAGCTTCGCTTGCGGCACCTTACACGAACATATCGATGGACACCCTACTGAGTTTGGGCTGCATTTG
>VSDK01007091.1:67532-89332 GCA_009767595.1 Symbiodinium kawagutii | reverse complement strand
ATATTTCACAATGCCGGATCCTCAGGATCCAGAAGCCTTTGAGCTGTTGAATGAAGCAATGCCAGATCTTCCAATTGACATGGTTTTTCTCAGAGCCATATCTGGCCATTCAACTGAAATTTCAACAACCAAAACTGCGTATGTTGCTCCACCAGAAGCCAATCGCTCACAGAGACTTGACAGAGAAGCATTTGCCGTCCACGGCACAACACATCGAGCTCTCGAAGGTATTATGAGAGAAGGACTTATCCCAGGGGGACCCAAGTCCGTTCGAAAGGACACACATTTCCTTGACGAGAGAGCTCTCCGTGGTCCGCACTTGCGGAATACAACTGAAGTCCTGATTATTGTCCCACCATCCATTTTAGAAAGCTATCGTTCAACGAAGACCAAAAATCAATATATCTTGACCCAAGAAATTATTCCGCCTTCGGAATTTGCAGCCATTTGGGATTTCACCACTTGCTATTGGCACACAGCTCCAATGATAATTCCATACTATATCTTGACCCAAGAAATTATTCCGCCTTCGGAATTTGCAGCCATTTGGGATTTCACCACTTGCTATTGGCACACAGCTCCAATGATAATTCCATACTGGCCGAGTGGCAAAACTGGAAACGCGGCGATGACCCTCATCGACCACTTACAAATCTTATGTTTGCACAGACCCTCTGGGACTTGCAACAAGAACAAGGCACCGACACCATGTCAAATTTCAAGAAACTTGCCGAAACCGAACAACGGTTGAGAGATGAATCCATTCGAGCACCAATCTATGCCGCTTTACTCGGCAGAACAGACGCAGGACCAAGGACGAAGGTTGAAAATACCGTCCTGAAAGAAGAACCTGATGAAGATCACAGCGTCAAGCAACCAACTGCTCCGTCTTCGCGGAAGAATCCTAAGCAAAAGACAGATCTGTTAGCCCGAACTCTTGGGCCTATTCTCAAATGCCTGCGGTGAAGCGAAGGCATGGCACCTGCAAGCGCTAGGGACTTGGGCGAGCGGAGCAGGGGCTTCAACTTCTTGGGGGCACCTGCTCTTCGATATGCCTCGTTGCAGACAGAAAAGCAATCTTTGCCTCGGCAACATAAGCTGCACATAGTGCTGCACATAGTGCTCATCGATTAATGATATCCCTGACACAGCAATGACACGTCCATGAAATTGGCTCTGTGCTGCTCCTGGGGCAATGGCACTTGCAGCAGTGCCCAGTCTGAAGCAGTAGCGGATTTCGTGTCGCTCTGCCTGGGACTTGCGCACAGATTTAACCTCTCCTTGAAGCGGAGTTGCTTTTTTTAACCGCTACCGAGCCGCTACCGACGTATCGCAAATTTGCGTTGAATTGGCTATGCCATTTGTTTTATTTGTTTTTGCTGGTTGGCTTCGCAACTTCTGCCTTGCCGGAAAGAAGTGGTGTTCTCCAAAGCCTCCAAAGAAGAATCACATTTAAGGACGTTATGAACAAACCCACTCGAGAGGGTCATGTCGCCACATGTCGCCACATGTTGAAACATCAAAAAACACAATACAAATGGAACCAAACAAACCCAGATACTGAGCTGACTGCGTTTACCCTGCAAAGCTGGCTTGGAAGAAAAAATGTCTGCCGCCTTTGACCCTTTTCCGTTACAAAGTTTGGACAATTCCTTGGACGTTAATTCTGGTGTTGCTTCATTGCGAAAACAACAGCATCTGAGGCCATATTCTGAATTGATGGTCGGAGCCGCTGGTCGCTTGTTCCTTCATTTATTTCAAGAAATTTTCATTGGCAAGGCTTTTTGGCGCTTCCCAAAAGATGTTCTTGATTTCCCTTTGCGATCGAAGGTTGCGTTTTTGAACAAACTGAAGGATGTATATAGAGCAGTCTTGTTTGGATTACTCAGGCTTTTTCTTTTTCCATCCCATTCAAAAATTCGGCACATTTGAACACTTGATGCATGAGTGTCTGGAATGTGCGGAGTGATGGAGAATGCTGGTGATCACCAAAGGTTGGTAGGGACAGGTGTGGCTTGACTGTACATTGGGTTGTCCGGTGGGCGGTCACTGCTGTATTGCTGGAATGGGCGGAGAGTGGGCAGGCATGGTTTGAATGGAATTTCCTTTCTCAGTGCAAACCCATTTCAGCACTGACATCAATCAATCTTTGATGATACCTGAGCAATACAGCGGTTTTGAAGGGTACTGCGAGGCTAGTTGAGGCTAAGAAGGTTTGAACCCCTGTTTTCACTTCCAAATCAAATGCATTGGTGACAGGCTACTGGGTGCGTGTTTCAAACACCTCAAGAGCAAACCAAAACTTACAGCGGCAAAAAACCAAAGTCTGACCTGCCCTGATATAATTTAGCAAACTGATTGATGCTTGCAGGGCAAATAATGCAACACCATGCAACACTCTTTACACTTATATATAATTACATCAATTTGAGGCTCCCGAACAGTGTTTTTTGACAGTTCTGCTGTCAATATCTTTCAATTACATTGCCGTTCAACTGTTTACTTTGGGATACCCATGGATACCCCTATGTTCACCCTTCATTGTAAGTTGTCTGAACTCGGCTACAGATTAAACCCTCCGAGTTGGGTACCCGAAACCAATGCAGCAAATAGTTGACTTCTCATGTTCACCTCAGCTCACCTCAGCAAGCAACCTGTCCTTGATACGTCTAGTACATACAGTAGTAACCACTGCCATGCAAAGTGCCGGTGGTGTTTGCCTTTCAGGAAAAGAACTCGGGAGCAACTAAAAAACATGATTTTTGTAGAATTGTGTTGCTTTTAAGCCTCTTTTCCAGCTAGTCAAACGCGGGGAAGCGCAATCAGTCTTCAGATCAAATTCAAATTGGAGAAACGACCAATTTCAAAATTTTGGACTGCTATGGGGCAAAGCTCAACAAATTCGGAATGGGCATCGATTCAATGTCATTGACATCCATTGCCTGATTGAAATTGTAAGAATGCATCACTTGATGTCTTTCTCAAAGCAAACGATAGCAAACTTATCGAACTCTTGGGGCAAAGTCGAAGGTCTGCCAGATTTTTCTCTGTTTTGATTGGAACCTTCGGACTTTCACGCATACATCAAATACAAAACAGTTGAAATTGAGCACATGTGCAAACGAACACCAACAAACGTTCAATCTTGTTATTCCTGTTCCACTTTCAAGTCGTTCAAAAAAAAGGAATTACCTACTGTAATCCAATACATGCACTGCCCTTGTGCCCCGCTGTTGCGCACGGTTGACCAAATTTCACTGATAAGTTTTCAAGGGTCCCATGCTTCGCCATGGTTGATTCATGTCAAGCCTGTGGTCGGATCGTGTCGAATGCGCGACTTCGGTCAATTCGAGATCATACATGATCATACGAATTGAGTATCCATGAATGTTCTATAGTCATCGGAGCTACAGTTGCAGTATCGGTGCGTATGTTCCATTGGGCCCACAATCACTTTCAAACACCTCAGCATCTTTGGGGCAGGCACAGTTCTGAAAACACCAGTGTTCTGAGTCTTCTGCAATGACCGAACATATTCACAAAGTATTCGATTCATTTCGCTTCTATATTTGCTTCCTTTCCCTTTATATCTTTACTTGAGATCCAAAGGGGGTGAATGAAAGCTGCCGGGCTGTCAAAAGAAGTTTAGTTACGAAGTGATTTCTTTTTGGGAAGAGATGGGTTGGTAAGAATCTGATTGGTCAGAAAACGTATTGGTGGGATTGTGTTTGGTAAGGTCTCGGTCGCATTTGTTTGGCAAGAATGGGTTTGGTAAGAAAATGTGTTGGGAAAGATCTCTCTGGTAAGAAAAATGTGTGTTGGTAGGATTCTCTTTGGCAAGAATCGGTTTGGTAAGAAAACATGTTTGGTAAGAAAACATGGGGGTTTTGCGTGAGATTCACGTACTTGGCCTGCTGACCGTCCCCCCGAACCCCCAGAGATGTATAATAGCTAACGCTAACCAAACTCGAGCTGCTGGACGCAGCTTTCGTGATGTGTGTGTGTGTGTGCGGGTCCACCGATTCAAACGTTTGCCTTTATCCTTCAAATACTTCTATGTTCCATACTGTATATCTGCCATTCTCATGTCTATCTATTCCTATCTGCATTCCCAGTACCTGTAAAGACGTGCATGCATAGATACCTGTTCACACATTCATACTTGTTCAAATCGGTTTTGTTACGCGGTATGCACTAATGCACACTAATGCATCTATCTATCTATATCTTTGTCAGTTCATGTATCCACGCATTCATGTATGTATGTAGTTGTGCAATGGTATCATCTATTGATGTCTGGCTACATGAATAAATCCATGTTCATGTTGTACCCTGTTGCTGCATCGATTTATTGATACATCCGTCCTTTGATGTCTACTTCTTCATGGAAGAATCTCACGCACCTATCTCTTTATGTTTGGTTTCAATTGGTTTGGAGTGGAAACTCTTAGCGCTCGCCAACACTCATCCTGCAGGCTGGGGATGTTTGCCAATTTCAGTCTTTGGTCTGGCACCTGACACATCACAGGGGCGAACGCACACGCACGGGGAGAGACAAAAGTGAAGCACTGCGCGCCTGCACAATTGCTGCTGCATCCTCAGCAGGCCATGGCAAGGTACGATCGGAAAAGCCTGTCTGTTTTTTGTCCAGGATGGGAGACAGTCAAGAACGAGGCATTTCTGGAGAGAAAGACGGCGCAAAAAAAACAGCCAAATGATGAAATGGGAAAAGCGCGACCCATTATATATATATATATATACCCCTCAAAAGTCTACTTTTCTTACATAGATTATACGTATATGTATATATATTCTTTGAATATTGATCAGCTCCAGGAGGGGCGCCTGAATCGCCCGTGAAAAACCGAATCGATGGTTATCCATCAAATAGATATAAACCAACCTGCCTCATATTTGCATGTACTCTCCCGGCCAATCACTTAGACACTGGTATCGAAAAAAAAAAATCGTTTCGATACGGAGTCTAAGTGTTGGAACATAACCAGGAAAAAACAAGCGCTCGAGCATTTTTGGGGATTTTCGATGCGAGTGTCTAAGTGATTGCGTAGGCCCTTTACAACCAATTTTTTGACCAATGTTTGAATCGTGTCTATCATCCAGGCACTGTGCCAAGTGTCTAAGTGTCCATGAGGCTAATCACCAAGCCAATGAATTTATACATTCTTGCAATATCATGGTACAGATTTGGCCGGGAGAGTAATATAGAATGTAAAACACATTTAAATTTTGATGATTTTGATTTTGATTGATGTCAGCTGATGTCGGTCGATGTCAGGTTCAAAATCATCAAACATCAACAAACATGCTCAAAGAACAAGCGAAACTATAGCAAACCATACTAACATGTTCCAAAAGCCAAATAAACAACAAAACTGGTGTCTAAGTGCCTGTGTGGGAGCCGTTTTCCGTTGCATTGCTATTTCTATCTCTTTTTTGATGTCTAAGTGTTGAGTTGGTCGGTTATTTTTTGGTGGTGTCTAAGTGTTGCACTTTTTCAGATCGAACAAATTTCAGTGTCTAAGTGTTTGGCCGCAAGTGTAATACATTTTTTCTGTCAGGCATGACTGTCACTCAGTCAATATGTGTCTGTGTGTCAAACTATTGGTTCAGAATCCGTTTCTACCAAGTGTGATCCGATGTAGCCGTTTGAAACAACCTGTCTCCAACACGACGCTACACAATCAGATGTGAATCGCAATCATAATGAGAATATGCAGTCGATGGGAGAAGTATGAACGACATCAAGGATACCATCTCACATCATCATCATTCTCCCCTGCAGGATCCTGGGGGTGTATTCACAGTGTGTGGGGCGCGTGCGCGTGCATCTTGCGCACATGGTGCGTGTGCGCGCTGTTGTCCCTGTCGCGCGTCAGAGCATGTGTGGTTTTCGTGGTTGCGCGTGATCGCACCGCGCTGCGTTTTCTGAGCATGTTTGTCCTGGTGAAGGACGGATTCCAGAAAACATTTCTGTGCAAATAGCTGCAACGCAGAGTCTTCTGTCGAAGGCGGGTTCTGGATAAATAGCGTCTTTTGTCGCGTGTGTTTCGCAAGCAAAATCTTTTATTTCATAGCGCTCAATCAAAAACAACAAATCATCACACGTTCATGGGTGTTGCCTGATCTGGTTCCTAGCTGATCAAACTCCAGTGTTGCGGTTGTGAGTTGAAACAAGAGAAACGGTAATCTGGACATGACATCTGTTTGCAACCGGTGGCTAATCTACAAAATGGAGCGTTTCCTCTCTTTTGTCGGCTTAATCGAGGCATACATTTCGAATTCGAGCGGCGTATTCTGTTTCCTACATCAGTTTTCAAAAACAACGCGAAAAATCCGTTCAATTACGACACCTTTGTTAAGAGTTGCATACACAGAATGAAAATGTTCATAAGAGTTACTTGCATTCATCATGTGGCACCTTAAAGTATCGTTCAAACACTTCTGCGTTCATACTGTAGATCTATCATTCGCATGTCTATCTATTCATCTACACCCAGTACCTGTATAATAGACGCGCGTACATGCATAGATACCTGTTCACACATTCATACTTGTTCAAATCGGTTTTGTTGCGCGGTAATTTATGTACTTAATGTTTTTGTCGGTTGATGTATCCGCGCATTCATGTATGTAGTTGCGCAATGGTAGCATCTATTGAATCTATTGATGTCTGGCTGCATGAATAAATCTATGTTCATGTGCTACCCTGTTGGAAAGAAAACGGCGCAAAAACAACCAAATGTTGAAATGGGAAAATAAGACCCTGTGACCTGTCGAGAAGCAGATGAATCGGCCTGTGGAGCAAACTGCAAGACATCGCCATGAAATGTCATGAACAAATTATAAGAATGTCTTGGCCTATCACACGGGCCAAACGGCACGGGGGACCTTAGGTTTACAGCTTAACCGCGTTTACCCAGCCGCAGCCACTTTGTAGCATCACTGGTCACCAAGCTGCTGAGGCAGCGGGAGACGCTGCGGCCTTGGTGCTTTGGAGCTGCGGAATGGACACGACATGTCGTGACACAATGGCATGAAGGTGATTAAAAACCCTGTCATGCTCCAGTTTCGCCTGACAAAATTCATTGACTGCTGGCGTTGCATCTCAATTCTCACCAAGAGGCATTGTCATGGGTTGCCTGCCACTGCACCAATGGTCAAAAAGCAATGGCTGACCCGATCATCTGGTGCCAAATTCAAGCAAAGTCTTTACGATGCAATGTTTCAGCGATCGCATGGATATGAAGTGATATCGCGCGACATGGCAAGGATCAAAGAATTGGACATGAAATGTGCTTGAAATGGCACAGGCCCCGCCAAAAAAAATTCTACAGCGCCACATTCTGCCGTCTTATGTGCGCACACTTGTGAACACCAAACTTTCTAAAAGCCCCGAAGCCCTAACCGCACAGGCACGGCAAAGGCGACCATGCCATTTGGCAAGATGACACGCTGTCCCTGCTGTAGCCGCCTGTGCATCGGAGACTTGTCCCATGGTGGCACTGGCGGCCACATCCTTGAATATCTTTGATGCGCGAACCAACTGATGACACATTAAGATCATTAAGATGACAAGGAATTCGCCGCGAGTACCTTCGCAACAAGGATGTGACACTTGCGGAGCAATCGCCAGTCGCAGCACCTGATAGGTGAAGAATCCGGCGCAAATGCTACAGGATCCTTAGGTCAAGCGCAGCTGCTGAGCTGCCAAACTGTTGGCTGGGCAAGCAGTTCGGATCTCCGTAACTGGCTGCGATGGGTCATGGCACTGTCTATGCTGGAAAACTGTCTGGGAAGTTGCGACGAGACGTTGGGCGATCTCTTAACCCAATCGGCTGAGTTCTCGATCTCTACATCTAGTACCTTTCAAAACTAGATGTCATGTTTCTTTCAAAGACTTGGGATGTCTTTCTGACTGCATCTTTCAAACTACATGTCATCTAGTATCTGTGATGGTGATGATGATGATGATGATGATCCCCAGCCCATGGCACAGATCAGCCCCCAGGCCGTCGCCGTCCCCGCAGTCGCACCTGCAAGTTGGGCTGATCAAACTCCTGCGCGGTCGAAGCTCTCAGTGTCAAGTGCCCACATGAGGACCAAATCTCCCGCACTAAGAAGGCCAAGAGCCACTAAGAGCCACGAGCCGAGTGGCAATTCCTTTGGCCACTGCGTTCTTTTTGAGCTCAGCCTGAGCCGCCAAACATTCTGCCCATCTCAACATACTCACAGGTTGCGGACAGTATCACATGTCACTTTCAACTGCGCAAACGGCAAAATGTGGGAAGGGGTTTTATAAAAGTTTTTTCAAGTATGCACTTGATCATTCTTCAACCTCCTCCTTTATTTCGTCATGTCCTCATCTCTTCACTTATCGGCCCCTAAATTTGCCAATCTCTTCCTGGTCTTCTTCATGTAAACAACTAGCTGCATCTCCAAAAAGATATCGCTTCAACCTCTGGAAATCTGAAAAACTTTATATACATATGCGGATCCTGCGATATTTTCACAACTAGGTCTGCCGATATTTGCATGTGTATGCATATCCACAACAGATTCCAGATGCAAAAATACCCAACTGCATTCAAGGAGCACTAAGGAGCCTGAGCTTCGCTAGAACTTCGGTGATGACATCGTACCTTGCTTGAAGGACCTGGCATCAGCTTGCCAAAAGAAATGAACACGATGATGAAAAGCAACCACAATAGGTCCACGACATGGTACAACAGTGAGGACAAGAACTCGGAGCAAACGCCATGCCACAGAGGGAGACAAGAAGGGAGACAAACCACAGAAAATGTCCAGCCCTTCAGGCCTCCAGCTCGAGCTCGTCCACCTCTTTTTTGAGAAGCCGAACCAGGAGGTGGCGCTTTTCCTCCTAGCACGGACAGGGGCCGGGCGCTAGGTGGGTCCTGAATGAATCTCAGCAGGCGCCTTACTCAGTGGCCACGAGAACATATGTGGCCACAAGGACATATGGAATACGGACCTCCAACCACCACATTTTGGAAAGAGCGCGTAAGTAACCTAGGACGATCCGGTAACTCAGGGCCCAACAAAAAGTAGTAGAAATGTTCTAAAGCGTGGGTGTTTCGCTGAGAGCCCATGTTCATTATCCGTTCACAATTCACCACTGATCAGAGACAAGAACGCTGATGCACTGAGCTAAATGCAGAAAAGAGAACTCTGCAGCAAAAAGATTCGTAGTTGCATATAGTTTCTGATATCGTTCCCGTGTTTCCTTTTGATATTCGATTCTTCAGATCCTTTCGACCTCAAAAACATATAGTTTATGCAATGACTTCATGCCAAATTGCGGACTCCATTTCGCAAGCAATGGCCGAACAACGCCTTTTTAACAAGTCCAAGGCTACTGAACGATCCACGGGCGGGCATCCTGCGCAACTTCTAGACATCCAGAATGCCTCTTGCCACTTTGTGACTCACAGTTTGTGCCTGGCCTCTCTTCCTTTGGCCGTATACCGGTTGGCACATAAACTTCAATCGCATCCATCACCTTGCCTATTTCTTCAAATTCTTACCTGGTAAGGTGGATCTGTTGAAATATCCATGGATAACAAAAATTTGTTCAAATCCACCATCATCGAACAAATGACAGTGATTTTGAACAAATATCCACTGACAGTGATTTTGCCCGTTCGAGACCGTTCGTCCCAGTTTCTTGGCGTTCGGCAGCCGGTCCTTTTTTGATCAAAGGATGAGCTTGTTATAGCCTACTTACTCTGCAGCACATTTTGAAGCTAAATGTGGCTATTTTGGTGGTTGAAACTTTCCTTGTGTTGCAACTATAGAAGTGGGAAACCAATTTCGTTTCTATATATAGAAGATACAATTGTTTATGTTTGGCTATACACACCGTGTTCCCCTCAGCTCTTTGGTCGCCATGCTCTGTGGTCGCAATGCGGCACTCGAAGGCATGCACACATGGGTTTGGGCAGTATGGGCTGGTGTCCCGTATATGAAAATTCTTTTTCTTTAATCATTTGTTTGGCCACAGCTGTGTACATCCTTATATATGCATAATTATACTATCATGGGTGATCTCTCCAAAGGTTATAACCCCGAGCAATAGCAGAGCTAGTCAGCCTTGATATCAATGGGTGATACAACAGCATCATGACTTATGACATTGTCAATGGTTATATATATATATATTTAAATGGTTGATATCAATATAGCTGTTTAGATTCCCTTGGCTAAGCTTTTGCTGCTGACGGTTGCTTGGAGAGTGCCATTTGGAGTAGACGTGATCCCTCAGCCCGGCATCCCTTCAGAAAGTCAAAGCCGTTGATTCATCCTGCACCGCAGCTGCTGCAAATCAAGCTGTGGTTGCAGGCTCTTTGTGCGGTTGGGATGGGTCGTAAGAGCTCTAGCAGTGGGAGAACACGTGACCCTGAGTCGCCTTCTTATCCCAAACAGCCATGTGAATTCTATGCCCTAAATGACCTGGCTCTTACTTGGGACTGCGTTGAAGGGATGCTATTGAGAACTAGAATTGGATATTGAGAATTAGAGTTTACCATATATATATATACATATATATATATATATATATGGTTGTCCAGCGGTGCTACGTTTTGTTTTTGATTCTGCGGGTTTTCCGGTAGAATGTAATGTGGGAACGCAAAGCATTGAAAAAACACGGCATTTCGTATATTTCTTATTAATAACGCGCATATATGTTTGATCTTCTCTTTTATCCAAGTAACAAAGTAATTACTTTAACTTTCCATAATTTGTAAGTATGACTTCTAAACTTCCTTTAATTTGATTTATTTAACCGTGGGGTAAAAAGTATCTACGTGTCCTTATTTAGTGACAAGGACAAGGAGTCGGAGTTATGTAGTAGTATCATATCACTATATTAAGTTTACCCCTTTATGGACCAAAAGTTACATAAGGTCTGCAACGGAAAAGAGTGAGTAAAACGAAAATTGTTTATTTCTTCTTTGTGGGTCTGGTTATTTATTTATTTCTCTTTTTATTAATATACGAATTACGAAAAATCACTAAAATTCCGGGGCCTGAGTCAGTAGCAGTTCAGCCTGAACTAGGTTTATGTAAATCAGATGTATTTGGTGAAATATCTATATGTAATACTAAATTAATCAATGTATATTATCTTTTTTGGATATAAGTATTTTGGCCAATAATCCCCCAACCTCTTGATTCGTCGTAAAACCATAATCTCCTCGTTTGATTTGCCATTACGGGGGATCGGGTAATCTTGGTTGATCACCTACAAGCTTTTAGGATAGGAAGTACATAAACCATTGGAAGGCATTCTGCCTGTTTGGCGCTGGTTACCCCCACAGGCATCCAAAGTATAAAACTTGCGTTATTGTGGATGCTAGTTGTTATAAATTACGTCGAATTCTGGAAGCCAATGTCTAGACATATGTATTTGTTCATATCTACAGGGTTTTGTTTTTTGTAGATATGTACAAACAAATATATATATATATATATACGTGTTTTTGTTTGAAGACTTATGTAAATAAACTATGCAAACTAGAATGAGAGTTGGGTTATTATGTAAACAATATTACGGGGGATCGGGGGATCTTGGTTGACCGTGTAAAAGGTTTGAGGATAGGAAGTACATAAACCATTGGAAGGCTTTGTACCTATTTGGCGCCGGTTGACCCCACAGGCATCCAAAGTATAAAACTTGCGTTACTGTGGATACTAGTTATTCATCGATATCGATATATATATATATATGAAAATATGCGCGTTTAAGTGGAGCTAAGCGGAGACGAATCGATGCGAATTAATGCTGTGGATCCATTTATTTACCTTCCTTGAAGCTAATGAAGAAAAGGCCAATTCCATCTTACGATCTTTTAAACATGATTGGCTGACCATTATTAAGCCTCAATCAACCATCACCCCCCCATTAATTTACCAGCATCAATTGATTTTTTCTTCATTCCCAACCATTTGTTAACCATTATTCAACCATTATGGAACATTCTCAATCACTACCCTTTGGTAAACTAACCTGGCTATGGAAAATCACCGCTATCGTCATTTTAGATTCGAAATTGTTTGAAAACCCATTTTTGGCTAATAGGAAAGCAAGACTTTCTGATTTTTTTTTACATGCAGATATTGCAGCCAGCCAATATCTGCATGTACCGGTCTCACCTGAGACCAGTACATGCAGATATTGGCTGGCCCGAGGTTTAATCATATTTTCATTACAGAGAAAGTTAAACTATATAAAGAAAATACAATCCAACATCTAACATAGTCCCAGACAGGCCCCAGATCAATATCTGCATGTATCGGTCTCAGGTGAGACCGGTACATGCAGATATTAGCTGGCCCCAATAACTGCATGTATGAAATCAGCAAACCGGTTGAAAATCCAATATTGGAAATTAAGAAGCCAAAAAAAAATCTGCATGTATCGGTCTCACCTGAGACCGATACACGCAAGCCTACCTGGAAAATCCCAGGTTAATACAAAGATATTGTTTTTAATCGAAAAAGGCTTTGCATGTATCGGTCTCACCTGAGACCGATACATGCAAGCCTACCTGGAAAATCCCAAGTTAATACAAAGATATTGTTTTTAATTGAAAAAGGCTTTGCATGTATCGGTCTCACTTGAGACCGATACATGCAAGCCTACCTGGAAAATCCCAAGTTAACACAAACATATTGTTTTTAATCGAAAAAGGCTTTGCATGTATCGGTCTCACCTGAGACCGATACATGCAAGCCTACCTGGAAAATCCCAGGTTAATACAAACATATTGTTTCTAATCGAAAAAGGCTTTGCATGTATCGGTCTCACCTGAGACCGATACATGCAAGCCTACCTGGAAAATCCCAAGTTAATACAAAGATATTGTTTTTAATCGAAAAAGGCTTTGCATGTATCGGTCTCACTTGAGACCGATACACGCAAGCCTACCTGGAAAATCCCAAGTTAATACAAAAATATTGTTTTTAATTCAAAAAGGCTTTGCATGTATCGGTCTCACCTGAGACCGATACATACAAGCCTACCTGGAAAATCCCAAGTTAATGCAAAAATATTGTTTCTAATCGAAAAAGGCTTTGCATATATCGGTCTCACCTGAGATCGATACACGCAAGCCTACCTGGAAAATCCCAAGTTAACACATTTGTTTAATCGAAAAAGGCTTTGCATGTATCGGTCTTACCTGAGACCGACCGATACTTGCAAGCAAATGTTTCAAAAGGCCAACAACCAGGACCGATTTGTTTGATTGAAAAAGGGACCGCATGAGTTCAACCCTATCATATAATTATCACTGTTTATTTCGATGGTAATTATCTGAATGAACCTGCACCCAGAAACATGTGTGCGTATATCATCCTTACCGATCAAACTTTCATCTGGTAATTTTAAAAAGGTTTATCTTATTAAATCCCCCCGCCCAAACAAGTAGACATGTATTATCAGTATTGCTATGCAAAGTCTGTACAGAAGTCCTAGCCCCCCGATTCACAAAAAAAATAGAATGGAATTGGCCTTTTCTTCATTAGCTTCAAGGAAAGTAAATAAATGGATCCATAAAATTAATTCGCATCGATTTGTCTCCACTTAGCTCCGCTTAAACACACACACACATATATATAAATATATTAATAAATATATTTACATACATCTTCAAACAAAACACGTACATATATACTTATTTGTACATATCTACAAAAAACAAAACCCTGTAGATATGAACAAGTACATATGTCTAGACATTGGCTTCCAGAACTTAACATAATTTATAACAACTAGCATCCACAATAACGCAAATTTAAAACTTTGGATGCCTGTGGGGGTAACCAGCGCCAAACAGGCAGAATGCCTTCCAATAGTTTATGTACTTCCTATCTTAAAAGCTTGTAAGTAGTCAACCAAGATTACCCGATCCCCCGTAATGTTATTTACATAATAACCCAACTCTCATTCTAGGTAGCCAAATCTAATTCTGGGTAGCCTTCCTTGTTGCAGAGGCGCGTACCCGCATGAGAGATGGCTCCCCTCTCATGCAGTCGTGGAATCCCGAATTGATGGAAGGAACTAATGGCTTTGTTGGCCATTCCATTGAGAATGTCAAACTGAACGCCTGTGTTCTCTCCCCCGCTTTCAAGATCATGAGTCGAAATGACCGGGCAACTCCATCGATAGGTTCGATCATGGAGCAAGTTGGTGATTTTTTAAAACGTTCGAGGGTTACGTTCTCCCATCAGCAAGACCGGATCTACCAAGACTCATGGGCAATCAAGCGCTTGTGCACCTATGCAAAAGCGCAAAGGTACAGAGACGGGCCCCCAAAGGAGACAATTGAAAACACATGTGTTAACAGGCCAAATGCATTGCATGGTATCATAGACAAGCATGCACGAAATATTTAGTATATATGGTATATGTATACACTTTAAAGATGTTTAAAGAAACTCTCGGTATAGCACAACGAGGGCTCCACACACCCCAAAGCCACTCCTTCATCCCTGAAGGACCCAGTGCTGCTCCAGCTGATGTATGACCTTGGCTACACGGACAAGGCGCTGCATGGGTGTATTGCAGGGTGTTGGCATTGCATGCGCCACCCATATGTTCCATTCTTGTTTTCAGAAACAGCTATATATGCAAAATTGCGTATAGGAGCCTGCAATTGCATTCCAGTGGACCTTGCAAACACAACTGATTTTTTCATGTGCAGGATTTCCATCGCTCCTTGGAGCCGTGGGCCAATGTTAACTCTTTGATTTGTCTATAAAACAACAACTTTATCTGCAGCACACCTGCAGGGTATATTGAATCACGCTAAATATAGAAACATGCGTGGAGTATTTGCCAATCGGTTAATTGTGTTTTCATGCATCGCTATCAAGCACTCGTTCCAGGAGACACCCGAAGCGCCCAAAGATTCTACATTGCCGGCGCTTCCAGAAACTTCGGCTTCGGGGGTGGAGCTTCGAAGGGTGTCTTCTGAGCCTATTCTTGAGGGGACACCCAAAGATGATTCTTCAGCTTCAATTTCACCCAGCAACGATGAAACCATGGATACATTGGAGGCCCTCCTATTATTGTCAAATACGTTGGAGGCGGAGGATGTGGAACCGGGGCTACCGTATTCGCCGGCTGCTGATTCGCCCGGAAAAGGACACAGTTTCAAAATGAGCCTTCGTAAGCAACCCCCCCAAAATAGATTCACCAACAAAACGGGATTGTTCATTATGTCAACCTTCAACAAGTATATCTATACATCATTGAAATGAGAAAGGACGCGTTGATCAATATTTCGGATGATGAAGATCCAGCCCATTCTGCGCCCAACGTGCATGATTTTGAACAAACAGTCGAACAAGTGGCTCTCGCACTCTCGGAGTTTCTTAATTGCCTTGTATGTTTTCGAGCCTCTTGTATATAGCCCCAATGTTCCAATCCAAATCGAATCTATTGGGATTCGTCCCACAAAACATATACACCAACAAAGATAGAGTTTGGTTATACCGGGTTGTTGCGGCTATCCCACAATATGCTGTGCACTCTATAGATTTACCTCGAGATCTCATATATACTTCGTATACGCTTTGTATGCTCCACTCAGGCTTGACCCTGGCAGTTTGAATGACATCCTGCAACATGTGGTCTCTGAGCCTGGGGCGGCCATGGCTGAAGGCACCTGGGCCGGTCGAAGCCGTACTCTCCGGTTTCACACCTAGAGTATAAATCAGCGTGCTTGTTATTGTTATAATATATTGTTCATGAGTTCCAAGTTGATTGATATGGGTTGTCTATGTGGCTACATGGGAGCCCCAGGCGAGAATCCGATCTATGTCACGGAATCGATCCCATTGAGCACTGATGACGATGAAACTCAGCAGCACGTGCCAGCAGAAGAACTCCTTAACACACCATACATGAAGGAGGCACTGTTCAAAGAGGACAAGGCACAGGAAGAGGCCAAGAAAGATTCAGTGAAAGGGGCACATGGGCATAGCGGGAAACATGAGCTTTGTTGTATCACGTACTTTGAAATCAACATATATCACTGCATTCATGTAGAGGGAAACGGTTGAAGATTTGGTTGAAAACATAACTGTTTGATCATCATTATGCACGCGCTGGTGTCCCCCCGACTTCTCGGCAAAACCACGTTTTTTCAGATGTTGGTATTTGAGGCTAGCTGGGCTGAGTGGCAACTGTTTTCTGAAGAATAACCCCGCTATTACACTGTGAGCCAAGCAAGCCGCCTTTACTGTCTTGGCATGCGCTGCCTTCACTCGTGCCAGCCAGCCAATCAACATTGCATTGGCTGGGGATTCCAAAAATGCACATGTTTGACCATATGCTGGGTGATATCAAGAAAATACACCAAAATTTCCGAGCATATCATGGCTTTTCAGGAGAAGACTATTATATAGGTTTTCTCCAAAAAATATGCATCGCTACTTGCAGTGCTGCTAGCATGGAAGACCGAGTGCTCAAGCGAGCGTTGCTCAAAAACCTGGCTAATTTCCATGTGAGAACCATTGAGTTTTGATGGTTCCTGATTTTGGTTCCCTCAGTTCCGATAGAAGCGGGGACCAGAGGTTACTTGGGAGACAGGTTACCGAGATTGGGTGGGGAAAGCATCACCCCGTTCTTGTGGCCCGCAAAAAGTTTGCTGTCTTTTCCGCCAAATCTATGTACACCGGGCGGCCTGTCTGTCAGCCGCCCTTGAAATGGTGAAACATCGAGGGGTGCGCGGGGTAGCAGGGTATAATATGTGTCTTACATTTTTACAAAAGCTACACACACATACAGATACACTGTAAACAATACATATTGAGTGAGTGGGGCTGAGCCATGGTGTGCCGGCGAATGGTTAAATCACTTCACCCAATCAATCTTCATAAGCCATGACGAGCAATAATGCGCTTTATTGATAGTGCACTACCATATCAATCAAAAAGTCCAATCAATTATTGAATCATAATCAAGGCTGTGGTGATGATCTATCGTTCTTACAGGATTCTCATACTTGCATGGGACCTTGTATGCCCTGGACGCTCAAGAAAAGATGAAAATGTTTTCAGGGCAACCGAGGGAAAGCCAGCTGAATCAATGGGTGATTTTCCATTGCTACCAAATGGCAACCATCAAAATGCTTTTTTCCCGTAACTTGTGACGCCTACCAACCAGCCAATAATAGCCACTATTAAACATATAGTCACTCTTAGGGATGCCAACAGCTGCAGATCCGAGGGGAAAGCACCAAGCCATCACCGTGGCCACACAATCGTTAACTATAGGGGGTAATAACCAACAATAGTAGCTGGCTGGTGGTTTATCAAAGGCAATAATGGCTGAGAATGGCTTGTGAAAGTTAATAAAAGGGGGTAACAAGCAACAATAATTGTTGAACAGCTACATTTGTAGTTGGTTTACCTGTTACAACCTGTGATATTGAGCTTCCTTGCGTGGTACGCACCTTGGCCAATGGAGGGGCAATTTTGTCACCTGCGGACCAATTGAAACTGACCATTCAAGTCATTCAGAAAGTTCTGGTTGGACGGCCCTGATGCAACAAATTGCGAAAGCGGTGGCAAATGGTGAAAGCTTGAAGCCATCATTTTGACAGGATAAATTGAAGTTCAAGAAGCAGGTCAACGATCGTCAATAATGGGCTTTCAAAGCAGCAATTACTGGGCACTGAAATGGAATCACCGAGAAAATTGGCACAAGAACAACCATATAGAGAAGCAAAGAACAAATTCAGTGGTTGTGATGTAAGTCAACAGCCCAGTGCTGCGTGACCATAAGCAACCATAAGCAACCATAATAACCAAAGAGCTTCGATGTGTCCGAAGAAGTTCCACTGACGGAACGAGCGTTCCAAGATTGAAATTCAGAACGCACTTGAATTCATTTGGGTCAAGAACTGGAGTAGCCCAAAGATGTTACCAAGGTGAACTGAATCAACATTTGTCTTGCCATCCACTCCGACAATGGTAACAGTCAGTCAGGGTGTTGTTACTGTTGTCACTGTCAAAATGTTGGAACATACTTACTTGTGATATCGGCACTGCTGTTTAAGAATGACTGTTGGTGTCAAAAATGTTGGGTTTCAAACCACACATATATTTTACTCTCTCTTCAACTACCGTAGCACCAGCTTTTTTTTTCTCGGTATGTTAGTGGCTTGGTTTGGAGTCGGTTTTATGCAGGGTTTATTATTGTGTGGTTTCACCGTGTTTGGGCCAGGTTAGTGGCAATTCCTCTGCGTGCTAAGTATTCTTTGGGGAAGACTTTTCATGAAACCGAGGCATGAAATGGCCATAGTTTCGCGCATGGTTTTTCTGGTAGTCCCCTGGTTTGATCTGGTCTCAGAGAGATTCATGTGGTGTATATGTGTGTGTCTTTCAGTGCCAAGGGAATTTAGCCAAAATCACACCACAGGCACCTTGGATGCGAACATCGAGACTGCAAAATTTGTCGATAAAAAACATTTGTTCAACCAAAGCGTTTCGTTCACTTTTTTTGCTCCGCCAAGGGCGCCCAAGACTAAAAGGGGCTCCAAACATGCATACTTTGATCCCGTGTTAGCATCTGTTTGCCTCCCGAAACGCTGGCAAAGCAAAGGGGTGCTAAGTTAGTGTTCCCGTGCTCGTCAACACGTCCATCAGATTCACTAGCAGTAATTTGCACCGATATGCACCAATACACAAACAATCTTGTTCTCCACTGATGTCTGGTCTTGAGAATCAGACCAAATGAGCAGTAGGTGCTAGGTTAGCAATCTGATAGAATCATACTCGCAGAAGGGGTTTGTAAAAGTTCAATGCAATGCTGGGAAGACAAATTTCTCAAAGAAAGAGCGGCTTTTGCTGCTACAATTGTGTCTTTGAATTATAGCGTTTCATAAACGTGTTTTGGCTTCACCAAGGCTACCCCAGGCAAAGAGAGGCGCCAAAGATGCATGTTTTCATCCAGTGTTAGCATCTGTTTGCTTCCCGAAACGCTGGCAAAGCAAAGGGGTGCTAAGTTAGTGTTCCCGTGCTAGTCAATGCGTGCATCAGATTCACTAGCAGTAATTTGCACCGATATGCACCAATACACAAACAATCTTGTTCTCCACTGATGTCTGGTCTTGAGAATCAGACCAAATGAGCAGTAGGTGCTAGGTTAGCAATCTGATAGAATCATACTCGCAGAAGGGGTTTGTAAAAGTTCAATGCAATGCTGGGAAGACAAATTTCTCAAAGAAAGAGCGGCTTTTGCTGCTACAATTGTGTCTTTGAATTATAGCGTTTCATAAACGTGTTTTGGCTTCACCAAGGCTACCCAGGCAAAGAGAGGCGCCAAAGATGCATGTTTTCATCCAGTGTTAGCATCTGTTTGCTTCCCGAAACGCTGGCAAAGCAAAGGGGTGCTAAGTTAGTGTTCCCGTGCTAGTCAATGCGTGCATCAGATTCACTAGCAGTAATTTGCACCGATATGCACCAATACACAAACAATCTTGTTCTCCACTGATGTCTGGTCTTGAGAATCAGACCAAATGAGCAGTAGGTGCTAGGTTAGCAATCTGATAGAATCATACTCGCAGAAGGGGTTTGTAAAAGTTCAACGCAATGCTGGGAAGACAAATTTCTCAAAGAAAGAGCAGCTTTTGCTGCTACAACTGTGTCTTTGAATTATAGTGTTTCATAAACGTGTTTTGGCTTCACCAAGGCTACCCAGGCAAAGAGAGGCGCCAAAGATGCATGTTTTCATCCCGTGTTAGCATCTGTTTGCTTCCCGAAACGCTGGCAAAGCAAAGGGGTGCCAAGCTAGTGTTCATAGTGTTCACGTGCTCATGTTTGCCAACATGTGCATGAGGTTCAATAGCAGTAACTTGCACCATTACACAAACAATCTAGTCGTGTTCGTTGTAGATGTGCAGCCGATGTTATGTTCGAGGTGGCCTGACCAAAGGGAAGACTAACGTGACACCTTGTGCCATTTCTTGGGGTCATGAAACCTGTCAAAACTGGCGGCTGAAGATCACTTCTTCCAATTGAGGAAAAGATGGCCAAGTGACATGTTAGTGAAACACTGGTCAAGCCCAGTTCCCAGTCTTCCCCAGGGAGAACACCCCCAAACAGGCGCTATGTATATTGAAATTTGAGGATTATCCCGCGCCACGATTGTTGAAGGGAGTGTACATATGACATTCACATCACTTGTTACGCCTTGCGCAGCCTTCTTCATCGGCTTCCTCTTGCGGGCGTCTGGCGTCCTGTCACCAGGCAGTTTTGGTCCCAAACATGGTCTCTTGGGAAACCAGGAAAGGACCCTAAGCAACCGGAAGCCAATGAATTTCTCCCTAAATGGCCTTCTGATGATGCCGCGCGCCCGCTGCCGAATCCCAAGCGCCTGCAGCTTCAGCTCGCCGCTGTTCCTGGCAAGGGCGAAACCAAGGCAAAAAACACAACCGTCAGCAATAAACTTCGTCCTTCGCCGCCATCATTCACCATCTCCAAAAATCACCAATGTCCATCATCCATAATTAACAATCATCATCAACCAGCATTGGCCATCGTCATCAACCACCCTCATGGACCGCATAAAACTCCGATTCCTGAATTGCAGCTTCTATTTCGCGGACGCGGGCTCTCACGTTGTAGGCGATAAGCCTGGGCCCAATCCCCAAAGATGGTAAACAAATGGCGATCAGCTATTCAGATGACGAGGTGACCGCCGACCCACCTGCCAAATTCTGACAAGTGTCTCGTCTTGACCCGTAAGAACCTGCACAATTTGCAGCGGATCTAGCAGGGCGCGAAGCAGCTTCTAGTGATTGATTTCCAAGTGGTTTTCCAACAATGGATTTCGCGCGCTGAGTTTTCACTTGAGATCCAAGGGGGGTGAACGAAAGCTGCCGGGTTGTCAAACGAAGTTTAGTTACGAAGTGATTTCTTTTTGGGAAAAGATGGGTTGGTAAGAAACTGACTGGTCAGAAAATGTATTGGTGGGATTCTGTTTGGTAAGAAAATGTCTTGGTCGCATTTGTTTGGCAAGAATGGGTTTGGTAAGAAAATGTGTTGGGAAAGATCTCTCTGGTAAGAAAAATGTGTGTTGGTAGGATTCTCTTTGGCAAGAATCGGTTTGGTAAGAAAACATGTTTTGGTAATAATCGCTAAGAATCGGTTTGGTAAGAAAATATTTTGGTAAGAATTTGTTTGGTAAGACATGCATTGGAAAAATCGATTTGTGCGAGAAAAAGTGTCTTCTTTGAGAGTTTTTGACCCCACAGTTGCAAAAAAACACGTGTTTTTGCAAGTTTTTAGCTCCTTTGACGACCTAAGCAACCGCGCCCTGGGGGGAATCGAGCCCGGGGTGATCAAGGGGGGGGGGCGGTAACTTTTGTACCATGTTCCCCATGTACCTACGCAATGTCACTTGTAGTTGTTCTCAGTTGACTCACAACATGTTCATCATGCACCACATGCGTGCATGGCTCAAGACTTAGCAGCTGGCAGCCTAGCGCAGTAAAAAAAACTTGCAGCTTGTGCGCAGTTCACGATCCAGTAAGTCTTTCAGGGTTTCCCTAAGTGGAAATACCCCCTTCAGGGGGACCATACCAAAGGGGGGGGGGTATGAAAGAAGAATAGGGTCTATTTCGGAAAAAGCTAGAAAATGGTGACAGTACAAGGGATTCTAGCCCCTTATGCCTAAAATTGATGACAGTACAAGGGATTCTAGCCCCTTATGCCTAAAATTGGTGACAGTACAAGGGATTCTAGCCCCT
>VSDK01007091.1:43958-64468 GCA_009767595.1 Symbiodinium kawagutii | reverse complement strand
TTAAGGAGTGATTGAGTCACGGTTTAGTCCTTGCTAAGCAATGGCAAATGACGGTCGATGATAGCTGTTAATCACCGCTAGCTTAAGCAGCTCAAAAACTGGTGTTCTACCACTAAAAGGGATGGGTGGATAAGGGGGTTGGATCTATGGATCTGCCATTTGTGATCTTTAGCTAAGTGGCTATGTCCACCATGAATCAGGGTGCAATCATCGCTCAACTTTCGCGGCTTTGCATGAAACACATGTATCACATTGCGATATTAACCAGAACATACAAGAACAATTCACTGACAAACAGCTCGTGTTCAACAGCTCAAACGCTTCTTTCCAGGAACGAGGGACTCTAATCATTACCAACACTCGGTCAGTTGTTGCTGGTCAACTTGTCCCTGTGACCATGCGGGCCAGTCTTTAATCTTGACGCGAAGCACAAAAAATGAGATGATGAGAATATGATGAGAATATGTTTAGAAAGTGACGAGAATACATACTGCATGAATGCTTAGGCTTCCCAAGATCCACTTCTTGGCATCCCTTCTATTAAATCAACTCTTCATCACAAGCCAACATATCATAAGTAGACAAATCTACGAACAACATGCATACAGATGCACGCATGTAGGCAGCTCTATGTGCTGATAGACAGAGAAACAAACAAACAAAGTGGTAGATGGACAGGATAGGGAGACAAGCACAAGATAGGCAAATAGAGATGTAAAAGTTCAAGCATTCATAGCTAGATAGCTACGTAGACATAAACATGCAAAAACATATCAAATCAACATCTGCATATTATCACAATCTATCCATATCACGACTCATCAGCATGGGCTGCAGAAATCTGGTTGTCACTTCAGTCTGGCTGCACTGCCCATCGCATTGGCTGCGCCACCAAGGTGGTGCTCAATGGTGCTTTCGAGCAGCCAGCAAGCCTCGAAGCAAGGCACCGAAGCTAGGGCTAAGCAATCATTGCTCGAAGTGATGGTTGATTGATGGGTTAAATCATATTAAATCTTCATTACTTCATGCTTAGGCAATGGTTAAGGAGTGATTGAGTCACGGTTTAGTCCTTGCTAAGCAATGGCAAATGACGGTCGATGATAGCTGTTAATCACCGCTAGCTTGAGCAGCTCAAAAACTGGTGTTCTACCACTAAAAGGGATGGGTGGATAAGGGGGTTGGATCTATGGATCTGCCATTTGTGATCTTTAGCTAAGTGGCTATGTCCACCATGAATCAGGGTGCAATCATCGCTCAACTTTCGCGGCTTTGCATGAAACACATGTATCACATTGCGATATTCACCAGAACATACCAGAACAATTCACTGACAAACAGCTCGTGTTCAACAGCTCAAACGCTTCTTTCCAGGAACGAGGGACTCTAATCATTCCCAACACTCGGTCAGTTGTTGCTGGTCAACTTGTCCCTGTGACCATGCGGGCCAGTCTTTACCTCTTGACGCGAAGCACAAAAAATGAGATGATGAGAATATGATGAGAATATGTTTAGAAAGTGACGAGAATACATACTGCATGAATGCTTAGGCTTCCCAAGATCCACTTCTTGGCATCCCTTCTATTAAATCAACTCTTCATCACAAGCCAACATATCATAAGTAGACAAATCTACGAACAACATGCATACAGATGCACGCATGTAGGCAGCTCTATGTGCTGATAGACAGAGAAACAAACAAACAAAGTGGTAGATGGACAGGATAGGGAGACAAGCACAAGATAGGCAAATAGAGATGTAAAAGTTCAAGCATTCATAGCTAGATAGCTACGTAGACATAAACATGCAAAAACATATCAAATCAACATCTGCATATTATCACAATCTATCCATATCACGACTCATCAGCATGGGCTGTAGAAATCTGGTTGTCACTTCAGTCTAGCTGCACTGCCCATCGCATTGGCTGCGCCACCAAGGTGGTGCTCAATGGTGCTTTCGAGCAGCCAGCAAGCCTCGAAGCAAGGCACCGAAGCTAGGGCTAAGCAATCATTGCTCGAAGTGATGGTTGATTGATGGGTTAAATCATATTAAATCTTCATTGCTTCATGCTTAGGCAATGGTTAAGTAGTGATTAATGACGGTCGATGATAGCTGTTAATCACCGCTAGCTTGAGCAGCTCAAAAACTGGTGTTCTACCACTAAAAGGGATGGGTGGATAAGGGGGTTTGGATCTATGGATCTGCCATTTGTGATCTTTAGCTAAGCGTCTATGTCCAACATGAATCAGGGTGCAATCATCACTCAACTTGCGCGGCTTTGCATGAAACACATGTATCATATTGCGATATTCACCAGAACATACCAGAACAATTCACTGACAAACAGCTCGTGTTCAACAGCTCAAACGCTTCTTTCCAGGAACGAGGGACTCTAATCATTCCCAACACTCGGTCCCCGTGACCATGCGGGCCAGTCTTTACCTCTTGACGCGAAGCACAAAAAATGAGATGATGAGAATATGATGAGAATATGTTGAGAAAATGACGAGAGTATGGAGCTCTTGATCTCCTCATATTTGATGAGAATCGGGAAGGTAGGATCACAATCGGCTGACCTTGGTGACGATCAGGATGGTACTGACCACTTTGAACGATGCGATAACGACCGTTCCTCAAGGTTGCTGTCCACCTGCATGGCCTAGTACTGCTATGATCATTTGGGAAAGAAATCAGTGGTGAATTGTGGTTCATAAATCATGGTAAGCAGATGTAGGCAGTTCTAATGATGGTTCATCATGGTAAGCCATGGTTAATGGTGCTTGATTCAAGTTTTCCAAACAAAACCGGTTGCTGCCGTCGTACTACAAATCTCCATTCAAGGCTCCTGCGTACCACCTTGCTTTGATAACCCCACGCAGCGGCCCCAGCCTCAGACCCACTGTCATCTGCCGTTCACCGCACTGCCACCTGGTTCCGTCCTCCAGGGAAGAACTCTCGAGTGCCATGATTTTTGTGAACCGAACGGTCTACAGTAGAGGTGATGAAGAATGATGAAAATGGTCAGAGTACGTCCCACTTAAGTCTGAAACCTTGAGACGAAGCAAGAGTTTCGAAGGCACTGTTGGACTCCAAAAGGCAAAAACTACTAGATGAACTGCATTGCGCAACAAAAACAACGCGCACAGCATGCACACACACACACATGGCAGAAACTTGAATGTGAGTATGGGTCGAAACCATATTGATCGCTAAAAAAAAAATAAAAAAGAAAAAAAATATATATATAATGAGCTTGCGCCAAGAATATCCAAAAATGACAACAAGTCTGCTTTCCTAACTGGTCCGTGTCAGTTTTTCTCATATCCCCAATGAATCTCCAATCAGCCTTCCACACAGTCCTCCTCACGGGCAAGGCCCGGGACAGTCACCAGCTGCTTCACCGCAAGGAGTTACCCATAACATGCTGTAGGCATTCCATCGGCTTTCTCGGATCACCTCCCCACCATGGCACAACAGCTCAAGCGCATCACTAAACCGCTGGATTCCATCAACAACTGGAGGCCCCAAGGGGCAAAAACCCTACCCACCTGGGCAGGGTGTTTAAAACAATGACGCAAACGCCCCAGCAACTTGACATAACTTGATTACTTGCTCTATTCTCTCTGTTACTTTTTCTATCAGCACTGCCGTTGAGTTTTCGCAAACATCAAACCCGGTTGTTCATGAATGGTGCGCCTCTGAAACAGGTGATGTTCCTCTTGAATTGAAGATGGTTGTGTCTGCTGTGTGACAAACCGCTATGGCCCTATGAAGACTGACAAATCCGTTGGCTGTTGATGTGTATTGCCCCCTTTGATTTGCCAGCAGTGTGCGTTACTGGACCATCATTACCCAGCTTATCAACCATTTCTCACCAGCTTGTCAAGCATGCTCAAGCATGATTCAGCAATAATTATTCAACTATGATTATCATCTCTGCAAGAACATTCACCAACTCCAACTCAACCAGCTCCATTGCCAGCGATTCACAACTAACAAGTCAGCCACGATCAACCTGCACTTGTCATTATCTAGATGTTATACCGCTATCAACCATGATTCACCAGTATTCAACTGCCATTGACCACTCTGCTACCGCCATCAACTCCAATTCCCACGCCTTAGCACGTCCAGCAACGGCTTCTCAAACAAAGGATCCAACATCTCCGCGCACGCATCCAGGGCACTACGGAAGGAGTCCTGGCGGGCCACAACAGTGCCACACCTTTTGGAAGTTCCCAAGGGTGATCAGGGAGGCACTATAAGCTGTTGGTACCCGTTGAATTTTTGATGAACTACTCCTACTACCACTACTGCTACTTTACTACTGCTGCTGCTTTTGCGAGGCCATCTCTATCCACTTCTAACATCCCGACTCTTCGAGTCACGTCAAAAGGCTGGGCATCAAAAGGCTGTGCAATCACAAAAGGCTGAAGCTGGATGAGAACCAAGGACCATGGGGATTTAATGACCCATCGGGCATGTAGACATAATATATATATATACATGGTGGTTGATCAAAATTCCTTGCTCCGCAAATAACCATCTTCGCGGATAAAACAGTTACTTTGGCCAATCTTTCGCCAAGCCAATCGAAAACCACCATTAGCCACCAATATCAACCATCATCAACCAGCAAGATTCATGATCAATAGCCATGGTTAGCTAGCATTAGCAAAATTAATCATGTTTTTGCAATAAAGGTTTTGATAAGATACTGATGATGGTTGATTATTGGTCTTAATAACTAATCATGAAGCTCACTGGTGAATGATGGTGTTGAGATTGATTGACAATGGTTGATTAGCGGTTGACAATTTTCAAACATGGCTTGGTGCTGCAGTGGTTGATAGTGATGAAAATAACATGACTGGTTCATTGTGAGTGATTGATGCAATGGTGGTCGATAGTGATGAGCAATGAGTTGATAGTGATTAATACTGGCTGATCATGGTTGACAGCGGTCAATCTTGGCGGAGAGTCGTTGGCAGGGGCTTATCAGCTGGTGGAAAACAGAAGGAGGTTTCTATTTCAGGGTGCGGGCATTCAGTCACCTCAAACTGGTCCCCAAAGACAATGAGTTTTGCGGTAGGAAAAACACCTGTACAGCATGATTCCCTCAAGTTACTGTACAATTTGGATATTCACGAATCGCCAATCAGTATGATGTGATGAGATGCGTGGTGCTCATGGGGGTTCAGTTGTGAGGTCGCCGTCAAATAAGTGCCCCTAGTGGTGTCAGAACGGTCATTTTGTTGATCAACCAGGTGCGCCATACATAACACACCCGTTGTAAATAATCAATTGTTGGCTACTGTAGTTACTGAACCATCATGGTGGCCAATTGATTATTACTGCTGCTTGGCTGATGCTGGATTGGTTATTAAGTACTACTTGATTAATGTTGCTGCTTGGCTACCAGTGAGATTCATGATTAGTTATTAAGACCAATAATCAACCATCATCAGTATCTTATCAAAACCTTTATTGCAAAAACATGATTAATTTTGCTAATACTAGCTAACCATGGCTATTGATCATGAATCTTGCTGGTTGATGATGGTTGATATTAGTGGCTAATGGTGGTTTATGATTGGCTGAGAAGGTTGAAAATGGTCATCAATAATAACTGATCATGATTATGTTTCGATTGGCTTGATACGCTTGATGATCGTCAAAAATTGCCAAGAGGTCACCAACAATCACATGGATCCTGGCACTCTATTCCATGGGCGTATGCAAACACCACCCAAGTTGTGATTTTTTTTTGCTACACAAAACACTTAGTCACTAAGTTACCCGAATTTGCACACCAATCTGCTCAGCAGGGGCTAAGTTCGAAGGTTTCCTCAAAAGGCTAACCAGCTTTCGGGCAAGTACGAGCTTGGATCGCTTGCGCTGTTTCGAAGCTTTCCTTGATGATTGCAAGCAGGTTGCATGCATAGTTCCACCCAACCAAGTTGTGAATAAGGAGAGTGTGGGGTGATTGCACCAGTATAACCAGGGAAGTTGAACTCTACTTGTACGAACAGTAAATCAATAAATGAAGTACCAAGTGCAGGTTGAATTCGCCAAAGCAATATCAAACAACCCAGCTGGTGTCGTCGTCGTGATGCTTACAGTAGATCGATCACAGAGGTTCCAAGTTGGACTATCAGAGTGTCAAGCTGGTTTCTTAGGATCCCAAGCTGTATATTGACATTCTTCCTTGTTGCATTGCACTTGTTGGACTGCTCCTCTGGGAAACGATTGGCTGGAATTGAAAGCCATCATGTTGCTGGTAAACCAACACGGCTTTCACCGTAAACCAGCTTTCTCTACGGTGGATGATTCACTTCCATCCACGGAAGCAGCACCAAAGAGCTCTCCCAGCGAGTTCCCGAAGCTCCGAGGCCCCTCCCTGGCCCTCCAACCTGCTTGGATGCGGTTGCAGCGACCAAGGGTAACGATCCTTCAGTGCCAAGCTTTAACAGGGCCGAGCTGCAACCTTCGCCAGCGGCGTTGGGGCTTGGACAAGCGCCAATCATCTGTGAATGTAAATGATCTCATTGGAGAATGGGAGAATCATGGAGAATCTGAGAATCCATATGTTTCATCAAAATGGTGATGGTAGCTGATACTGGTGTTCAAAATCATCTGAATGATACATGGCCTTGTCAAATCATCGACGTGGTTCAAAAGCATCAACAAAAGAAATGGGTGAATCATACACTACTTTATTGGATAATCAATGTTCTTTACAGGTTGGATGATGTCATTGGATAACATACCGCCGTGGGCGAGTGACCAACGACGTTTGGTGGCACACATCTCTAGAGTGCATATCTATCAAGAAAGTCATTCTTGGATGCTTAATCCATCATGGGTCAAGGCCTAGGCACCCCTGGTCGAAATCGAAAAAAAGGAATAGAATCGGCACCTCTGGTGGGAGTGTAGCAATTGTTGGTGATAAATGATGTTGACACAAAGAAGCAACCAATGGTAGAAACATAGCTTAAAGGTATTGTATTGATGTATCCAACACATCTGGCAGCTGGGTTGATGGGAAAACTGAAGGAAGCTCAGGTTTCGACCATCATGTACTCAGCCAATGCTGGGAGACTTGACCATGGAATAGCGCATTGCTGGAGTGGGGTTAGTATAGCCATCCGCACAAAGCTGTGCAGGTACTGCAGCTGAGCAGCCCTGGCCAGTGACTTGTCCCCCTCATATTGCCGTCAAATGAGCAGTGGCCCACATTCTGGGCGTCTACTATGACTGGAACTTTGTCCAACTGGAATAATTTTCATTCAGTTTGAGGGAACCATCTTTATTTCAACTCCTTTTGGTTAACTTTTTTGTGAAACACTTATTCAAACTTCTTGACTTTCTGAATTCGAGTTGCAATCGATGAAATTTCTCCGAGTTTTGACCAGGGCAGCAGGCCTCTCACAAGCAGTTGGCACTTGCGTCAAAGGTCTTGCTCCGGCCATCAGGCGACAGCATGCGCGCCTGCTGGCAAGATATGCCACGCGTGCTGAAGAAACAATCAAGTGCGTGAATCAGTTCACAATCATCAGGATAATCCGCTATCCATCGCTATCCAGTATCATCCACGGCGATGATCATCGCACTGACTAAACATCGAGCAACTGATTGTAATCATCATAACCCACCGGAAACTGGATCGACATCTATATCCGGATCGTTGGCAAAGGGAGCGCAGTCGACCGATGTGTGACAGCAGGTATCAATAACCGCTGTGTATCAAATATCAGCAGCGTGGAATCTCTATCAAAACGGCTACTTCGATCAATTGCGTTTTTGCACCAGCGAGTATGACCCTGCTGAGTAGCCAACCACTCAAGGTTTTTCAAGCCAGCTGCTAGCTTTATAATCTTTATAGCACGTCAAAAGCAGTCCTAGACATCCATGATAATGGTGGATTTAAGCAACATTGGATGATGCGATTTTCAGCATTTATCATGTTCCGCAACAACCACTGGCGCGAAGTAGCCAGGAACCCTATTGAACCACTGCACGTCCGTCTCTGGTGGTAGATTAACTCCCAAAAAGATTGTCATTCACTGAGCTGTATGCTGTCAATCGAGCAAAGGTTGCCCCAAGATTTGCATATTATCTCGTACCGCAAACGCGACTGTTCCTCCCAAGTCGAGATGTCGATAGCATTGACCCGCGGTAGAACCTTCAAGATATCATCTTGTTGTCCAATCACGGTAAGCACATGTAAACATACTCTATCCATTTCTTGAATTTTCTGTTTGCCTCTAACCATTGTAGTATCCCCCCTCTTGCTCCCCTGGTGATCCCACCTTGGAATGCCACGAAACGCTCGGCGATGAGATTCAGCTGCAGACCCGTGCGCAGCACTGCCATCAGGCCCAAACCCAGCTCCTGAAAGAGAAAAACGACTAGTGATCAGTGATGAACCTCCCCTCCCAAAATCTGTTCATTTAAACAATCATGCAAATCCCTACGGAAGAAAGGTTGAAGATGCTCTCAAGAACAATGAGATACAATGAGAAACCGTCAAAGATCTGACAGTAAGGCCTTGTCTAAGGATCTTTACCAAGTACTGTTGATCCAGCAAATGTGGTTAGTTGCGAGGGTCAACCAGCAAGAAAGACCAACACCAGCAAACAAGCAGTAATAAGTAACCGCTTGAGGCCGAGCAAAACCTGTGAGAAAAAGTGGGAACATCAATGGAAGCGGTGAGTAGGAATCAAAGTCAACAAAAACGTTTGGCAAGCCGTCTGGGTAACAGTAGCAGGATTTTCCCTACGGTAGATTCATTCGGCAAATATTGACGATTTCTAGAGGATCTTGATCTCCTAATTTGCTGATGATGCCCCATTACCAGCTTCATGCATGGGTGGCGGTGGGGCACGATCTGACCTCTGTATCCAGACTTCCTCAAAATGGCGATGTAGATCCCGCTTCACAGAGAACTGTGATATTCTATATACCGCTGTTGGTTGCTATCTCCTAGTACCAACCATTTTTCTGGGATATGACAAATGTTAACCATTGTCAGTTTATCAGGAACCATTCTAAACCATTATCAGTGGTATACCCACTATTACTCATTATGGATTGACCATCGTCACCCGTTGTATACAGCCAGTCACATCTTGGGCCAAAACTTCACAGCTATAGTTGATAGGCAGAAAAAACTTGGGTGACCATTATGTCGCTGCAACTTGACCCATGGCTCTTCATGTCTGGGATGTTGTTGCGGCGGCCCGTGTTTTTTTTGGCGACTACGGGACAAATGTCGAATTCCCATTTCTAATTTTTGTCCGGCTGATGCTGTTGAGCTCTGTGCTGCTCAGCTGTGGGGCCTGCTTGTCAAAGAGTGCCCATCACGCAGGAACACGTGGATCAAACCCGTGAACGGCTACGATCCCAGGGTTTTTTCGTTTCCATCTTTGACCACAAAACTCTTGTTTGGGTGTTTTTATGGTTTCTGAACGTGCCTGTAAATTAGTGGGTTTTTGGCATTATCAACAGTCAGATGCTAACTTTGTCTGGACCCTTTGCGATCGGCCATCACGCCGCCGTGTGCTAAAAGAGATGGCTGACATCTTTGGTCTCCCGGATCATCTCACCCCCGCCCTGTACTCAATTGTTTCTAAAAAAATCGGGCAGATCGGCACGGTGTCTTTGCTTCCCAAATGAAAATGTCCAGGCCTCAAGCGGCGGCTTTCCCGGTACGCTTGTGGACTGACTACTTGTCCATGGGTGACATTGTGCCTCTAGTCTCGCAGTTCAACATTGAAGTTGACCGTTACCAGTTTAACTCTGGCTGCGCATTTGCTGCTGACATGACGGATGGTTTTCGGCACCTTCCTTGCCATCGCTTTGCCGACATGTGGGATGATCTGGCAGCGTATTGGCTTTCTTGTTCAGTCTCTGCCGTCAGCGTTCCAAGCAAGCGCTTGGGCGGTCGTGGCATGCTGGGTCGATGTGATGATCCAGGGTGGACTTGTGTAGATTTCGCATCAATTCGAACTGTGGCGGCTGCTTTTTCCACTACTAGTCATGTTGCCATCGGTTCCTGGTTGGGGTGTGAACAGCATGGGGCGCCTCAAGGGGATGCTCTCAGTTTTGCTCTCCTTCGTTTGTGGAAATGGCATCGGGGATGCCATTCCCTCTCGGCCAGGGTCATAGAATGCGTCACGGTACTCCACACCAAGTGTAAACTTGGCACAGCCTTTGATCCAATGTCCTGGTGTTGGATGTTTCTTACCGTGATGATTTACGGATGTTCTGCGCCACGGCTTTCCAGGCCGGCCATAGAGTCTGATCTGGTGCAGTCATGGGCCTGGACTCAATGGCGACGATCTTTCGTTGTCGGAACCATGTCTCTGGAAGAGGCTGACCCAGATATTTTCACTGGTCTGCAGGTCGTTTGGGATGGTGCTCACATTTGCCTTCGACCTCGCACGACGGACCATGCCGGACCCATGGACAGCCTATTGTTACGATGAGGTTGACAATTTCCCTCTGAAACCCTGGCAATCTTGGGGCCCACCTCAACAATTTCAAACAATTGTGAAGGGTCTTTTGTGTAGCGGCAGCGCACAAGACAAACAGGCGGTCAATTCAACCAACCCTGGTGCTTGGAAATGGAGAGCCAAGCCTGGGGATAAACAGGTTCCCGATCGAAAAGCCACCGAACTCATCCCTGACCATGTTGTTGAAAACATAGATTTGTAATTTGCACAGAGGGACAACACTTTGAGGCTTATGTGTCCCAACTGTCCTATCCCTTGCACCTGCCTTGCCCACCTGCCAGGTACGATGCTCAGGGGCTTATCCGCAACTTTGGTGCGTCGGCGGATTTTGTAATCACTTCCTCATGATTTAATTGTGCTACGTGTTCATTCTAGAACGGATATGCATTTTCTTGCATTCTAGGCTGATGATCCGGCCATTGTTTGCTTCCTCTTAATGTTTCCTGGCAACACGCCCACTGCTTTTCTTGCCTTATTGGATAGTTTGTCCTTTCTCAACGATTTTGCTTTAAGGCATTTGCAGTCTGAGATGTTATGCGGCGGTGATCGTACACACATGTTTCGGATTTTTTCGGCATTTGACGAACTTCACGGATGATGTCCGGGCTTTGCGACTTTTTATTTGGGGACGAAAATTTGTTCAACCGTCACAGCCGATGTACGGCCTTTTTTCATTTTTCATTATTGGCCTTATGGGGTCATATCAGCCCAAGATGTACACTGTTCCGCACTCAGAGCTGATACCTGATGAGTAATGGGCCACAAATGTGCCGTGACCGCGCGCGACCGTGCGTAGTCTTGACGAAACCTCATCGATGCGGTCTCTTTGGGGAAGTGCCTCGCACACTTTTTTTAGCACTAATGGATTTTTTGTGCTTGTGGGATCCTATGCATCCTTTTGGCATTTTTCTGAATACCATACTTTTCTCAGGGTACCATTTTTTCGATCACGACCTTCACATCCAAGCAGTGTGATGGACAAGCTATCCTACATGCAAAGCAAGGAAGCCTGATGCCCTTGAATCACCATTCGGGACAAGCATCAGGACATTGCGCAGGTTGGTCCAATGGGTCACAACATTGTGGACTCAAAGCAGCTCATGATCGAAGCAAATCCGAAAGCTGCTGAGGTGTGCCCCTGAAATTGTAACTTTTGCTGAAGCAGCAGCAACAAGTGAGGCCCAAACATGTTTTGCGCGCAGCATGCAAAAGATCAATGTGAATAACTAAATGGTGCCCGCCAGCGTCGTCGCATACACGTAGAATCTCAAATGCACGGGGGATGGCAGGAGGAACCATGATTGCAGCAGATATGCCTGTCCGCCTGTCCGGCCATCAGTGGAGCCACTCCCTGAAGAATTTTTATATACAAGCTGATCTGGCTCAGCAAATTTATGGCCTGCTGTCGGGCCATAGATGCAGCTTACGTAACAATGCACTTGTTCATGTATCTGGACGGAAGCTTCTGTGAACCTGTCAGACCTTTGCTCAGACAGCAGCGAAAACATTGAAACATGTGGGACCTGCATTGATATCAGGTGACTTCAACTGTGGCCTCGACCGCATTCGTGCATGGGCCCATCTCAGAAACCAAGGATGGGTTGACGCAGCTGTGCTAGCATCAGAAAAAAAAAACAACCATGAGCTAGAAGCAAGCACCTCGGGGTAATGCCCCGCACTCCTTCATTCTTAATCAATAAGCATCTTGCGGCCGCACAGGTAAGCTGTAGATACGTCAAACACCAGATGTTTAGTTTAGTGTTCATCCAGTGTTGCGTGCAAAGCTTGATGTCCAAACCATGTTAGTCAAAACAACCAGACTTAGCATGCCCTCAAGCTTCGATAAGTGGATGCATGATTCCGAAATCATGGAAGTAGTTGCGAAACAAAGACTTGTACTTCTGACAAAAGGTGCAGAAGCTACCACTAGTGGTGATGTTGACACTCTTGTAGCAATTTGGACGGATGCAGAAGAACAATCACTCTTCCAGTCAGTAGTTGACTGTGAAGGTAATATTTCCGCACCAAAACAAGGTTGCCTCGGAAGAGCAAGAAATAAAATCTTTGTCCAAACTATCAATGAAGTGCCAAAACACGCAAGTCCCGGCAAGGAGACAACCAGCAAGTGCTTGACCAAACAGAGGTTGCAAGGGAATATGCACTAAGCAGAAAAAAATAGATTGCGAAGCCTGTATCGCCAAGTAAATTCGATGAACAGCAGGCAAAACCCTGCAGCCACCTAGCAGGCCAGCTTGTTGCGGACCAAAATGCTGGAAGCAAAAGCCTTTCACAAAAAAATGCTAGATGGATTCTCTCCAACGCTCATGAGTATGTCCCAAAACAAGTGCCTCCTATCGAGTACATTCAGCATTTGCTGGATATCTATGAAAGCTGGCATTGGAAAGGGAGAGGGAAGCATATATGAGGAAAGTAAGAAGCTAGCAATGCAACATAATCTTTGATATTCCGGAGGGGGGTAGACTTGCATATAAAGCAATCCAGGATTGTGCTATGCCGCCCTTGCAGTTCCCTGAAGCCAAAACAGTTTTGTTGTCACCAAAACTAGATGGCCAAAGAATGGAATGAGCAGACTCAGAGTACCACAGGCACATGAATTGAATATCAACGCCCCAGTAACATTCCAGGGCCAAACCAGGAGAGTCCAGGAAGTGCAAGATGGCATTGTCCAGTTGGATAAACCATGATAAACCTGTGAAGCTGTACTCAGATGACTGGGTCATTATCCAAAAGAAGTTTTGCGCACGTCCGGATGACATTCATTATGCTCTTGCTTCTGAGTGGAATAGGTATTTCCAACGAGATGAGCCGGACCACCATCAGGACATTGAAATGGACCCACAGATCCTGGAAAACTTGCCGTCCTTCCTCGAAGAAAGTTTTCCCCCGATGAAAGGAAAAGATATACGGCAAATCGTTGCCAGATCAAAAAGAATAGCGCCAGAGGATTGGACGCTTTCACAACCAGAGACCTGAATCAACTTCCAGATGTCCTCCTTGACATCTTGGCATTTTTTCCTTAATTCCTGACGAGAATAGGAAAAAATGCCAAGATGTCAAGGAGGACTTGGAAAAAAAGGCCTTTGGCCCCAAGTGTGGACTTGCGCAAAAACAGTATGCCTGCCAAAAATTGAAGGGACTTGTGCACCAATGAAAATCAGGCCAATTCCCGTGGTCAGGCTGCATGGTATTTGGGGCTATTTTACGGAGACCCAAGCTTCCAAGTCAATGGGGATCCAGGATGCCGCAGATCGGAGGTTCAAAAAGATCAGTGCTGAAACAATAGCCCCTGTCACGGCGAAGATAAAAGCCGCACTCTTAAAAGCGGATCAGCAAACGGTAATCGGAGTTGTACTTGACATTGTTAAGTGTTACAATGCAATCCCCAGAGATATCCTCATCCATGCACTTTTGCAGTCGGTTTGGCATACCCCATGAAGTGGTAAATGCATTCCGTGCTATGCTCACAATGATGAAGGGTTGTTTCATGCTGTTTCCAGATTTCGGATCATTGTTCGGCTTGCTTCAACACTACCACTGGCATAATTGAGGGCCGTGGACTTGCGATACCATGCATGCGCATGATTGCAATCCTTGTGCATCACAGAGTTACAAGTGCTGTTCAGGGATCCAAGTACCAATGTTTGCCGACAATTGGACGTTTGTAGCTCAACAATCTGAGAACCTGGTTGCTGCCTTCACGGTTGTCACTGAAACACTTGCCATGTTTAAAATGAAGCTTCCTCCAGAAAAAGCAAGGCGTGGGCAACAACAACCCAAGCTGGGAAAAGGCTACAGAACCTCGAGTATGAAAAATCAAATATTCCTGTCATGGCCGAGATGGGAATCTGGACCCTGAGTTCAGTTTATACTTGTCTGATCTTGTCTGATTGTCTAGTTTATTGGCTTGGAGAAAAATGTTTAGAATCTTTCCGCAAACTGAGGCAGAAATTCATGCGGCATTCTTGAATATCCAGGATAAATTGCAGATGCAGATCGGACCCATGCATGCATTCGTTCGGATGGTGCACACCCTGGGTGGACAAATCTTGCCACAAACCAACGTGATAAAAATAGGGGGGACCCTCTTCAACTGGTGCTGCATTGCAAATCAGTCGCTCAAGAGCATCCTACATCAAGCATGGAAAAAGACGTTCTTGCAATCAAGAATGAGAAGGAAACACTTTGATATCCATGATTATGACTGTGATAGTACCAGACTTGCAGTTACAAGGTTGTCCCCCAGGCACCAAGCGTTTTTTCACACGCACATGATTGGCCGCAATTACACTAATTGCATGCTGTCCAAGTATGTCCCTGAAGTCCAAGGTCGTTGCCCTTTTTGCAATGCTGAAGGCGACACCAAACGCCGCAGACTTTTTCATTGCAAGAACCGCAAAAAAGTGGGAATAAGTTCTCACTGATCAAGCAAATAAAAAGCCAGTGGAAAGAAGCAAACTGATACTTCGGGTTTTGCTCTGCTATTCCCAATGTTTCAAAGTTGCAAAGTCACATAGATGCCATGCAGATCCTTATCAATTTTCCGGAACCAAACACAAATATGCCGATTGTGTTCAGCGATGGAACTGCATTCTTCACCTCCATGCGTAGCCTAGCTTGAAGTGCCGGAACGTTTGTTGAAGTCGAATATCTTAAGACCAAGCAAATTGCGAGCAAACGTACAGTTGTCCGGGCATTGAACATAACTCCTTTGTTGGTAAGAATGTGGACTGCCATCCTGGCTGCAAATACATATCTTAGAGTCAATATACACTGATTGCCACGCATTGGTTAACCTGCTACATGATGCCATCGTTGAGATTCCGAATGATCAGTGCCTATTTCATCACTACCGGCTTCTGCGGAATGCAGTGCTGAAACACATTCAATGTCGAGACCCAGGTGACATTGTCATCAAGAAAACACATGCTCACAATTAGAAAACCAGGTCAAGAGATGAAGAAGTTCAGTGGCAGGCACAGTGCAATGCTACAGTTGACAGACATGCAAAAGTGGCTGTTTTGAATGACAATTATGCTCTTTTTGAATTACTCTACTTCGTGTGATCCCAACCATCACATACAAATCTAACGCAGGTCTATCTGGCATAGCTTTTGGCATTGTATCTGGCATAGCTTTTGGCATTCTATCTGGCATAGCTTTTGGCATTATATCTGGCATAGCTTTTGGCATTATATCTGGCATAGCTTCTGGCATTCTATCTGGCATAGCATCTGGCATTCTATCTGGCATAGCTCCTGACATTCTATCTGGCAGAGTTTTTGGCATTCTATCTGGCAAAGCTTATGACATTCTATCTGGCATAGCTTCTGACATTCTATCTGGCATAGCTTCTGGCATTCTATCTGGCAAAGCTTTTGGCATTGTATGTGGCATAGCTTTTGGCATTATCTCTGGCATAGCATCTGACATTCTATTTGGCATAGCTTTTGACATTCTATCTGGCATAGCTTCTGGCATTGTATCTGGCATCGTTTTTGCCATTCTATCTGGCATCGTTTTTGCCATTCTATCTGGCAAAGCTTATGACATTCTATCTGGCATAGCTTTTGGCATTCTATCTGGCATAGCTTCTGGCATTCTATCTGGCAAAGCTTTTGGCATTGTATGTGGCATAGCTTTTGGCATTCTGTCTGGCATAGCTTCTGGCATTCTATCTGGCATAGCTCCTGACATTATATCTGGCATAGCTTTTGGCATTATATCTGGCATAGCTTTTGGCGTTGTATCTGGCATAGCCTTTGGCATTGCATCTGGCATAGCTTCTGACATTCTATCTGGCATAGCTTTTGGCATTATATCTGGCATAGCTTTTGGCGTTGTATCTGGCATAGCCTTTGGCATTGCATCTGGCATAGCTTCTGACATTCTATCTGGCATAGCTTTTGGCATTCTATCTGGCATAGCATCTGGCATTCTATCGGGCATAGCTTTTGGCATTGTATCTGGCATCGTTTTTGCCATTCTATCTGGCATAGCTTTTGGCATTCTATCTGGCAGAGCTTTTGGCATTGTATCTGGCATAGCTTTTGGCATTATATCTGGCATAGCATCTGACATTCTCTTTGGCATAGCTTTTGACATTTATTGGCATAGCTTTTGGCATTATATGTGGCAGAGTTTTTGGCATTCTATCTGGCATAGCTTCTGACATTCTATCTGGCAAAGCTTCTGACATTCTATCTGGCATAGCTTTTGGCATTGTATCTGGCATAGCTTTTGGCATTGTATGTGGCGTAGCTTTTGGCATTGTATCTGGCATAGCTTTTGGCATTCTATTTGGCATAGCTTTGGATATTCTATCTGGCATTGCTTCGGGCATTCTATCTGGCATAGCTTTTGGCATTATCTCTGGCCTAGCTTTTGGCATTATATCTGGCATAGCTTTTGGAGTTGTATCTGGCATAGCCTTTGGCATTGTATCTGGCATAGCTTCTGACATTCTATCTGGCATAGCTTTTGGCATTGTATCTGGCATAGCTTTTGGCATTCTATTTGGCATAGCTTTTGGCATTGTATCTGCATAGCTTCTCACATTCTATCTGTCATAGCTTTTCGCATTTTCTCTGGCATAGCTTCTGACATTCTATCTGGCAAAGTTTTTGGCATTCTATCTGGCATAGCTTCTGGCATTGTATCTGGCAGAGCTTCTGACATTCTATCTGGCATTGCTTTTGGCACTCTATCTGGCATAGCTTTTGGCATTGTATCTGGCAGAGCTTTTGGCATTGTATCTGGCATAGCTTTTGGCATTATCTCTGGCATAGCATCTGACATTCTATCTGGCATAGCTTCTGACATTCTATCTGGCATCGTTTTTGGCATTCTATCTGGCATAGCTTTTGGAATTCTATCTGGCATAGCTTTTGGCATTGTATGTGGCATAGCTTTTGGCATTCTGTCTGGCATAGCTTCTGACATTCTATCTGGCATAGCTCCTGACATTATATCTGGCAGAGCTTTTGGCATTGTATCTGGCATAGCTTTTGGCATTCTATCTGGCATAGCATCTGACATTCTATTTGGCATAGCTTTTGGCATTGTATCTGGCATAGCTTTTGGCATTCTATCTGGCATAGCTTTTGGCATTATATCTGGCATAGCTTCTGACATTCTATCTGGCATAGCTTTTGGCATTCTATCTGGCATAGCTTTTGGCATTATATCTGGCATAGCTCCTGACATTCTATCTGGCAAAGCTTCTGACATTCTATCTGGCATAGCTTCTGGCATTCTATCTGGCATAGCTTTTGGCATTCGATCTGGCATAGCTTTTGGCATGCATCGTTTTTGCCATTCTATCTGGCATAGCTTTTGGCATTATATCTGGCATAGCTCCTGACATTCTATCTGGCAAAGCTTCTGACATTCTATCTGGCATAGCTTCTGGCATTCTATCTGGCATAGCTTTTGGCATGGGAGTTGAGGCCCGGCAGCGAACACTGGGCGTGGATGGTCGCGGTTGAGGTCCGGCAGCGAACACTGGGCGTGAATTGTTGTGGTTGGGGTCCGGCAGCGAACACTGGGCGGGGATTGTCGTGGTTGAGGTCCGGCGAGGAGGACGCGGAGGAGGAGAAGGATGACGACGAGGACGAGCGGCAACTGACATAAAAATCTAACAACCCTCACCTGACAGGTGGGGAAAAACTTCAACACATCTACAACTGACAACTTGAAAATAAACAGCAAATGCAGCACTTTGCGGCTTTTGTGGCGCATACGTCCGAAATGGCATGCACTATTGCCAATGAAACCAAAAGAATCTGTTCCAATAAGCTTGACATGAGCAATCCGGTACTAAAGCAATCTCCATATGGCCGTGTTCACCGTATTTCACTTACTTACAGATGAAATGCTGATCTCGTATCCGCGGGGTCCTATGCATTTGCGGCGCGTCATGGAGTGGGCAAAGCAACTAGTGTGGCCCTCTACTCAAGAGGGTGTTGGGGATGGGTACAGTGATGTTTCGTACATTGAGCTCTACCTTGACTTTGCGTTGCGTACAATGACATTGACACCAAGAAATGCTGCGACAACAAACCCAGCACATTGGATACTGGATGATATCGAGATAAGGGCCGATGGTGCTACATCGAGAACTCTGGCAGATCAAACTTTAATTGGTGTGGACAAAATCCATCAAATGGATACATACCAACAGACCGAATCTGCTATGGCCTGCCAAAGACATTGACAGATCGGATTCGCTAAAATTTTTGGGGTGTAGCTCGTGGATGAGGGGGCTGCAACCGAGACCAAAAACCAAGCTGCTTTGCGAGCGAACCAGTTCTTCGTAAACAATGAGCAATTGGTGAACAGAGACATGGGTCGTACATGGTCGTACTCTGGGAACATCCTAGAAGACTGGAAATTGACTTTGTGCAGAGCATCCGAAAGGCGAAAATATTTTCAGTGACATGCTTTGAAAAACGCAGATTGGTGCTGGTTGTACGCACCTGCCGACAACCGGTATCCCTGAGTATGCAGCTTGGGATTAAGAGGCAAACCTGGAAAAAACACATTGTTTTCAGCCACTCACTTGCCGACTCATACTGTTTCCGGGTCCTTGCGAGCAATGTGCAAGTCCACCAGTGACGAGGAGCAGGCTGTGTCCACGAAGACCCAAGGAGTAGGAGATGCGGTGGCTCTTTGACGAGATCGAGGCGTGCCTTGGGGACTTGGACTTACAACAGGAGAGCAGTGCCAGTCATGACTTGAAATAAAACTGGTTACAACATGTTACAAGCAAATGAAGATGATAAATGGGGTAAACCTGGGTTCACGTGGGTTCACCGTCTGCTGGGCTGATCACCATCGCTTGGCGGCGGATCTCCAACCCGGCAACAATGCGTATGTAAGCAGCAAATCATCGGACGACAAACGACTAAGGGTACAGCCATAAAGAAAAAGGCGGTGGGCAAACCAGCCAGTATGCACAGTATGGCACGAAATGCCCTCAAGCTAGCTGATTTAGCAATTCCTCTCCCTCCAAAAGAATAACACAAAGCTCCAAAAAACACTACCAAGTCAAAAAAAAAAGAAAACATTAAAAAATTACTTTACTTCGAGTGATCCCCACCATGTCATGTCAACACCGCTTGTTGACTCCACTTTTGTCTGACATTCTCTCCGACATATCTTCTGACATTCTTTCTGACATATCTTCTGACATTCTCTCTGACATTCTTTCTGGCATATCTTTTGACATTCTTTCTGACATCCTTTCTGGCACATCTTCTGACGTTCTTTCTGACAACTTTCTAGTCGGACATTCTTTCTGGCAAATCTTTTGACATTCTCTCTGACATCTCTTCTGACATTCTTTCTGACATATCTTTGAACATTCTTTCTGACATCTCTTCTGCCAATCTCTCTGACATTCTCTCTGACATCTCTTCTGACATTCTTTCTGACATATCTTCTGACATTCTCTCTGACATTCTTTCTGGCATATCTTTTGACATTCTTTCTGACATCTCTTCTGACATTTCTTCTGACATTCTCTCTGGCATTCTTTCTGACATATCTTCGAACATTCTTTTTGACATATCTTCTGCCAATCTCTCTGACATCTCTTCTGACATTCTTTCTGACATATCTTCTGACATTCTGTCTGACATTCTTTCTGGCATATCTTTTGACATTCTTTCTGACATCTCTTCTGGCATATCTTCTGACATTCTCTCGGGCATTCTTTCTGGCATTCTTTCTGACATATCTTCTGGCATTCTCGCTGACATTCTTTCTGGCATATCTTTTGACATTCTTTCTGACATCTCTTGACATCTCTTCTGACATTCTTTCTGACATATCTCCTGACATTCTTTCTGACATATCATCGAACATTTTTTTGACATATCTTCTGCCAATCTCGCTGACATTCTCTCTGACATCTCTTCTGACATTCTTTCTGACATATCTTCTGACATTCTCTCTGACATTCTTTCTGACATT
>VSDK01007091.1:16766-43373 GCA_009767595.1 Symbiodinium kawagutii | reverse complement strand
GCATGGTCGTGGTTGAGGTCCGGCAGCGACCACTGGGCGCGGATGGTCGTGGTTGAGGTCCGGCAGCGACCACTCGTCGTGCATGGTCGTGGTTGAGGTCCGGCGAGGAGATGAAGGAGGAGGCGGAGGAGGAGGAGGAGGAGGACTCAGCTCTGATAAAATCTAACAACCCTCACCTGACAGGTGGGGAACAAAACTCAGAAATTCTGCAACCTCCCCCCTTAAAGGTGAGCAGGTCACGTGCCAGCACTTTCCTTCCAGAACTTCAGTCATTGTTCCCTTGTCCCACGAAAACACCGGTACCTGGTCAGGGGGCAACTTGAGTGACCGGTAGATTGGTTGGAAACCGTGCACCGGAAAGTGGACCGCATACTTTCCCAGAAATGGTTGATGCGAAATGTTTAAAGCAAAACCATATCTGAAGAACGGTCACAACCCAGAGTTCTTGTTGATTTTCATCGAAACTGGTGCTACTTATCCTGAGACTGGGGATACTTTTTCCGGTTTGTAGGGTCTTCGATCCTGCAGGTTTCACACCTGCTTGGCCCGGCCAGCTTGGTGGCAGGTAGCACAACACATCTCCAAGGCCATGCGCTGCTGGGGATCCTCAGAATATAGCAGATGGGCAGCCATGGCGCATCAAAGCCAACTAATGACCTAGGTCAGACCTGTTGCTGCATCCGTTGCCTGCCATGTTTATGACAAGTGAACTGAGGGAATTCGGACTGAATGGCCTTGAACTTCCGACTCACTCGGACCGAAAGATTGGTTTGGCAAGGACAAGGGTATGACTAAAAACAGCAACTTCACTAGTGCTGTGGCGCCTTCAAAAAACGCGCTGTTCTTGTCCGCACTACACCCATTAGCGGCTATTCCCCATACGCATTTTTTCGCATTGCTTAGTTGAATGTCCGCTGAGTTGATCTGCGATGAACATCAAAACATTCAAACCCGGAGCTTGGCCGTTTTGATCGTAAGGCGCCCACAGACATCAGATTGAAACCCCTCAAGTCCTTTCCAGGAGCTTCTCAAGTCTCACCCGTTTTCGTCATTTTAATTGAGACTCCCTGTCTGCTGCCCAGCTACCATGGTCTTGGATGGTCTTGGCCTCTGCCGCTGTTGAACATCTGTGCTCCACGAAGCTCCCGTGCTTTGCCTACATGACGTTGCCCAAGGCCTCTCACGGTAGCTTTGTCGATCCCCAGTGCCATACCTAACGGCAGATCAAAGTCCAATTAGCTTCTGAGAGTACTCATTACTGGCAGCGGGTCATGTTAGATGCTGATTCAAAATCAGAGACAACGGTCCAATTCTGCCTCCATGTCTGGATCAAAAAGTTCTTGAAGATCAAATTGAGTGTATGGAATCTCCTGAGCCGGGTGGAGTCGCACTTTCCTGTTTGCCCCAATTTCCCGCGCATCAGTTGGCTAGTAGGGACAACTATCAATGATGGCGATGATGCCAAAGTAATGCAACACACGTTTCTGGCACAACAAATTCCCTGGTGCACTTTGGGCCGATGAGTTACACCAATCACACGCGCTTTGATTCGACTGCTTTATCTGCACAATTTGACTTCATTGAGCTATCCTCCGCCTTTTCTGCATCCATCCTCATTGTGTGCGGCCCAAACCAAGCTCATGTGCAGGTGGTATCTTCATTGTTTGCCGGCTAAATGAGTATAGTATACAGTTTGTGTATTCCTTTCAATCTCCCCTTCTTAAACGTCATTAAGTAATTAAGCATTGTCAGCCATTACATGATCAACCACGATCAACGATTGTAAACAGTTGATAATTGCTGACCATTAATGCATAGTCAGGATTAATAAAACCCCCCTAGTTAATCAAACCCCTCCTCCGCCCTGGACCCTGGTCCTTACTAAAGTTAATTAGGTGCTGATTTCACCCCCAGATAAGATAAGGACAGCCAAAAATCCCCCCTAGTTAATCAAACCCCTCTGGATCCCTAAAATTTTTTGAAATTGATTTTTTTTATTAGTTTTAAATTAGTTTTAATTAGTTTGCTTATTAGTTTTATTACTAGTGGGCTCAGATTTCCCAAAAAAGTCTATGTGTTTTTCTTTATTAACCGCCTTTTAAAAATCTATCAAAAAACAATTTTTTAGAAGCTCACAAAGGGTACCCCCCACAAGCCTGGAACCCCCCAGTTTAAATACAATTGAAATCAATTGAAAAGCAATTGAAAGCAATTCAAAAACAATTGAAAGCAATTCAAAAACAATTGAAATCAATTTAAAAACAATTGAAATCAATTCAAAAACAATTGAAATCAATTTAAAAACAATTGAAATCAATTTAAAAACAATTGAAATCAATTTAAAAACAATTGAAATCAATTTAAAAACAATTGAGGGCGTTTATTTGGGGGTGGTCACTTTTGGACACCTATGGTCAGACCTTGTCGACCTTGTCGACCTTGAGGGGGGGGGGGTTTTATTAATCCGGTGTATGCATTATGAACCACTCCTTTCAGCCGCACAGATCGCCGAGACAATTATTTATCAGCATTAACCACTATGAACCATTATTAACCAACTATTCGGAACCATTCCCCGTTATTGGTTTGGTAGCCATGTATCTCTGCCGTCAACCCAGCGCCAACCCAAGGTGCTGTGATGGCAGTATAGCATTGAAGCCACTTGGACTAAATCTCTAGATCTGTGGGAGCAATGCTGTGGATCCCGAAGGTTACCCGTTCGATCCAACAGTTGATTTATCAGCCACATCAACAAAATATAACACAATCCTGAGTGGTTAATAGTGGTGATGGTCAATAGTGGTCATTAGTCGGTTGATAGCGGTAATATACTGGTCAATAAAGTTCACAACATTTCACAATCAAATATATACTGATCATTGGATACAGAGACATCAATAATGACCGCACTCACAACACATTATGACGTCTAGCACTGTGTTGATGCCGGCCATAAAACGCAAACAACAAAAACGACCTGGTGCTGCCTCAAATAAAATTGGAATCAACTGAGACGACAGTGGCCAATTCACAGGCAAATGAATGCCTTCTCAGACTCATTGGGTTTCAGCCTGAAGAAATCAGACTCATACTAGTACCATAGCTATTGGTAACCATCATTGGTCCCACCTGTGGTTTTAAAAGATGTCAGTTATTGCACCAGGGCGTCCCCATCAATGCACCTGCTACATATCCCCTATGTTCCTCATTGTCCACTTGAGCATCATGAAGTATCCCCCGAGTAACAGCCATCGATCAAGCAGTATTAGCCATTAAGCGACCAACGTCAACCATTCGTCGACCATACATCGGCCATTCATCGACCATTCGTCTTGGGACGGTAACCGGGATCCAACCAGCAACTTCTTGGATAAGCCGCCTTCTCCGCTGGGGAAGTGACATGCCAAGCCCTTGCAGGCCACCACAGTGCCACCTGGCGCAGCGTCGGCTTTGTGTACCGTCATGAAGCGTCATGAAATATGGGAAACAGAGATGGCTTGGGATGGCTTAGGATCCTTAACGACGGTCAATGATGGTTCTGATTTTGATTCTTATTGATAATGATTGACACTGGCCAACCGATCATCAACAATTGCTGCTGGCCATCGTTACTAACCATCGTTTGAAGTTTGAACCATTGCCGTAATTTTGACCATCATCAACATCATCATCTTGATCATTTTGATCTTATCATCGAGAACCAACAAATCCATCAAGATCCATCAAGATCCATCTAGCACCTTCGATTGAATCTTAAGCCCATCACATGTCCATCTGCCCCAGGCCCAGCCATGGCTTGGGTGCCACCATCCCACCCTGCCTGGGCTGATCGCAGCTGCTCGCCCAGATGCCACTGGCTGCGGAGCAGTGGTCTGGAGCCGTGACTGCGACTGGGGTCAGACCTTGGCTCAGTGAAAGATATGTCCAACAAAATCAAACCATCAAATCCCTGTTTACAAATGTGAAGATCAACAAAAGGAAACCACATTTACAAAAGATGGTACCCATATTGTAGCAACTATTCAATGGATGTTGGAACGCAAAAGGGGTTGAGACAAGCCTGGCAGATTTAAACGGAGAAGAATGAAAATAATGAGCAAGCCATGACATTTATATACATTTATGCTGTCCATTGTCGGAGCATTCGGTAGAATGAGCAAACCTATCAGCATGTTTGGATGTTCCAAGAAAAACAGTCCAACCATGTCCAACCAACGCTCTTTCCGAAAGAATGCCACAAAACACAATGACACTTCTGTCCAAGTAGTTTTTGAGGCAGGCGCTTTGAACTACTTCGAACCAAGTGGTATGCAGCTTCAAGCTGTTCGAGGCGTCACTAAGCCTGGAACGGCTGAAATTTGCCCAGGGAGGAGTGGCTCTACTCGGTCGGCGATGACACGCAGTGTGGGATGATCGAACACCAGAATGTTCCTTGGCACCCACAGTTGCATGGCAAGCATCCAGAGAGGGAAGGGAGTACCATCCAGAAGGGTGGAGGACCATCTATCTTCCCTTGCCCTCCGATTTGGCTTTGGCGACCCGAATAAGAACATTGGATGGTCATAGATGTTGTCATCCCTAGTGGCTGCTCGTCCGGCACCTCTGTTGATGTTCAAACTTTTGATCCACGCCCAGAATGGTGGAAATGTAGCTAAAAGGGATGGGATAAATATGGGCATCCCTCTACCTCTGCAGCATGGATCTCTCAGAACCTGCGGCCTGAATATCTCAAAATGTAATGTGCATCTCAACATGCATGTCAATATGGCTATGGCTATCCTGCAATGTAGGCGACAGCCTCCACCTGACAATAGATCAGACCGTCACCAGGTTCATTCCCTGTTACAAACCGCTAACGTTTCAATTCCTGAGCAGTGAGCGTATACCCCATAACTCCCACACCCATTGCCAAATCTGTTGGTCGCAACACTTGCTACTTTGATATCCTATCGTTACACAGTCAGTAGCGATCTATCGGGGTGTCTTTGCCTACAAAGACACATGTCTATAATCAATATAAATATGTGTTTATTCATTCATTTATCTATCTGTTGTCTATATGCACAAGAAATCATCAGTGTGGTCTTATCTGCATCATATCCGCCAAGCAACACTCATGGGTTTGTCATATCCCCCACACTTGGACGTCCGCTGCCGAGCTGTGGGAACTTGATTCCAGCGCCTGCCTCCGCGGTGAGCCGATAACAGAAATCAGGGAGTGCTGCGCAGGTGGCTGGGGATGGTTGGCAGTGATGGTCACTGATGGTCCATTGTGTGTCACAATGGTTGGTCATTGTCAATACCGGTTCATATTTAAAGGTGCATCATGGCTGAGAATGCTCAATCATATCGGACAAGAACAGTTAATAGTGATCAAATAAGCATCGATTCATAGCTGTTTAATTATGGTCTCACAAGAACCAGAACTAAGAAGAACAAGAATGGTGTGCTACGGGTCAATAGTAGTGACTTGATACTGCTTAAGATCGGCAGATCAGGTCTAGCAGCGAATAATGGTGTGATGATGGATGATGGCCAATTGTAACTAAACATGGCCTATGATGATGTTAAGTGAACAGTGCTTTGTAGCAACAGCTAGCAGCTAGCATCAATGATCAATAGTGGCTCACAATGGTTGATTATCTTCCAAAATGGCATACAATGGTCAATGAGGGCCAATAACGGATACCAGGTGCCACCAGCTGGTGATACTTACGAGTATGTGGGTAAAGTCACCATCAAGCAATAGGCGAAAACACGCAGCAGGGCTGTGTCCAAACAGATCGCGCCTCAATGTGGCAAATGTCATCATCAAGATATTAGTCCCAAGTACAGCGGAGTTGCAAAGATGCATACTGTACTCAGTCAGTAGCAGATTCTTGTTGATAAATCATCAAGAGTTCAACAATCAACAGTCAACAGCTGGTGATTTGTTCTGAAACATGTAGGTGGCTTGTCAACATGGATCTACAATCATTTAACCTTCGTTTTTCAACAATCACTACAGATCATCAAGCATGATCAAGCAGTACTAACCAGTATCAAGCACTGTTGTAGAATCACTAGCCATTCAAGTTGCGAATGGAACAAACCACCCAAGGCATCCACGAGATGAATCTACCATACCGCACTTTCATTGTTTGTACTGTATTATATGTTAGTTAGTCTTTATGGAGATCACGACATTGTGTAATTGCGTACAGAGGTAGTCGTAGAGTTATGGATCATCAATATGATTAGATAGTGTAGATCATTTGATTCCTACTTTTATCAGAAACTCATTCAAGTCATTATTATACAAAATAATGATTATACATTTAAACAAAATCCACTCAACCACGCTGTGAACAATCGCTAAAAATCAAAATTAATGCAACTAACTTTACAACTTTATTTTAAGAATGTAAAAAGAAACACAACTCATACAATGATATGCAAATCTGATTGATATGTTTAAACAATTAATGATACTCAATATTGAAAAATCTCATCACCCTTCTATCCTCATCCACGCGATTCCGTGCGGTCCACCTCCACAGCGGAGCCAATGACATCTGCCACGGAACCTTTAGGGCGTCGCAGCACTCCCAGGTCCCCCATGGTGCCAATAGAAGCACTTGCCATAGGCACTCATTAGGCAATGCTTACTTTGCATGAACCATCGTGAATAAATGGTTTGCAGTCACAAGTTCAACATAGTCTAAGCGTTCAAGCCCAGCTCCTCGTTGGCAACTATGGCTAGCGGGGCTGATTCATGGCTAAGACTAAGAATGGTTAAGCGACTCGTGTCCATGGTTTTAACTCCCAGCTGTCGTGTAGAAAATCGATATGTCTAAATCTTTCTAGACCCAAATAGGTATGCCCATATGCTGCATGAATATAGGAAGACAACGGTACGCGTACACATATGTATACAGAAAACTATAAACATACTATACCATACTTCTGCAAAGATACCTCCAAACGCCTCCATGTCAAATGTCCAAGCTGAATCGCCAAGACCCAAACACACGCATCCCATTGTTATACCCACTGGCCTTTTGAAGGCTTCAAATCAAATCATGCAGTCCTTCTCACACCACTGTCCGAAATTATGGGTCCTCTTACCCTTGGACCTAGATAATGAAATAGGAAAGTAAGTGGGTAAATGCCTCAAAAATGGAAACATTTTTCTGACATCAGAATTCTTCCATGCCCTTAACCCTGAATAATCATTTATTTTCCAATATCAGAATAGGAAATGCCTCAAAGGTTGTGGGAAAGTACCTCAAAAAGTGCTCCAAGAGTGGACGCGGCAACCGGCCATGGGGGAACCACCAGCAACTCAAGAGCACACCGTTTATGGACAACAATATAGGTAGGTTACGTACTATGTTCTTTCTATGTGTGGTATGCCTACATATGGCATCTACAGATACTTGTAAAATCCTAATACAAGCATGTAGGATAGTTCAGCCATGCAAATTGAGAAATTGAAACCATGACCGTCAAATAGCTACCAGTACCTACTATTGTAAACTATGCCTATTCAACATTTGTTCACCAACCAGTGTCGTTAAGCATTACAAACCTGTGCTGTTGACCATGATCATTGCTAGGCATTCTTATCAAATGCGGTTCTTAACCAGTATCCGCCACCAATATCAACACGTTCGGTCTTAAACAAACACTATTCTTATTACCAGTTGTGAGTAGTTCTGAAATCACTTTTGTCTCCTGTTGCTGCCCACTATCATGTATATATATATATACTATATTGATGTCCGTATATCTATATGTAAATGTGAGCCTATGCATATATATATGGTACCCCCCAAGATCAGTGGTCAAGCTATTCTCAACAATAGTTGTGTAACAATCGTTTCTTTTAGATTATTTTTATGATTATTGGTTGAAAGAATGTTCATCAAAGGGGTGGGATAAGAGACTCTGAATAAATATATATATATACACATTTATTTACTTATTTACTTAGATATACATATACATATCAGTCAACGAATTGTGCTATAATCTAGATTCATCAGGAAAGATCAAGAAACCAAAAATTCATCTTTTTTTGAGAAATTTTGGTTTGGAGCCAAAAACAAAAAATGAGTTTTTAGTTTTTTGAAGTGTCGAAGTAGTGTATCTTTTGAAGAAACTAAAAGAACCTTGTTTTTTCAAGCTCCAAAGCAAAAAAAAACAAAAAACTCAAGGACCCCCCCTAAAAAAAACATCGTTTGGCTCCAAACCAAAATTTCTCAAAAAGAACATGTTTTTTCTGTTTTTTTGGTTTTCATTGATTTTTTTGTTTTTTGTGTTTTTTTGTTTGTTTTTGGTTTGTTCGTTGTTTTTGTTTTTTGGATTTGCCCCCCCCAAAAAAAACAAACAACATGCTTTTACTTCGAGTGACCCCCGCCATTACATACAAATCTGGCGTTCTATCTGCCCTACCTTCTGACATTCTTTCTGGCAAGCCCTCTGGAATTTTATCTCAGATATATCTTGACATTTGTCTTCTGGCATTCTTTCGGGCGTTCTTTCTGGCATATCTTCTGACATTCTTTCTGGCATATTATCGGGCATTCTATCTGGCATATCTTCTGGCATACCTTTTGGCGTTCTTTCTGGCGGTCCATTTGGCATATCTTCTGGCATTTTTTCTGGTATTCTTTCTGGCATATCTTCTGACATTTTTCTGGCCTTCTAGTTGACATATCTTTTGGTTTTTTATTTGTAATATCTTCTGGCATTCTTTCTGGCATATCTTCTGACATTCTTTCTGGCGTTCTTGCTGGCATACCTTCGGGCATTCTATCTGGCATATCTTCTGGCATACCTGTTGGCGTTCTTTCTGGCAGTCTATTTGGAATATCTTCTGGCATTCTGTCTGGCATATCTTCTGACATATCTTCTCGCATTCTTTCTGGCATTCTATCTGACACTCTTTCTGGCATATCCCCGGCAGGAAAAACTGAGGTTGGATGGTCGTGGTTGAAGTCCCGCAGGGAACGCTGGGCGTGGATGATTGTGTGGTTGAGGTGCGGCAGGGAACACTGAGCGTGGATGATCGTGGCAGGGAACACTTGGGATGGATCATCGTGGTTGAGGTCCGGCAGACAACACTGGGCGTGGATGATCGTGGTCGAGGTCCGGCAGGGAACACTGGGCGTGGATGGTCGTGGTTGAGGTCCGGCAGGGAACACTGGGGGTGGATCATCGTGCTTGAGGTCGGCAGGGAACACTGGGCGTGGATGATCGTGGTCGAGGTCCGGCAGGGAACACTGGGCGTGGATGATTGTGGTCGAGGTCCGGCAGGGAACACTGGGCGTGGATGGTCGTGGTTGAGGTCCGGCAGGGAACACTGGGGGTGGATCATCGTGCTTGAGGTCGGCAGGGAACACTGGGCGTGGATGATCGTGGTTGAAGTCCGGCACGGCGTGGATGATCGTGGTTGAGGTCTGGCAGGGAACACTGGGCATGGATGGTCGTGGTTGAGGTCCGGCGAGGAGGAAGGAGAAGGAAGGCGGAGGCAACTGACATAAAATCGAACAACCCTCACCTGGCAGGTAGGGAAAAAACTAAGAAAACAGACCAAAAACCATGAGGACTATATATGTTGGTCGTTGGATCTCCCCAGTGAGTCCGGATTTTTGTTTTTTTGGTTTTGTTTTGTTGGCTTTTTTGGTTTGTTTGGTGTTTTTTGTGGTTTGGATTGGCGCCCCCCCCCCATTCCAATGAAGCAGCGAAACATTGAGCCGAGATCTCCAAGATCATTTCTCCTCAGTATTTCATTTTTTTGACTTGGACGTCCTAATATTCAGGGACCACAATTGCGCTCTATTCCATTGTACCGATTTAAACACGTTTTATCTAACCATGGCTTGTTTAGTAATATTCTATTTAATCACAGCCTGTCGAATTTTGTTCGATTTTACCATGCCTGTTCAATTATGACCATTATGCTTTATCTGTTAATATGCATTATGTAACAAAAACACATTTAACAATGCCTAATGTTTTGACTACTTAATTATGCTCTCTTGTTAAAACCTAGCTGTCTCGTATTTAATCAAACTCATTTAATAATGCATCATTTCATTCTTTCCCATTTAATTGTACCGTACTTATTCAAATGTGTCAAATGTGCGTTGTTTAACAATTTAATTGCGCTCTAACATTTGACCTATTTGAAAACTTTTTACTCCATTACGACTCTATGTTGTCTATTAGATCATGCCTTATTTCTGCATTGTATTTTCCTTCTTCAATCATGCCTTATTTGTATCTAATTATGGACGATTTATCCTTTCTAATTGTAGTAGGTTTAATTACAGCCTACATATTTGATAACGATGAGCATATCGCCACAATTTGTTTTTTTTCCAATCTGTTTGATGAAGCCATCACCCAATTCTGTAGTTTCACCCTACTACAGAGCTAATGTACAATCAACACATATTAGTGGCATTGCGATTTTTGTTTCTATCCCTATTATCATTCGATGTCCTATTGTGAGAATTTTTGATTTAATGCAACGACCAGCTAGAATTATTTTCGTTATCAAATTATGGCCATCTTTGTTGACTGTGACTAGGAACTGATGTAATTGTTGCGCTTGCTACAATGAATATTAGCATAATTACCTGTTTGCACTACTAATAGTGTAAGGCTTATTATCATACCTGTGTATAAACCAAATGTTTGAAAGCACACTTGTTGATTACACTGCCCTTTAACAACAAAAACGCAACTTCCTTTACATAACTAGTATTACTCTTGGTAAACCCTAAGGGCGCTAGGGGGTTAGGATGGGTATGTTGCTTCACAATTACAAAAACTTTCTCAGTGCAACAATCTTAGATGCAGCTAATCTTGGAATGAGCCTTGTAAAAAAGCAGTATCAAATCTGCAGCCCGCAATCTTACAATGCAAGCAACGCAATGGAATGATAGTTCTAGCAATAGTTATGTGGAGTCATGGAGAGTAAGTTAAAGAAAAATAACGAATACAGACACTTCAACTTACATAGGTTGATTCGACGGGAACAGCAATAAGAGTAGTACTACTAAAACTGGTGATGACAACTGAAGGAAAAGATTAATATATGCCACATGATTGATTAAGCAAAATATGATGAATAAACATAAGAATCACTATCAGTGGGAAAGACTGGAATGTTAGTTGATACTTTAGATCTAAAGCAATGACAGGACTTTTAGCAAGACATATAATCAATATTGAATGCAGTATGTGGAATAATCCAAATGGAAACGAAATCATTTTAGAATAGCCAATGGCACATCATCTCTAAATGACTTCACTTCAGTGCAGTTATAATACCAGTTTCCAATCTCACTACCTCCGCAAATGTAGCTGGCGGGATGCTAGCAATCTTTATACTTAACCGCAGCAGCAGTAATTATAGTAGTAAAAGGACTTGAGATGCTAATGCTATCTAATATTGGTGCTTGGATAGAGTAGCAAATCTGTTGTTGTCATTGAGAAGGTTACATACGCTGCTATTCATTGTAATGATTGCAAGGGTTAGCTCCTAGTCAGGCAAAACATAATCGTATGCATTGTAATAACCATAGATCACATCATGATATTCCTCCACTGGGTTCCCTAGTTGCAGCTACAGAAAACATAGTCATGATTTGATAATCAGAATAGTTCTGTGCGATTTTGCATTAGGTATCTACATTGTACAATAGGACATCAAAGAATCAAATAGTAATAGAAACAAAAGTGAAAGTAACGGTATTACTAATTTCTAATAATGTTTTCTGTAGATGAAGTGAATGAATATAGTGGACTGAAATACTAGAATTTAGCGATGGTTGAATGAAACTGATTGAAGAAACCAAACTGAGAGACATTCAAAATCATGAACAGGGAGAGGGTAGCCAGGAAAGAAACCAGGCATGATTAGACGACAAGTCAGGGATTGTTGGGGAGCAAATGAGGGATCCCAAGAGAACAAGTTAGGGATCTCTGTGAGACAAGTTAAGAATGATGAACAAGTGGGATGCAACCAAGGCATCAATGTATGTAAACACTATAAACACTGATCTTGGAGGGGGTAACATATATATGTATATATAAATTTATGCGTGTGTAAATGTGTATATATATGTATATATATTATATGTGTAAATGTAAATGTGTATGTATATATATATATATATGTCGACAACTGTTATCAACGACTGCTATTCAGCACAAGTAAGAATCAATAATTCACCTAAGAATCATTCCTTGCCATCATCAATGTATAAAACCACTATCATTTATTGTTGTTGTGAAGCATCATTGTGACTAGGCACGACTATTCATTCTTATCAATTCTTACCAACCCCTGTTATGAAGCTGCATTTGTCTTACCGCTGTAACCACTAAATCCAGGATGATTCTCCACCATTCGCCAAAACATGATCATTCATTCATACCTGATAGTCATTCTAGTAGAGATTGCACGGCATCCCAACTAATCTTCATAAGACTTGCTGTTATCAATCATCATTTGTACTTGGTGGAAAAGAAAAATATGCAAAGATGCAAAGACGGCAGTTCTCCACATCTACCTCAGTTCCATTCAGGGTGACCCATAGAGTAAACCGCCATTAACCGTTGAGACACACCATCCTGGCAGCTACTGATCCAGTAACTGATCCAAACGCCGACTGCCCGGCTGAGCGCGGCCACCTGACGAAGCCATGAAGAAAAACCAACGAAACCCAGATTACATGGTTAAGCTAATGACGAAAAACATAATGGTTTTGCTGGTTTAGAATGAGCAACAGTGGTCTTTGCTGGTTTAGAATGGTCAGTGGTGGCTAGTGCTGGTTCATAGTGGTATTACCTTTGAAGCTTGACCATGAATCAACCAAGATATCTGCTTCTCCATGATTAAAAAATGACCATGCCATCAACTGGTTAGGGCTAAGCGGCCAAGACAATTAACCCAACTGACCCTTTGGCGAGCTCCTTGTTGCTGGGAGCCATGGGGCCCCAGTGGCTAAAGTTGAAAACAACTTGGATCATCCATTGCCATATCAGGTCAGCAAAGGGTAACTAACTCACTAAACTAAATTGAACTAAACCAAACTAAACCAAACAAACTGACTAACTCAACGAAACTAAACTAGACTAGACTAGCTTGCTAACCAACTGAGCAACTAAGTGCACGCCCAGCTCATTAGTTAAGCGACAAAGTGACTGGCTGACTGACAGGCTAACTAAGCGACGCGATGAATATACTCGTCTCCAACAACCAACCCCAAGCAGCCAAGTGATACCTATAATGGCTATTTTGGTTTAAGACAAATATTATGCACAATTTGGACTTGATCATCATAGACTATTCAAGACCCATAATTAATGGTGATCCGTGGTCAATGAGAAGCATCAGTCATAACATTGGTCTTTAATAGCTATATAGTGATAGCCATTGACCAAAGTATCTTCTCAGCCAATCAATCAACCGTCATTTCTCAACCAGTCCATCTATGGGTTCGGTATTCCCCGATACTCCATTGATCAATGGTTAACCAATCAACCTGTGGACCCATCAACCGTAATTTGTCAACCTCTTAACCCTAGGAATCTACAGCAATCTCTCCTAGCCATCCAGGTCCATGCCAACCCCAACCCCTCCACCGTAACCCATCCAACGTGATGGCGCATCGGCTGACCGTTCCTCCGAGCTCTGCGCTTGAGCACGAGAAGTTGGCCCTGGAAGTCCTGACCTCACCACCAGGGATGCTGGTCTGGTAACCATCACACTTTGATGGTTGTCATTCCATTACCATATTCAATTAATGTCATTGATAAAGTAGGGATAGAAACCCTTGACAAGGGATAGTAACCAGCACTGTATGCAGGATGAGAAAGATAGATGATAACCGCTACAGCACCGCCCGGTGATCGATGATGTTGATGATGTTGAGGATGGCCAGCCTAATGTACGTCAAATGCTATAGCATGTCAGTGATGTGTTTCCTTTTTTTGGAGATGAGGTTGACGGATCAGGTAACCATCATCAACCATCACTCATCAATGGTAATGCTTGAATCTGAATAATACCCCCCCCTCCGCGGCCCCCTTCTTTTAATACCGCCTAAATAAAATTACAAAAATCATTTGGAGAGATCCTACTGTAATTGTTTTAAACTGGCGAATAAGGAATTCAGTTGGCAGGAAATCCAGAATCTATTTTAGCATTGCTAAATGAATTGGCTAATTGTTAAGGATAATTAAAACCAGCAATTCTTCAACATCTGGATCATGAATTTAGCATTGCTAAATGAATCGGCTAATTGTTAAGGATAATGAAATCTTGAACATTTGGATCATGAATTTAGAATCGCTAAATGAATTGGCTGATTGTTAAGGATAGTTAAAAGCAGAAATTCTTCAACATCTGGATCATGAATTTAGTATTGCTAAACGAATTGGCTAATTGTTAAGGATCATTAGAACCAGAAACCTTTAACATTTGGATCATGAATTTAGCATTGCTAAATGAATCGGCTAATTGTTAAGGATAATCGGAACCAAAAATCTTTAACATTTGGATCATGAATTTAGAATTGCTAAATGAATTGGCTGATTGTTAAGGATAATTAAGCCAGAAATCATCCAACATCTGGATCATGAATTTAGTACTGCTAAATGAATTGGCTAATTGTTGAGGAAAATTGGAACCAAAAATCTTTAACATTTGGATCATGAGTTTAGTATTGCCAAGTGAACCGCCGAATTGTTCAAGATAATTTGAAAAAAAATAGACCATCAGATGAAAATATTCTATTTAGGGCAATTTAGAGGGTAAAAGCAAACATCGTATTCAGAAGATTTCAAACTTCAAGGCTACCCCCTTTGTGAGATTGATTTTCTTAATTTCCGGACAGGGTTTTTAAATTAGGAATTGATCAATTGAGGGTTGAGAAATTTTAGAGACATTCACCATCTGGGTCATGAGTTTAGTATTGCGAAATGAATTGCCGAACTGCTACACATAATTTCAAAAAATTGGACAGGGTTCAGGTTTTTTTTCAGCGAATTTGGTTGCCCAAAAATTTTGGGCGTACTTTATTTTGAGGGGGACTATTATTGCAAGCAGGGATTGGGCGTGCTTTAGTTTGGGGGAATTCAATATCTATATTTCAACAGTAACCATCAGCAACCATCATGTAGTAACCATCCTTGACGGATAAAGATGATTTGGGACATAGTTCATGATACTTGCCGATCATAAATGATTTCTAAGGCTGAATCATCAGTAGGGGTCAACCGCAAACCTTTGCTACTGTTTGAGGTTGATATATATATATGATATACAATACATATTGTTTCTAATGTATATTTATACAAGTACCTATATAACGATACTGTATTGGATTTCTTTGCACTTGTACATCTCTTTTACGTGTTTATCTATATCTACACATGAAATAAAACATCAAACGTACATGCATGTATTTGTTTACATATAGATGTGTGGTGATTAGGAAGGAATGGAAATGGATGGGGACTGGCCCAAACCATCCTAGAACTGACCATCTTGAAAAAGGAAATTCGTACCTTTCGAACAATTCAGGACACACCCGTAAACACAAATACTGCTGGCTACTGGGTTAGTTGTTGCAATTCCAATTCATAAAGAAAATCCTGTAGGCACATGGCTGTTTGGAACAATCAATGAATCTATCAATGGACCGTTGGCCAAAACCTTTGGCCGGCTTTCCAACAGCCGGGACTGAGCATCATGGTGCCCAATGGCCCAATATGCCTAATAAGAGCTGCCGAGAATCTTCGTTGTCACCCGCTCACATGGCAGGACTGAGGTCCTAACGGCACCATGCGATTGCACCTGGTTGACCAAACTGAATCATTGCGACGACGACTAAAACGACGACGACGACGACGACGACGACGACGACGGCCACGACGACGACAACGAAAACGATGCCGATGACAATAACGCTGAAGATGACGATGGCGATGTCCCTGGACATGATGATGATGATGATGATGATGATGATGATGATGATGATGATGATGATGATGATGATGATGATGATGCTGATGATGATGCTGGTGACGACGACGACGACGACGATGATGACGACGACGACGATGATGATGATTGTAGCGCTTATCATTATCTATTTTGCGGTTGGATTCCAAGCAGTGTGAGTCATTGCAATTTGTTGGCACTTAGTTTCCAGTTGGACTTGTCATACCGACAATGTCTGATTTGCCTCACGCAAACGGTCTACGTGTACCACCACGCGAGTAATTCTGTATAGTAAGAAACTTTGGCACAAGAAAAACGCCACAGGATCCTCCATGAATTGATTCATATTCATGTTCACCCCCTATAGCTGGTAGTTGGCTCGCCCGGTCACTGAGTTAAATCAACCAACAGCGGCCCGGGTCCTGGTGGAAGCCGCCGAGGCCGACGTTAGCCCCTGCACCCAACATCTACAAGGAGTCATTCCATGTTCCAATCTCATTCCATCATGATCCACTGAAGTCAACTAGGGTACAATATTTGGATGTATTTGGTATGTGTTTCAACTAAGCCATTATCAAATTGCATCTGATATTTCATCATAATTATGCATGATTCACATACGGTTGCGGCCCAAGGCCATGGTCCACGAGCCGGGTTCAACTGCTTGAAACTTACTTTGGCAGTGCTCTCGAACGGTTCCATCAAAATGGGAAGACCCTTCTCGAATACACACAGACTGGCGAATTGAGCGTATTGGACGGCATTTTGATTCCAATGGATAAAAGTTGCCAATGCCCTCCATCAATCCGGATGCAGGTCGAGCGAGTCTGTTTTGGTCACTGGTCAGAGAGGTTTTTTCAAGGTGCACGCTGCTTCTGAGCGTCGGGGCTCGCATTGAGGTCATTTCTTGAAAACAGGCGTGCTGTATGGTTCGATATTTTTTGGCAAAGGTGTTTCAAATTGCTTTATTGCTCTTGACTATTTACTGACCTCTGCAAATTATGAGGCACAAACTCCCAAGAGCTGTGTCTGAATTCTGGCACCTGCAACCACCGTCATCCAAACCTGCTTTTGGTTTCAGAGGTTGCAACGCCATGACCCGCGGCATGCAGTGGATCCGGCCGGACGTGCTGTGGAGTTGGAAGAGCGAGGCCCCACACACCGAGTTGGTAAACCTCGGCCACCAACCATCCCAGTGGGTTTCTCATAGGCCGGGGTATGGTCAGCAACTATGGGTGAACAAGAACTATTCAAATCCAATAGTTGAAAGGGGTCAACTGCGGGCTGAGGTGATTTCATTCTGCGTCACTTTGACAAACCAGGTGGGTTGATTCTTCATGGTTGGCTACGCAGCACAAAAAGTTGCTGTGGCCAGGAGTCCCGGCTGATCATGGAGTCCTTGGAAAATAGTCCTCGAAGTCCTCAATGAAGTCATTCCAATCGCTCCTTAGACCAAGTCAAAACTCTACACGCATCCCTGATACTTGTGCCTAGGTAAGCTGTTTCCAAACTATCTACCCAGCTGCGGCCAGGGCACAGTGCGAAAGCCGGCACAGTGCCAAACGCCACCTGGTCCAGCTGAAGGTGCCCAGCTGGCGGAACGACAACGCCACCACCACCACCACCACCACCACCACCACCACCAACAACAACAACAACAACAACAACAACAACAACAACAACAACAACAACAACAACAACAACAACAACACCAGCAACAACAACAACAACAACAACAACAACAACAATAACAACAAAACAAGAACATGAACGACCACAGTTTCACCACAACAGCTTGATCGAAGGGAGGGCCAAGGCGGCCGTGTGAGCTACGTGTTAGCTAAACATTGCTACGTGTTTGCAACGTTTGTGGTTGTAATGTTAGCAACTTGTTGGCGGTATCTTGAGGTAAAGACATTGAAAACAAACGTGCGAAGCATGGCAGAACGCCTGGCGGTCGGCCTGCGGCGGGCCGGCACTTGCTGCCTCCCGCAGTTGAAGACGAAGGAGGGACCATGGGGACCACAGTCAGGGGACTCAAATCCGAAGAATTCTCTGCCACCAACTATGTTGACGATTGAAAGTGCCAGGGAATGACCAGTTCATAGGGATGATTTTCACCTTGAAATGTTCTAGTTGCTCTTAGTTGCTCTTGCACTGGATGGTGAATTGTGGTTACAAGTACAATATGTCATCGTTGCTCCAAGAGCAGGATGAACTGGCCCTTGCCTGAGCAGCCATGCGGTAGTGCTCCAAGTCCTAGCAAGTGGGACCATGGTTGGTTGGGTGGAAAGCGAATAAACATTGTTGACTGTAACTAGCTATGGCAAAGAACAATTTTGAGCATAACTAACTCTAACGAAGAATAATTTTGTGCGCGCTGATATGAGTATAATGGTCTAAGGGCAAAGGTATGTTCACTATTGGAGGATGTTGAAGTGCTTGCAAGCATAAGTCCATGGAGATGGGCTGGTTTGGGTACATGTACCGGTATATCTAGGCCCTGAACTAGCTATGCTTTGCGGTAGAATGATGACATAGTACAAAATAAGTGTACGAACATGCTCTGGGTTGGGAAAGAGCTTTTGAATTTGCAGGGAACATGGGGTTGGAACATCCTCTACTGCAGGATCATGATAAGTGGAAAAGAACGGAAACAAAAACTACAACAGTAGCAAGAGCAAGAAAGTCCGTAGAGCGAGAAAGACACAACAGGAACAAGGAGGAAAAATGTTTTCTAAATCAGCAAGAAAAGAGAAAACGGCGGCCTAAGTGTACAAGGGTTGATTTTGTGATTTGTTGAGGGCATGTGCTTTCGATGTAGCTTTTCAGCGTTTGGTTTTTTTGATTCAAACCAACTTGCTGATGTCCTGCATTAGCAGAAGCCCATTCATTAATGCCATCAGCTGCCTGCTTTGCCTGCTTGGACCCCCTTGGTTCACTTGGTGACTCATTGTTGTTTGCGGTTGACTTGCAGTAGTGGAGCCCTGGGGGGTAATCTCTCGGAGTTTTGGTCAGGTCTAATCACTTGGTCTGCGGTTGTTGCGACTAGTTTTGGCTGGATAGGCTGCTGCTGCTTCAGGAATCTAGTGGGCGACCTTGCAAGACGACAACAAGGGATCTAGCTTCCAGGTGTATCTTGCAGTACTACCTCACCCCGTGAGTAGCTTATGGGCCTGCAGGATGCCTGGGACCTCTTGTACTGGCGAATGACGGATCACAAGAATTGTTATTGGTTTATTAATGGTGAAATGGAGCTAATGACCAACCACCAACATTACTAATGGGAGGTCCAGCCATTCAGAATCGCCATGAACCCCCCCATACTTGACAGTAAATCACCAGCTATCGAGCTGGTAAGACTCGGGATTCACAGCTGGCTTCCCAGTTTTAAGCTTGACGGTACTATTCGAAACCATTCGTTTCCGATTTGTACCAAATACCATGAACATATATGTTCCAGGTTCTGGGTTCCCCCCACCACCCCACCCATGGTCATGGTACCTAGTACTACCCATCCTCCCCCGCGTGGTGTGGTGTGGTTGTGGTTCATTGGCCCCGCTCCTTCCCTGGTGGAGCGGAAGCGGGTTGGGGAGTGGGTACTTTACAATAGGATTATATAAGTAGTTTACAGGTAGTTTACAGGTAGTATGTAGGTAGTATGTAGGTAGCATGTAGACAGTGTAAGGGAAGTATGTGGGTGCCATATAGGTTTGTAGTACGTAGGTGGCATTATAAGTAGTATGTAGGTAGTGTCTAGGTAGCATATAGGTCAAATATACGTAGTGTAAAAGAAGTATGTAGGTACTATAAATGTAATATATAGGTGTCAAACAGCCAGACATGTAGTATATAGGTAGTGTCTAGGTAGTATATAGGTAACAAATAGGTAGCATATGTGAAGTATCTAGTATATAGGTAATGCGTAGCCAGTACAAAGGTAGTATAAGGGTAGTGTAAGGGTAGTACACTAAGGGTAGTATGCATGTAGTATAAAAGGAGTTTGTAGGTGCTATCATGGTCTGGGCCTTCTATAGATTGAGGATGATTGAGGTAGTATGTATATGTATACATATATACATATATATATATAAATAAATAAGTATATATATATATATAAATACACAGGTAACAACTAGGTAATATCCAGGGACTATACCAGTGGCCATATCAGCATCAGCAGCCGATCCGACACTTGCCGCGCACCTGAAACATCTCATCGTCAAAACCATCGTCGGGGACCTGCGGGCAACGAGCAGAGCAGTGGAGCAGTTGAACAGTATCAACCGTTGACTGTGATGTGAATGCAACGGGACAAGAACACGATCATTCAGAACGGCCTCCCCTTTGAGAAACTGGCGGGTGCTGACATCCTTTCCAAGCTTTGAATTCCACTCTGGGGGCATTCTAGAACTCTCAAACCAGAGGTCTTTGACTGATCCTGGAGGAGTCATGTGTGCTTCCACCAATCCTAGACATCCATACTACAATTGCATGCTGCTACAAATGATGCTACATTGCGTTGGTACTGGGCACATCGCAAATGTGTGATATCACGTGTGAACATGCATGGAAGGGCGAAATCTTACCACTGGTGGATTGTGCTTGAATATCCGTGCACTGGTACGGCAACCATGGATGACCAGCATGATCCTCACCCTAGCAGCATCCCCAAGCCTCTTCGATTTGCCCAAAGGCAAAGGCATACTGTGCAAATTTTGACTGATCAAAGATGCACATCTCGATGTTGGCGTTCATCACGTACTGCTTCTTATCATCTGAGAGCTGCTCATAGGCAGCATGCACAGCCCGAGCAGTCATCTTAGGCAGGTTGTCCTCAAAAACACCAAAGATGCCGCCACTGATGGGCAACAAACGCATGCTGCTGGCGCCCTGTTGCATGCGGACTTTGACAAATTCTTCAAAGACGTTGCCATATGCGATGGCTAACTTGTCCACTGCGTCGTCAAAGGAATAGCCTGGCTCTCGAAGATCTGGTCCAACAACGTGGATGCATTTCTTCTTTCCATATGCATGATACTTTGCATCGCATTCCTTAGTGATGGCCTGCTTGACCTCTTCAGGAAATGACACAGCTTGGTCCATACCAAGAAAATTGTAGATTTCCTCTGACGCCCCGCCAGCACCACAAGGATCGCTACTGTGGATGAAAGGCAGTCCAGCTGGATCGACAAGGACGGTGTCCTCGTTGGGCGGATCTACCTTCAGCTCCACACCATAGTTTTTCACCGTGAGCAGAGCTTTTCCAACAGAAGGGAATGCTCCTGTAGATGAAGCCATGGAGACCAAATTGCAAGGTCCGAAGAGCTGAAAGGTAGCTGCAGGTGGACAAGAAAGAATCTATAACAAATGGAATCAGTAATCAAACAACGTGCAAACATGCCAGAACTATGCGTGAATGACCATACTCAAACCGATACACCTCAAATGAAGGTCCAATTTCTGTTCATTTTTCCGTTCACTTTAACAAACGGCGCAACTACCCACCATGGCCACACTGGTTATGATACATTTACATATGCATTTGCATGAACATGCTACGTATACATCTACATCTATGCGAACATCGACATACACATCTACTCCATTCTTAATTGACCCACACTCGACACGACATGGGTCGCACCGGCCAACAAGTATCATTATATCAAATTCTATCTATAACTGGGGGCTCAATAGCTGGTGATTCACCATCAAATCTGGGGGAAATTGTTTTGCTCAAATCTTGTCACCCCGGCGGTTCCCAATGGTGGGGCGCAGGCGCAGCAGGCCTTACCACGGAGGGCCACGTCTGGCATACCTCGGTTGGCAGGCCCATCGTGAGGGGAACAGCATGATTGACCATGGTTGAAAAGGATTAAAAGTCGTTAATAACCAAAGACAATAACAAGGGTAGTAGGATGTATAGCTGTCAATAGTGGTTAGCCGTACAAACAATGATTAGTAACCAACTGACGAGGCTTATTAGTTAAAGATCAACGGCAATCAACAATATGGGAGTGTAAGTTGCACTACTGCCAGTTTACCTGCTCAATATTTGGTGATTCACCATCCACTTTTGGAGGTTGGAGAAGTCCCTCTACCATGGTTGTGGACCGTTGCATCGCGAGTTCAAATTAATTTCATGCTTTGGCCACAGTGCCCTTCCAGTAAAAAAGGCTGAGTTTCATGAGGGCGAACCCTTGCGGTACCCATCACAGCTGGAAAGGCCGGGGACTCCAAATGAAAATCTGCTCTGTGAAAGGTCAGTCAAACACCTGAGTGACTTGCTTATTAGAAATCCACGTCCCAGCCAGGGTCCGGATCCTCAAGTACCATACAAGCACAATTAAAGCGAGCATTGTCAAACGCAGCTGGGCAAAAAACGGATGATTTCAAAAGGGGGAGGAAAAGGAGGAGACTAGAATAGGAAGAAAGCTAGGCAGAAAAATGATAGGAAACAAATACTAAAAAAGATTTGACGACACACGCAATACCATGCAACGAAACAACATGCCAAAAGAACAAGTAGGTTTTCACACTTATTTGATACACGTTCCAGCCCGTGAACGACATCCCGTTCTACCTGCAATCAGCTCCCTGAGTTCCTGCCTGCCACGGTTCTTCTTGCAAGGCGCAACGGGCCTTTCCCAATGTCAGGCAGCACAAGTTCGACATCTTCGGAAAAACAAATTGAGTTCCTGCTTTTCGGTCCCAGGCCTCCTCATCTTCAACCGTGGGCATGTCGCTGCCCTGAAGTGGGTTTATGTTTGGGCGCTTGAAAAATTGCAAAGGCATAAACTAACATGCATCGCATCTAAAGCTGGGGCACGCATAGGTGCATTTACATACCACAGTATGTAAATATAAAGGCGCTACCGTTTTAACACGCATACGTACGCATGACATGCAAATGGTCAAGAAATCATTGCATGTCATTCGTATGGGGATGGCCCGGGTATTCATGGTGAAAGTTGCGACGTCGGACAGACTCCGCAAAATTGTTCTAATTGAGGATGCGTGCGCTCTCTCTCTCTCTCTCTCTGGGTTTACTTTCGAGTATCCCCCGTTAGTTTCACATGTCAATTTCATCTTGAGAAGGCTTGAAATTCAAGGACTTGTCACGCAAACAACGCCGTGCAAATGAGGCGGAAACTGCCTCCGGAATTTCAGCGTCTCCCTGGTCCTGAGCCAGGCCAAAGTGCGTAGCGCGAGCTAAAGGGCTTGGCAAAACAACTAACTAATCCAAATCTGATCTACGACAACCTGGGTCCCGGTCTTCAAGCATATTCGGGGTATGACAAGCTGATATGAGAATGTGGGTAGGCTGCATGGGCCTCTCCAGAAGTTCTCTCGTCTTTCTTGTCCTGCAGCTGATCTTGCCACACTAGGGGCGCACGTCTTAGTTTGATCCCGTGTTCAGCGCACTTGGACACGTCATGAGTTTTGACAGCAAAACAATGTTTGTTTTCCGTTTTGTTTTTTTCATCGGTTTTCTTTTCATTGACTCTTGAACTCTCGTCGACCTCTGCCTGAACCAAATTGTGATTTGGAACGAGAACCCATGTCCCCCGCTCCCATGGGGCAGCCATCTGTCGCCGAAGGAGGCGAAGCCAGCCTTGGCCAAATGCATCAGTGTCCACTTTCGGGCATCCCTTGCGCCAAAAATGACTGAGGCCAAAACACAGATGGCTGAAGAATGGGTGGCTTTTCGCTTCTGGAATTCCTGCGGCATTGGCTGCACAAGATGCGTCGCCATGACTCAAACCAAACCAAACTTAAAGCCAGCAGCGACAAAAAAAACCCTCCAAAACACTCAGACCGCAAGCGAGACTCAACCAAAAAATTTAGTTGACTGAAGTTTGCCTTCCCACTGATGGAGCCTATGCGGCGCTTGGGGTCTTTCACCAAAAGGGAAGTGATCAGGCCTGGGGTTTGGCAATGGCAAGGGTGAAGCTGTTTCAGCGAAGTTTTTCACAAAGGTCTCCATTGAGAGTCAAACTCATTGTGTTCCCGTTCTCTTCCCTTTGGAACCTGGCAATGGACATGCTTTCACGTCTGCAGATGTGGAAGTTCAAGACTTGCCGGCGAAACCACTCAGGGAACTCGTGGGCGTTTTTGAGCACTGCCATGAAGACCGCTTTCCAGTCTTCACCGTTGAATGGGACGCTGCACAATACCTGAGCGACTTCCCCACATACAGAGGACAATGAAAAGTATGCCTGGTAGCGTAAAAACAATTTTTCCTCCTGGCCCACTGGAACCCCGATTTTCAAACATGATTTGGATTTTCTTGCTGAATCACGGTGGAACTCCAACATAGAAGACCAGCATTGCCATAATGAATCCGGCTTCTGCTTGTGGCCGAGTCAAACCCAAACCCCCATGGAACTCCTTTTACAGCCCACATCTGCAAGAGGTGCACAACACGCATGTAAGAAGTAAAATCTAGTTTCAAATTTCCCAATGGAACTCCGACCAGGCAAGCCTTCAGTCATGCGCTTCAATAAGACACGATAAAGCTATGTCTCGGATTTCTATTCTAAGGGCACGCCTTGCTCCACTGACTGCAGGACATACAAACTAACATGAAGCCATCTGAAGCCCCCGACGAATTCGTACAGGCAAATGCCCGTGGCCCAAAGGTCCGAAGCCATGGTCATGTTCTGGTGCAGCGGACGGATTGAACCCCTTTCACATGTCTGTTTCCAGAAAGCTCATTCTTTTTGCCCCAATCAATTCTCTGATCAGCAAATGCCAAATGTTTAGTTCATAGAGCGCAACCAAATTGGACCATGGCATTGTGATTGACAAAATTCATTGTCATCATCTACCAAGCTGCAAAGAATTGCGAGCTGTCATGCCGGATGGTTGCTTGATTTTGAATGTTATCTGGGATGGCTTTCATACCTCGCCTTGCGCAGGACTCGCTCTGGCGCCATGTACTGTGGTGTCCCCTGCGAGGCACGCCCGAGGTGGCTGGCTGACGACAACTGCACTCGAAGGAATTTTGGGAAACTTCTTTTTAAAAAACATAGCAAGCATTCATATTGTCGCTTGACTTGCTGGTTTTGTGCAATGTTTGCAACCGTTTTCACCGAACCCATGTACATGGCACATGCAGCTTTGAAGTTTACTTCTATCACGTGGCAAAGTAATTGCAGCATTTAGGAAGTATATGGGCGATGTCAATGATGCTAGCACAGGCGGCAATGATGAGGACGGCAACGATGGTGATGGTGCCACGCCTTAAGTACCGGCACATTGGTCACATGGCGAGCCAACCCGAAGTCGATGACCTTCACAAAGCCCTGCCCATCCACCAGCAGGTTTTCTTTCTTGAGGTCCAGGTGTGCAATGCCTTCAGAGACCCGCTGAAAGAAGTCTGCTACTTGCAGCGCAAATGCAAAGCTCTGAGATCTGGACTTCTTGCATGGAGGTACTCCAAGGCAAGAAGCATGCACCCGGTGCAGAAAGCAGCCTGTCAAGGAAACAGGCAGGCACAGGGTTAGAGATCAGAATACTGGCATGCCAGCTATTTGCGCGAGTGTCCTCTGACCATGTAAATGCATGGTAGTCAATAGCTACGACACAATCGCGCATGTATATTCTCAAACACTAGTAAGCAAAACTATGCTCGAACATTGATAGCCTCAAACAAACAAACAAACAAACAAACAAACAAACAAACAAACAACCAAGCAAGCAAGCAAGCAAACAAGCAAGCAAGCAAACAAGCAAACAAGCAAACAAGCAAACAAGCAAACAAGCAAGCAAACAAGCAAACAGACAAACAGAGTCGGCCTTCTTTTCCCATGGCCCATGGCCGTCTAGGCCATGCAGGTTTTAGGACGTTGGTTTGATCGCATTCTTCTCTTTTCCAAGCACATCCAAGCAAGCAAGCAAGCAAGCAAACAAACAAACAAAGAAACAAGAAATGACGATGACAGCACCAATATGAAAAATAAACGATGGTCATCTGCACACCGCAGCTGCTTTCAAGCAACGACCCCGCATGGGCCTGGTGAGAGTCGAGCCTTTCGAGCAAGGCGCCTGGCAAAAGCTCAGTGAGGAAGTAGATGCTCGACCTTGACACCAAGGAGCTCAAAACTTGGGATCACCATGGCTGTTGCATTGCAGGGTCTTCGCAAATCTGAGCACGGCTCTGGGTTTTGAAGGTCCCTAGAAGAGAGAGGATGAACGGGTGGTTCACCTCCACGGCCAGGCTTTTCCCAACATCTTTTGGCACATGATAATCCTAGCAATCTGCTGGTTCCGCTTAAAAATACTGGTCTATACATATGTACATATATATATATATATATAAAATGTATGCACATAAATATCAGTTTGTATGTATGTAAGTACAGTATGTCTGTCTGTATGTCTGTATGTCTGCATGTCTGTCTGTCAGTCTGTCTGTATGTCTGTCTGTCTGTATGTCTGTATGTCTGTCTGTCTGTCTGATGTCTGTATGTCTGTCTGTCAGTCTGTCTGTATGTCTGTCTGTCTGTATGTCTGTATGTCTGTCTGTCTGTCTGTATGTATGTATGTCTGTCTGTCTGATGTCTGTATGTCTGTATGTCTGTATGTCTGTATGT
>VSDK01007091.1:6223-16680 GCA_009767595.1 Symbiodinium kawagutii | reverse complement strand
TGTCTGCATGTCTGTATGTCTGTCTGTCTGTCTGTATGTATGTCTGTATGTCTGTCTGTCTGTATGTCTGTCTGCATGTCTGTATGTCTGTCTGTCTGTATGTCTGTCTGTCTGTATGTCTGCATGTCTGTATGTCTGTCTGTCTGTATGTATGTATGTATGTCTGTCTGTCTGTCTGTCTGTATGTATGTATGTATGTATGTATGTATGTATGTGTGTATGTGTGTATGTATGTATGTGTGTATGTGTGTATGTGTGTATGTGTGTATGTGTGTATGTGTATGTGTATGTGTATGTGTATGTGTATGTGTATGTGTATGTGTATGTGTATGTATGTATATATGTATATGTGTATGTATGTATATATGTATATATGTATATATGTATATATGTATATATGTATGTATGTATGTATGTATGTATGTATGTATGTATGTATGTATGTATGTATGTATGTATGTATGTATGTATGTATGTATGTATGTATGTGTACATGCGTATGTACGCACGTGCACATGCATGTATACACATGGCATCTATGTTTTCTATATCCTATACATATGTGTAGCAATAAATATAAGTATAAATATGTATATATATATATAAGTATATATACGTATATTTACATATATATATATATAATAGTGTTTTTTCGATGGTACCCCCCTCCCAAGATCAGCCATTAAACCTTGCCAATCTGATCACTACTCGCAAACAACACCCGAGAAGGCTGGAAGATCTTATCTAGGCGTAATCTTAGATTGAGTTTCCCCGCACTGATGTGAATTGGACACAAAGTGAGCTTCAGACTAAGTTGGCTCAAGTCAAATTTGGTTCTGACTCCGTGTTCACTTGAAGCACATTGAATCAAACATGTAAATCAAAACATCCAGTATCAATGTGACAAAATTGTTCTGAACTTGCATACTCAACGAAATCATGCTATGCATCGCTCAGCGGACCTCCTTCAAAATCTTGACTTCGTTCGCCATGGATTCCTGGCTTTGATTCTCCACCACGAAGCGCTTCCGCACGACCTTCAATGCAAACCTGCCCAGTTGCAGCCATCTGGGTGGTTTGTCACACACGACTTGCTCGGTCACATATAATTGCACGCACGCACATGTACTAAATGAGATGATGGACTTGTGTTGATCACGACGACGAGAATCATGGTACCGATGACTGAGGATGACTGGTACAGGTTGGTGACGGCTCATGCCTTGTCCCGGTCTTCTTGGATCGAACCATCTTGACGATGCCAAAGCCTCCGCTGCCAATCACCTTCACGTACCTGGCAACAGAATTGTTAGCTCGTCTGGGCTAAAACCAACCCGGAGCAATTCGATCAAGTCATGAACTGGACATCACCATCTGTTTTCCAACAAACACTCCAGAAATCCAACCAAGACAACAGAGCCACCTCGAACAACCTGTGCATCTTCCCCAGTTACACATTGAGGGTGCAACCGACTTCTTCTGAAACCTGCTCTTCCACTGAGTCCCCAACTGCAGGTCGGCGAAGGTCAGATTTGTTTCCTTTGCACTCGACGGTTGGCCGTCAAAAAAAATGGTATGGTTCATCTGGATGTCATTGGTGTGTTTTTTCTTCGGGGAACTTTTCAAGGTGAAAGGAAGAACTGTATATAGCATTCTATGGCACGCACCAAGACCTACCAACACCTAGTCGCATATCTGGCATGACGGCACCAACTATTTAAGTGGGGGTATATCGGGCGTACGTCACAAGCTGTAAAGTTTGCGATGTTCAAAACCGGTGGCGCATCATGTAATGTGCTTCTGCACTCTTGTTTTGATTCTCATTCAGCATTAGTATTCGTAATCATCATTGTTTTTGTTAATTCTAATTAACCTTATCCTTTTGGTTTCTCGGTCAAAGCCAAAGGACAAATTTTGAACATGAGCTGTCAAGGCGGAAGGTCCTCAAAGGAGATTCGATCTTGCAGGTCCAGGCAAGGCAGCCTGAAGTCAACCAGCTCTTCTCAGGACCAAGAGTGTTGTTAGCAGATCTTCACCCCGAATATCTTCACAACTTCACATCTATTCCCCCTCGGGTTCCAAACATCGTCTCACAAAAGCTCTCTGCCACACTTCCGGCATCTGCAAAGGGTCCCTTAAGGTCACAGACTGCTTTCAATGCAGATACGAAAGAGCTTGCAAAGATGCGCAAGAAATGCAAACTCTGGGACAAAATCTTGGCATTGAACTTTGCATGTGTTTGAGTTATATATACACATCTGTTGATTTGATTTGAACCCTTTCATCTCTGTAAGTCCAAGCTCTATGCTGCGTAGTCAGACTCTGGGCTCATAAGCAAGCTTCCCACCTGCAGAACAATAGCAGTGATGACAGCGCGGCACCGCTGCAGTGTAATGCAAACAGATTTTGAAATGTCAAATCATGTCAACACACAGCACCGGACTCCGGTGTCTGCCTTCGTGCTGCAGCTTTTAGGAGTCGCGTCATCCTGGGAATCGGAGACGCCCCGACAATGCTCAAGAATCACAATGCAGGCTGGGTCCGGTCTTGGGCTGAAGAACAGCAGGCATTACAAATAAGAAGTTCGAAAATTGCATAGATTATCTTGTATATCTTACATTGTAGTTTTTGCAGAATCTCACAAGATTTAAGACAATGTAAGACACCTCGCAAGAGTGCAACCAACAAACTTGATCATTTCCCTGAATAGATGGCTCAGGATCTTTGGCACATGTCCCATGGACCACCTCTTCCTGCCAGGCCATTCTTGTTGCAACTTGATGCGACTTGCACATTTTGCGCTTTGAGAAATCACGCGTCTGAACAAGTGAGAAGTGTCTGAAACAGAGAAGGCAACGTAACAACTTGAGGCCAAGGGGGAGGTGAACGAAAGCCAAAGAAGAAACAACATGTGTTACATCCTATGTGCATTCAACAGAAGAACGCCCTTTTTTCTACTTTGCAGTTCGTCCAAGCCCAAAAATTGGAAAAAAATCTCCAAAACGGGGGCCAAAACAGGTCAAAACTGACTCAAATATAGATGAGTAATGCATACATGATATTTTCTGATATCATGAACAAATTTCTGTATCTCAATGCTACCCACGTCATGTTAAGACGGTCTCAGCTCTATCATATCTCGAAAAACTTGCGGTTGAGTTGCAAGGCAGCGGTGACCTTTCACCCACCCCGAGGGCAGGCCCTGTGACCATTTGAAAGCGGCTTGTGATCTGATGGACGTGGGATCGCACCCAGGATCATATTGGTGGATTGAAATACGCATGCTCTGCTGTCATGTGAAATAAACACAAGAAACATACTGCATATTAGTGTAGAGACAATATGAATAACAATAAGTATTGTCCTCTAGTACTCAGAAATGAATTGGAGGACAATGTTGGGACCATATATAATGCGCCTGCCGCACGGCGTATGTTGAGCCACTTTGTGACTGTGTAAGCATGCACTTGCATGTGTATATATATATATATATATATGGTACCCCCCCCCGAAGATCAGCGGTATGATGTCCACAACAAAAAAACAGAAAAAATCAATAGTTTTCAGAACTATGCTTGGGCATGGGCCTGGGCATAGTTCTGGAAAGTATTGATTTTTCTGGTTTTTCTGGTTGGGCCTGGACAGCCAGCCCAAGTATAGTTCTGAAAAGGATTGATTTTTTTGGTTTTTCTGGTTGGGCCTGGGCATGGTTCTGGAAACTATCAACTTTTTAGGTAAGCAAATTATCCCACCTTACACCCAGAGAAAATTGCTAAAATAGCCACTGTTGAAAGTATGATTGAAGGCCTACTATCTACTGATAAAAAAAAAGTTCATGACCAAGCATTTACAACATTCAAGGACAATATTGGTAAGTGGAAAGGTTCAGCAACATTAAGTAATAGATTAAATGAAAAGAAGAAAGAGAAAGCAAAAGCAAAGGAAAAAAACTGTTTTTGTTGAATTTGTTTTATTTAAGTATATTCAAGGTAGTTTAAAAGAACTAGGCATTAAGTCCAGAAAAGCCTTTGCACACCAAGGGGTGCATTACATAATTGTAAGTTTTGACGATCAGACCACAACAATTAAAGCAACTGAATTTCTTAAGGTTGATAGGAATGAGAGAATTTTTAGGTGGGAGAATGCTGATGATATACGAGACCCTGATCCTGATAAACAAAATTCAGGGTTTTGGCAAATCATTAATCTGCTTAAAGACGATGATGATTTTAGGGAACATATTGATACATTGACGGCTTATTATGATAACTTAGGTTGCATCAAGATTAAGACAGCGGAGCAAGAAACAAGCAACGGTGAGAGAGTTAATATTCTAGATGAAAATTTAACCGATGCATCTAATGCAGATACATATATATCATTACTATATCCGCCGACCCCTGCCTACACAAAGCCATGGCAGGGGCGGCGCCTGGGATCGCTGTAGGCGTGAACCTTCACCTTGGTTTTGGTTTGGCCTCCATTACTTGTAGATGGTCAAGGCAAGAAACACCATGGCAAGGGCACAGCACCAGGCCAACACCAACGCAACTCCATAGCAGGCCAATGCCATGGCAACGGGAATTCCACCAGCAGGCCAACACCACACCATCCATTGCTTAGATGGGGTTCAGTCCTTCCGGTTGCCCGGCTGCAAACCCCTCCCTGCCGGTTTTCAAGGCAAGAAACGCCATGCAAGGGCACAGCACGCTGCCAACAAATTTTTCATTTGTCTCAAGCAAGAAACGCTTGTGCATAGCAGGCCAATGCCATGACAACGGGAATTCCACCATTGCTTAGATGGGGTTCAGCCCTTCCGGCTGGCCGCCTGCAAACCCCTCCCCACCCGTTCTCAATCAAGAAACGTTTGCGCATAGCAAGCCAATACCAAGGCAACGGCAATTCCCCCAGCAGGCCAACACCACACCATTGCGTATTGAATGGGCCAACGCCCAGGTGCCACCGACCCCCGTTTTAGAAGAGCTGGGCCTTGGAAAGCCTCAGCTTCCATCTCTGCCATGCCAAGCCCAGACTCTTACAAAAGGGGGTCGGCGGAACTTGGGCGTTTGCCCATTCTATAAATACCCTTTTGAAAATAGACGCTGATACATTCAAGAAAGGCATTGAAAAGGGGCATTATCTTGAAAATGTATGTTGGAGAAATGCATTAATTGATTTTTATGGCAATACCCTTATGAGTTAGGAAAAAGAAACAAATCAACAATAGAGAGGATTAGTGAGATTTTAGGCAGAGACGATTTTACCGAAAACAGAGCATCCATTGAAGAAATGGAACTGGTATTCATTGAATACAATATCTAAGTCAGAATACTTAACTATTTCAACAAGTCAATTTATCAATACGACCCACCAGTAAGAAAACATAACATAAAATGTTCTTGTGCTATGGTTCAGAACAGGCATACGTATACATTAAATCATAACATAAAAACACTTCAACAAAAAACAGTCATATGAAAAACCCATCGTTAAAGCATCCACTGATTATTACATAAATGAAAGGGAAGAGCCCTTAAGTTGCAAAATGATTTCTGGTATAAATGACATTATGAAGATTGAAGTATCCGAAGATACAGAAGACATACAATTAGTATCAAGAGAGAATGACCTTACAGGAATGTACTTTGATTTCTTAAATAGCGATTATGATGCAGGTCTTGGACACCAAGCAGGCATTATTACAGACCTATGGCTAAAAATGAACAATGTAAAATATACAATAACAACGCAGAATTTAACGAAATCTTCCATTGATGGCTGCGTTGCCATTGATGACGAAGATGCATATAACAAAATGAATTTAGCAATGTAAAATTTTAATAAGACCTTATTCAATCCTTTTCATAAGTCGTATTACTCAGAACTTGATATTAAAATATTGAATGAAGGAGAACTGTAGTGCCCAGTGGTTTATCAAGCACCTGACACTGCAAAGAAGACTTGCGTGTGGTGTGGCAGTGCCGCAAAGTCAATACAGACAATCAAGCCATTTGCAACAATGCATGCAGATGGCATGGCAGTGCAGCAGGTGCAATATGTGCAGTGTAGCGCCTTGTGGTGCTCACACAGCAGAGAGAAAACAACGTGGGAAGAAAGCAAATATAAGTAGATGATAAATAGGAATTACAATTATTGAAGGGAATGCATGGGGCACACAGGTGGGGAAAGATGAGGAAACAAGAGTGATGCAGGCAAGGAAACGCCGATCTTTGAGGGGGGGGTGGCATGTATATATATATATATGTGTGTGTATATGGTATATGTATGGTGTGTACATATATATATATATATATATGTATGGTGTGTACATATATATATATATATATGTGGTATATATGTGTAAATATATATATATATATGTAGATATACAAACATATACTTGCAAAAGGATGTTTGGCAAAATATTTTTGGGGTGTCTGTGACCCATCCATCGGCAACATCTGCCCGCCTCGACAGGGAAGTGATGCTGGTGCTCAGGCTTCGCTTTAGCCTCCTCCTGGTTCGTGCGGCTCCAGAGAACTATTTGAAGCGTCGACTTTCTACTGACTTTGAGTACCCTTGACTGCAAACATAGGATAACATAGGTAGCTATTTCGGGCTATTCATGCCTTGTGAGCAACCTTGTCCGTCTGGGAGGCTGACACCTCATACTCAGAGAGACTTGTGTTGAATACTGCAAAACCTTCATAGGTCTCACGGTCTATCCAATCTCACGGTCTCTCCAAAAGAGTTTTACCTTTCAAGGAACCCACGGCCACGATCGCTTGCTCACTTCGTCGCTTCTGGACTCATCATCTGAATCTTTAGGTGTCTGCCAAGGTCAAGACTGGTAGGTTTCCCCGGCCGCTCTCAGTACTGCCTGCCATGAACAAGCACCAAATTAGTGAACTGCTGCTGGACTCTTGTAGAACATCGCACACCTGATGCAAACATCATTTGACCAACGTTAAATTGCACCCCTAAGTCTAGCTGAATACCAGCCCTCTGTAGGCAGCACGGAGTACCAGCACACTCTGCAAACTGTCAAGATCTGTCAAGGTTGCAAAGTTGAAGTTCCGCTGATGACGTCTCCAATCATTATGGTATGTGGATCTTGACACCTCAGACTTTGCCTCTAAACAGCAAACTGTTTGATCCTTCTCTCTTGTGAACTTAGACATATTGTGTGCGCGTGTGTTTCGGCCATCGCCTCTTTTTCGTGGAGATAACAGTCCTTCACTGTCCTGCAATAATGAAAATCATGTCTTGGAGCTTCTGCATGATTCCAACAAACCGTACTTCTGAACTCATCTGAATCTTTAGGTGTCTGCCAAGGTCAAGACTGGTAGGTTTCCCCGGCCGCTCTCAGTACTGCCTGCCATGAACAAGCACCAGAGTTTCAAGTGTCCAGACTTGGTTGCTTTGTTTTATGAACAGCTTCGGTTTGTCATTGGTTGCCGCCCACTGGAAATCACAACCCAAACAACTCCAAGTCCTCAAACTCCAAAACGTCAACTAGAACCAATCCTGCAAACTGCACAGACAATTCAATGCACATCCTGCCATTCATTCACTGCCGGCATACACTTTATGATTCATCATATTATGTGCACACCAGTGTTTTGTCCATAAGCATGGTCCACCATGAGTATGTTCTGTACATGAGTCCCCTCCGCACGTTTGTATTGTCGGATGTATGGTATATCATGGTATTTGGAGCTATTCTGTACTGATCTAGCCGTTGGAGCTTTCAATGAAGGGCATGCGAATTTTGCCAGCCCAAATCATCTGGTTTGTCTGATTTGGAGTACCTGTGCTCATTTGACTCCTTCGTGGATATCCACTGTCTGCCCTTTTTCGGTTGCAAGTCGCAGCTTCCTGATACCTGCTTGCTCAATGGGGACTCCCAGACATTAATGAGGATGTTGATGACAATAGTTCTGATGGTAACAATGACCAGGATCACGCAAGGGATTTCAGTAATTGCTCTGCCGGGCTTCCACCACTGCCGTACCCGGCCTCCATCGCCAATTGGCAATGCGTGGGGCCTCCTGCCCAAGTCCTCTGCATTTGTAGCGGCGTCGAGGACTGTGCCTTCTGTGGTATGTTCCCCAAGAGCATTACAACGTTCATTCTTGACACGTATTCGTACTTGTGCGGTTGTAGATTATCCTCAGCCATAATTCATTACCGGTAGCCGTTGGTCAGTCTCGGCTCTCAGGGGAAAGAAACCAATGAACTAACTCACCTGCTCCCTTTCACCAAATAAGATACTCCTAAAACCCTTAATTCAGAATTTCTCGAAGCAACTGTTGATGCTTTGTCCCTTGAAGTTTACCCAGGAGGAACTAGGAGACCATGGAAGTTGTCCAATGTCGCTATTGAGTGATTGAGCATGGAAAATGGATGAATGGATGAACCAGCAGGAGTTGCAAAAAATGTAGGCAGTGGAAAAACACAAGTTTGTTAAAAACCAGGATCATCCAGTATCCACTTGGTAAACGAACCCGGTTCTGCGCGGCCTGGGGCACGAGCACCTGCATCACAAGTCGTTACTGCAGTCGCGAAGCACTCAGTTTCTCCAATGATCCAAGATGTCAATGTTGACCACTGATCTGAAAGCATCACGAAGGAAAATATGATTCTCCAATCGAACCCGACCGGCAGGGCCTCGTCCGGCCGATCAAGTTGAGCCTTCAAGACGGAACTCAAACACAAGCTAGAAAAATACGACAAACTCATCTGCCCGCCCTAAACCCTTGGCTTCAACGCAGCTTACAATCTGAGAGTCTGACGTCTGTGGGGCAGCAATTTCCCATTTTTGATCGGCTGTCGAAAGGATTGTGTCAGTACAGGTTGGACATGAACTAGCAGACTCACTGTACTTCTGTGATCCATCAGTAGGGACATATAAGCCAGTGGTTTTTGCAAAGATTTGAAAACACATCTTTATGTCAGAAGTTCACTCAGTGCGACGATTGGCGACCGTTTTGATATGCTTTGATCTTTGGGAGCGATCCGAAGAGACTTTGAGGACATCAAAGGGTGAAGAGCATTCCTACGATGAGGCATGGTCTACCTTAGCGAGTTTCTGACCTGTTCATTCCTTTGTGGTTTGTTTCGACCCTAGCCAGGCTGGCGGAAGGACATTTGTTGTTCGCAGCTACGGAATTGCTTGAAAAAAGGCGCGCTTACGACGACAATCAAACATCAAGTAAAATCCACCATGGCCCATCAATCTGAAGTATCAAAAGTGCCCAAGAAGTATGGACATGAACCATATCCATGAAGCATTGATGATCTCACGATCAGCTTTGAGCAATCAAGCCCTGCAGACTTCGAGCATTTGCATTGCACCCAAGCTCAAGCTTGATGCGAGGGAAATGCAAGATAGGTACTGTAAATCAGGTGAAAAGCCCAGCATTGGTGAACTCACTCCGAAGTGCAAATCCATTCATATGCTTGCGTTGAGGTAAACATAGTGCAACCGCTCTGCAATAGAATAGTTGGCACTGCCCGGAACATCGCCAGATTTTCAGGCAATCCCTCGAGTCGCATCAACTTGCCAAAGCATCCTTGCAGGCCTTGCGACCCAGGAGCGAGTCAGACCCACATTGCAAACTGTGAAGCTGATTGCAGCTGACGAACTCGCTATTTACAATTGAGATTCAAGGGGGTGAACCAAAGCTGCGGGGCTGCAAAAGAATGGAGCAAAAAAATGTACATGGACAAATCATTTGTCAATCCGACGTGCAAGAGAATTTTTGCTTTGAAACGTTTTCAACCAAGGCCCTGGGGCCCTGGGGGGAATCGAGGCCACGTTGTCCCGGGGGCAGCTGACACCATGGGAAGGCAGCTCAATCCAGCTAAAGAGGATATAGCGAAACGACCAATCTCGACACCAGACTTCACAGAGGCAGCTGACATCATGGGAAGGCGCAGCTCAATCCAGCTAAAGAGGATATAGCGAAACGACCAATCCCGACACCAGACTTCACAGAGGCAGCTGACATCATGGGAAGGCAGCTCAATCCAGCTAAAGAGGATATAGCGAAACGACCAATCCCGACACCAGACTTCACAGAGGCAGCTGACATCATGGGAAGGCAGCTCAATCCAGCTAAAGAGGATATAGCGGTAGCGAAACGACCAATCCCGACACCAGACTTCACAGAGGCAGCTGACATCATGGGAAGGCAGCTCAATCCAGCTAAAGAGGATATAGCGAAACGACCAATCCCGACACCAGACTTCACAGAGGCAGCTGACATCATGAGAAGGCAGCTCAATCCAGCTAAAGAGGATATAGCGAAACGACCAATCCCGACACCAGACTTCACAGAGGCAGCTGACATCATGGGAAGGCAGCTCAATCCAGCTAAAGAGGATATAGCGAAACGACCAATCTCGACACCAGACTTCACAGAGGCAGCTGACATCATGGGAAGGCGCAGCTC
>VSDK01007081.1:170792-191960 GCA_009767595.1 Symbiodinium kawagutii | reverse complement strand
TAGTAGTCGTAGTAGTCGTAGTAGTCGTAGTAGTCGTAGTAGTAGTAGTAGTAGTAGTAGTAGTCGTAGTCGTAGTAGTAGTAGTCGTAGTAGTAGTAGTAGTAGTAGTCGTAGTCGTAGTAGTAGTAGTAGTAGTAGTAGTAGTAGTAGTAGTAGCAGTAGTACTAGGAGTAGGAGTAGGAGTAGGAGTAAGAGTAGTGTTGGCAGTAGTCGTAGTAGTAGCAGTAGTAGGAGTAGTAATACTAATACTTGTAGTAGTTTTTTTGTTGTTCTTGTTGTTGCCCTTACGTGTTGGGTGCTTGCAAGTGTGTTTTTTGTTCCCCTTTTCTCGCACCATCGATTCCAGGCATGTTGGGGTCATTGAGTTTCTGGATAGTATCCCACATATTTCTCATGTTCAACACTGGCCCTGCATTAACACTTGCAGCATCAGGAACTTTTGCACGGTTTGCTGAAAATCCGCGGCGAGATAAATAAGAGTCGCTTGGCGCCATCAAACGACTGGGCACTGCGCATGACGTTCCGTGAGTAGGACAATTTTCAACAATTGAGGCAACACACCAAAATAAAGATATTATAGAGGCAATGTATTGCATAGTGTAGACGTTGCTAGTTCGTTGCACTGATTGGCATTGGAAACAAATCAAATGCAGATGTATTGTGCTGCAAACGCTTATATCAATGATAGATCAACCACCTTCAGCTTGCCTCAAGTAGCTTCAGATTTATCCCAAATATGAGTGCTGAATGCATCTACGGATTCAACATTAAGGGGGTGCAGCGCATTTCGAAGAGCGAGGTGATGCAGTGGCTTCTCTTCTCGCCACGCGGGCAGTGCAGCATCAGGTGTCCGAAATGGAGGAGACCAGCCGCTGGTTCACAGCCAGGATGGTTCATGTTTTATCTATGTTTATTTATGGTCGCAATCGGCAGATTTATGGGTATTCTTGGTTAATGTTCACTAATTAATGGTGGCTGATTTATGGCTAAGGTTAAACACATTGCACTTATGATGGTTATGCTCGATAGGATGATCGATCATGATAGGTATCCTCCAAAATAGCAATGAAAAACCGCCATCTCCAAAAGTTATGCTATCATTATCATTTTCAACTGGATGCATATGGTAGGTGTTCCCTTTGCCATGTTTGATTGCCAGAGGGTGAGAGAGTAGTCATTGTTTTAGTACTGGCAGTTGATCGTTCACTAGCCATTGACAGTAGCTCAGTAGCCGATTGCTCCTTGACGTTGCAACGTTGAACTTCACTCACTGTTTTTCGTGATTGATGTTGACGTCGATGGATGCCAGTGGTCGATAGCGGTTAATCGTTCATGGTTGTAACGTTGTGAGTGTGGGTAGTATTCCGGTGACAATGCAGATGCCATGAACATGCAGCGATTGGTTGCTTTGGCTTGGGGAATTGATTTGGGTTGGGGTCGTGTTTCTCGGTGTTGGTCGATGATTTTGCCATGATGCGGTTGGCTGGTTTACTTTGCATCAGTAAGTTTGGTTTTGTTGGATTTTGTTGTCTTTGCTTGCTGTGGCCTGGTTGGTTGACAGTGTTTTTGGTCGGTTGAGGGCTATCGCTGCAGGGATTAAGTAAGGGTTTCAACTCAGCATTCCCTAGCGTAGCCCTTGATTCATGAGGCAATGTGCTTTTTGTTCGCTTTGTAAGATGCTAACAGCCCACAACTTTTGAACATCCACCAGTGGACTGTTTGCTCTTCGATGGGACCTGTTTCTTCCACGGTTCAGATACACGGCCGGAGTTTCCGTAGATGTTTCAGAAGCAGCACTGGAACCAGAGCTGGGGATGGGCACAGGACAAGATCTCCGAAGCGCTAATGGGCATCCGAAAGCACATGGAGCAATTGGAGCAGCCGCTCGTAGTTGGTTGGATCCATGGGTTGTAAGGCTGCAACATCAGTATGGGTGACTTAGGATTCTTGCGATTGTGGGTCAGCCTGGGTTGGGAGAATTGAGAATGGCGCAATGGTACATGCAACGGGGATACTTGGCCATCACCCTGCAGTTGTGGTATCCGCACTCTGAAGCCTGTCATTTTCGAATCATATGTTGGGTTCACTAATCAAGCACCTGCGATCACATTGCGAGATATTACCAAAGTTCTCAATATCTTAACAATGAGGTCCTCGAGTTCGAACAAGTGGCTACTGAGATGAAAAGTCGCCATCAAACATGATGAATTTTCGGAAATGTTCAGGGCCCCAGAGAAAAAAGAAACGATCGATCGGCAGACATGTAATGTGCATACAGCATACACGCATGCTTGCGCACTGTGAAAAGAAAATTTGCTGGGCGTTTCGGAAGCCGTCAATTTGGGCGAACATTTGTTGGTTGGTTGGGTAGCCGTTAATCTTTTGGACGATTGGTTAAAATGTGTGATGCTGTTGATGGAGAGGGTTGAAGCACCAACCAGATGTGGATGTGGTTTGAACGACTGGTGAGCCAACGGCAACAGTCATCCATCACCCATGTATCAGACTTCTTTCCGGAAGCAGTTCCCTTGCTTTGGGGAGGTTGTAATTTGCAGCAATTCTACAACAGACACCATGGGTTTGAGCGCTTTGGAAGAAATCATGACCAACCTAAAAAACTTAAGAAGTGGTTACTGGCCTTTGATACCAACACAGGTCGTTGATGGTGCTTGATAGGCTTTGCCATGTACTGCAGGCGTTGCAGTGGTTTGACTTTGTTGGTACTTGATGTTGTAAACAGGTGTATTTGGTTTAATGCTAATCCTTGATTCTTAAACACCGAGTTTCCCACCGGCAAACTAACCTGCAAGCGGAACATCTCAAGTTTTATGGGTGTAACTCGGTATGACCATGATAAATTGTGGATTTTCTACTTCCAGGGGCCTGGGACTGCCGGAGTGTACTTGGGTGGGTGACTTGGCCCTGATCCCGGCCGCGTTGATCACCACTACACGGGGGTCCCATGTTGGGTCCCGGCCCGTGACCGTTGCAACGGTGCCCCTGAACTCGTGAGGCGAAGTCGAAAGAAGAAGCAGTGCTATTGACTGGTTGGTGTTTTGAAACATTTGTTTATTCTCCCTAATGGCTAATGATGGTTAATAATAAGGGATGATATCCAACAATAATTCTTTAATAATGGTTAAACAACATTTGGTTGGTGTTTTCAAACATTTTTTCGTTAGGTTTATGCAGTTTCAACCATCAAACTCTCAACGTTAACCATCTAAACTGGCTTGTGGTTTCAAACATTTTTATTTCCCCTAGTAATTATATAATAACAAATGGTTGGTTGACAAGCATGTTTTTCATAGGGCTGGTTCAACCACCAAGCAGTTGACTACCCAAATGGAACGAATTCACTCCAGTGAACTTTCTTCAATTTGCCGGTGGTCGAGCTGCTCGGACCTCCGCGATGATAGGCGATGTAAAAGAAACATTCCCTACTCTAAGTCCACAACCATGAGCTGTTCAACCATTAATTCACCAGCTTCGCAATCATCATGAAACATCAATGACCGGCTGGTGGTTTCAAACATATCTTTATTTTCCTTAGTAATCACTAACAATTGGTTGGTTGACTAATATTTTTCATAGGGGTTGAAACCACCAACCAGATCGATAAAAAGGTGCATATTTGATAGCATTGACCTCATGACTTCAAGCAGGGCCCAGTTTTGTGGGTATACCATGCTCATGCAGTATTTTGGATGAACTCACCTGCCATCATGTTTGGATGCCTCACCATTGCCACCATCAACCATCAACCATCAACCATCATCAACCAGCATTTACCATGGCATTGGTAGTATATCCCCCAAAATCGTTGGTCATTGTCTCCTATTTTTAACCACTACCCAGCGAATCTGTGCAGCACCAAGAAGAACCACCAGCTTCCCAGGCCGAGACTTGCTTTGTGCCTTGGCCACCCGCAGAACTGGGTCACCCCAGGTATTTGCCAATGATGTTTCACAGTGAAGCAGTGATGGTCATCAGAGTCGTGATCATGTTGGTTTTACTTTTGCCAGATTTATTGTCTATTCCTATGCATGCATACATGCATACGCATATTGGGTATATAGAGATATACAGTTATACACATTTTCATGTGTGTATGCGTTTGTTTTATTGATATATTTGCCCATCTTCAGATCTTGAACATATTTTATATTAATATTTATGGTAGCACGTATTTTGTGTTTCCTTTGTGTAGCTATCGTCGTTGTTGGTATTATGGTTGGGAATCCTGGACATTCCTGGACTAGCTCGAGCTCTTGGTTGCAGAACTCCTATGATTATGGCCGTTCCTTCTCATGAGCGATGGTTAGTGATGGACAGTGATGGTTAGAATTGGCTAGTACAAATTCTGATTACTAGCTCATGTCCTTAGACCCGTGGCCCTTAGCACTGTGAATGATGCTCAGCGTGGCTCACACAACAGCGAATGCTGCAGTGCTTAGTGATGGTGCTAGTTTTGGTCTGGTCAATGTACGCAGATATTTCTGCTTGAAATTGTGGCTCTCTTTGCTTGGGACACAAGATGACACAAGCTCGCCCTCAGCCTTGCCTGGACCTCCGAGATGGCGATGGAGAGAGAGAGAGAGTACCCATATGTTTTCATGTATAGATTATTACACTGCCAGCTAATGTGATATTACCCATCATCACTTTTTTTTGGGGACAAACTCCATGATGACAAGGCGTTTGACTTAAGGCAAAGCCCAAAGCCGAAGGTTTTCATGCATTTTGGTGGGTGCCAATCTTCGGCCATGAGTAACCCTCAATAGGAGTTGTTATGAGTTGTTAACCATTTCCATCATGTAGAGTTATCCCATGCTTCATTTTCCATCATATCTAAACAAACATTTGTCAAGGTTTATTCATGGGCATTGCATGCTTACCTTCATAAAGGCTTGTTGGCTTACCGTCATAGACAATTCAGCAAATTTAGCATCACTACTCAGGTATGCCATGCCCCTCATGCCTGAGATTGGTGGCAAGTTGCCCTTGAGCAGTGCCAACCATTACGAAACATACGCAGCCCACGTCATCGACCAGGATGAACCATCCTTCACCATAGCAGTATCAATGGCTCATCAACCATTCCCTTGTTCACCATTAGACATCAACCCTTGGGGCTTCCTCAAGGCATGAATTTTGTATCGCCAGGACGCACTTGCTGCTGGCCTTAGCATGCACAAATCTGACAAAATCCAGCTAATGGGAGGCACATGGACACACTATATCTACCGAAGCCAATGTGTTGCATTATCGCCATATTATAGTGCGTAATGGATGTCCAGATGATTTGCACTTGGCTAGTCGTGATTGTTGTTCACGGTGGGGCAAATCATCGCGCAGAAGGTGATTGGTTTGGACATGATCACCAGATACCATGGTCCTCCCTCACCTCAACCATGATCAGCCGGAGCTCCAGAAAGTTCTGATTTGTGGCCTGACTTTGGGACCAAAGGACGAGTAAACTCAGACTTTCGGGCATACATCATGAGACAGATGGTATTTTACTTACTGCTTGAATAAAGAATCCCCCAGCAGGTTCGCTTTTAGGGTGACAACTGCTGTTGGGCACCCTGCAGGCCGCTGGCCAAGCATCTCAAGAAACAAAGGTGCCACGGTGGCAGTGACGATTGCGCTGCCGGTGGGCTCTGTTCTAGGCATCTCTCAGAGTTCAAGAGCAACAAGACAGAACAACCATGGCATTCGAAGCAGGCGCGGCATAGGTAGATAAATATGTTCAAAAGGTAGATATCTAGATAGACAGATTGATAGATAGAAAGGCAGTGAGAGAGATTGGTTGGTTGATGTTGGTTGTTGGTTGATTGATTTGTTGAGAGTTCGATGCTGTGGATTCGCCATGGAGACTGACAAACAGCGAAGTAGATACACAAGATAGATGGGTTAGTTTATATATATATATATATATCTCTCTCTCTTTCTTTTAACTACATATGAAAGGTTGAAAGATATGTTCACAGATAGATGGACAGATAGATAGATAATTAGATAGATGGATGGATGGATAGATAGATAGACAGATAGATAGATGGATGGCTAGATAGACGGAGTCCGAGATAATAGATAAATAGATGAATATGACAGAAATTGCAAGTAGATGGATACATAGGCCGAGAGACATGCACGCATTCTGTTTTACCATCCCAAGCCATCACAAATTCACAATGATGCTGTTGACCCTGTGTGGTGCAAATGGTCAGTAAATTCTCAGGGGCCGTAGATGACAAACGTTGAAGACAAAGGCATCCATGCGTATATGTTGCCTTTGGTCAATTTGCACAAGGCAATGTACATGATAACAATAGAACATGGATAATCCCTTGGTGATTATTCTTACAAGTAGTTCCTGGGTAGCTCACTGAGTTCCCACAGTCTTGGACAGGGTGTGTTTGCAATAGCAATCAAATTGGTGGTTTTGAAAGTGAGTGCCCTTTTTATCAAGGAAAAGTGGTGGTTTTGAACATTTATTTTCTTCATCCATATTTGGGATAGTTGGTTGAATCTATTTGGGGTTCGTGCAACGAACTACCAACATTCGCTCAGCAATCCGATCATTGACCGCTGCATAGTGATCTTTTGGCGCCTCGGCGAGTCGACTCGTCGGCGGATCAGTGCCAAGCTAGATTTTTTCGGTGGTCAAGCCTGGTCGATGTCATTCTGGTTTCCGGTTCAAGGTGGGCCCCTAGTAGTTATAAGTTGGATTATAACCCTTATAACTGGTAGTTAACCCAAGTTAAGCTAGTTATAAACCAACTTATAAGTGGTTGGGGGCCACCTTGTTCTGGCAGCTTGACACATGTTTGAATGCTCGTAGGGTTGGTCACGCAAAGTCAGACGATCAATTATTGTCATGTCAATCTCTGTTTGTCAGTCTCCCTTAAAGGATCCCGTGCCACGATGGATGTTCCCAGCCTTTCCATGGTTTTCATCAGATGTTCCATGCTCTTCACGGGATTTGTCCATGATTTTCACGGAATTTTCCATGGTTTTGAGCGAATTGTCCATGGACTCTCCATGGGTTTGAACAAATGTTCCACAATTTTGCACATGTTTTTCACTATTGTCCATGGTTTTTTCCAATATTTTCCACACGTTTTTCACGATTCTCACTGGATCAGCCAGTGAAGTTCTGGACCGCTCCATGGCCCAAGGTCGGAAAGGTCGACGGACAAGGTCGGCGCTCGCGGCAGCATGGGCAGCACGAAATCTGCGAAGAGTGGCCGCCAGATTTCGCCCGAGCTCGACGGGCACCTGGGACTGTGGCAACCGGCCGATCCCAGTGGCCGATCCCTGGGCCAAAGGCCTTGGCTCTTGGTTCCATTAGTGATGGTGGGTGATGACTTAGTTAGTGATGACTATAGTGATGGTTGATCCCTGATTGGCCCCGCCGCATGTGCGATCAGCCAGGCCCAGAGAGGGTCTTGTAAGGGTGGATCATATTCCCAAGGCTTTCCGCACCGGCCATCACACGCCAAACTACACAGGTAGCCGATGCACAGATACAGTATGTGCGTGGGTGGGTGAAATAGTAGCAACGGGCAAGCAATGATAACGAAACAGGGGAGAATAAAACTAAACCAACAGTGGTTCTTGGAATCTGGTGTTGAGGCAAAATGCATTGAAGGAATGGATGTTGGAATCCTGAGTTGAATTTAGAACCAGAAAGTTCTTAGATCCCGCAGGTCAAGCATCATGAGCTGGATGTACCACTGTCCCTTGTGGCAGGAGAGCGATGTCACTCAGGTAGCTTCAGGCCACCTAAGGAAGGGACACGCATTCGGATTGTGAAGAAAGGCTTAGAGGGCGATATAGATTGTCCGTTCAACCTTTGCGGTCCATTGTTTAGATGCACCAAAAGTTGTGCGGGTGAAAACGTATCAGCAACTCTGCAGAAGGGCGCTCGCAGCTGTATGTTGGTGATATGTTTAGTGCTAGTCGTTTCGAACTGCCATTTAGTCGACTAAGTTGTCGCCTATTTTGATTTAGTTTCACTGAAGATGCGTGGGCGCAAATGCACGTTTTGTATGAGATATTTACATAAACAAACTGCAATTACAAACATTTGACGCCTTTTCATTCAACAAACGCACCTGCAATCTGAACCTGTTGCAAAGTGAACGCACGGATACATGCCGCCTCAAAGCTTCACAACACTTGGCGGAGGCAAAGCCAGAGGCTAAGCCCGAGACTAAGCCCGAAGCAAACGTTCAGACTACAAAGTCACCCCGAAGAGAACCCCGAGAAAATCATCAACGACTTGTCACTCGGATGCAGGGCAGGGCCAGGGTTGAAGTCGGTCTTGGTGAATCTTGGTGCTTGCTGGAAGGCCAATGGTTGAGAGAAACCAATCAGTTGGTTGCAAAAAGTGCTGATGGTTGATAACGATTGCGGTTACAGATGGCTTGTTGGAAGGTAGCGGTGAGCAGGGCCAGGGTTATCCCAGCTGATCCCTGCAAAGAGGGAGTGAGGTAAGCTATGTTCAAAAAATGCTCGCAAAATCGCAATAGTATACTAGAGATGACAGCGGCAACGACTATGATTAGATGACTGCTGACGGACAAAACTAATCACGAACTCCTTATTTGCGATAAGGTTGCTTTTCATCCCAGTTGCGTGCATTCAGCTTCATTCAAATAGTTCCAATCTATACGATGTGCCTGAACCTTGCGTATGACAAATGCCAACAACGGTGATTCTACAAAGATCTGAAGAAGTTGTAATAAGATTTGTTGCATGCTGAGGACACTTTCAGAGCAATACAACCGTCATCAAGGCGTCGAAAGCCACGAAAACAACAGGCTCTTTCGAGATTCATGTGGTTGTACTCTGGTGAATTCACCGGGTATCTACATCAAGGGGGTGCCAGGTGGTCCCGCACTCACCAGTGACACGAGAAGGGCTCACAGTAAGAGATGGATGGGGATGAGCACGGTAAGGGCTGGGGCTTTCACCGGAGCACCATCCTGCGATGGCCTCCGCACCTGAGAATCATTTAAGAAAGCTCTGGTTGGGTGCTCGCTTGTTGGATTTTTTTAATGCAGTTCCACTGCAGCTAAAATAGGGTCCTGGCTTTGAGGTGGCAAAGTACCCCGGGGCAGGTATGAAGGTTCCGGGCGTTTTCTGTGTCATTTCAGTCCGCGTCCAAGAATCACGGCCTGCAGTTTTGGACGATGACTTCCCGGCAGAGTATCATCACTTTAGGTGGTCAGTGGGTACCACTGCTTTCCACTGCCGCAGTTGATTGGAGGTTGTAATCGCCCCACATTCATGGTTGGTTAGCTTTGCTCTTAACCCCTCCTTGCCCCCTTGGGTTAGCAGAGAATTTGCATACATGGACCATCGTGGACACCGCCCTTAGGGGAGGCGGTTGATCCCAAGTTGACCGAGGATTGACGCTGGCACCGGTACTCCCTTCATGCAGCCCCTGCCCCTTGGTGCCATGTGGAGCTACTCGTTGGTCGATGCTCACCTTGGAAAATCGCCAGAGGGTTCACCAGCCGAGAAAACCTGGAGGAGTTTTCAGGTGAGGGTAACCGTGGGTAACCAGTGTTGATCATTCTTTCCAGTATCACCAATGAACTTGAGCTTCTTATCGCACGTTTAGGATCGTTTAGGACTACAATATACTACAAGTGCTTATTGTCATGATACCATGGTTTAGCACTACAAGATGCTACAAGTGCTTAGTGTCATGATAGCTCCATGTTCTCCAAGGAGGTAGGCCGAAGGGATCCGAAGCGCGGTGTTTGCGAATGGCTTTGCAGTAGTTTCAGGATTAGTCAGGCTCCCCCTGTTTCCACTCACTGAAGAACTACCGACGAAGGCAATGCTGCGTCAAGAAGCATGATGATACCAACTGGTTACCATATACCGACTACATATATTGATATCAACCAGATGGAAGGAAAAAACTATATGAACTACAAACTATTGTCGAACCGTCGAACCCACCAAATAGTTGTACCTTTGTGAACTAATGAACTCAGCCATGACCCAGCCGCAAAGCAACATCAACAACTTCCGCATGGCCGCGGATCCGAGGTCGTTACCCATCAAACCCGAGCTCCCAGAATCAGCTGACGTCATAAGCTGTCCGGACCCCACATCCAGATGAGGCGACCGCACTGCTGCCAGCATGGCGCTGAGCAGTGACAGCTGGTTGATACTCAGATCTGTCCCGATTCCTGGTTTCCAGAGTTGTTTATTTTTGACATCATATATGAGGAACTGTGGGGATGCCATGGAATGCCTATTCAGCAATAAGAAAAAATGGTGTTAGAGGCTTTGCGTGTTTGACACCGGCCAGGGCTCATTTGCATTCATTTTCTCTCTGCAGTCCACCAGACCGTTGGATTTTCCAATGATATGCGGGCTTAATCACGCCTCGAGTGTTGGGGATTGCTGATTCGTTGAGATTTTTTTGATGGGCCTATGGGTGCACAGCAGTGTTTGCCAAGTGTAGGGGTGTAGTTGTTTTTGAACGTATATGATGACCGATGGGTTGTGGGACGTTTAGTGGCCTAGCAACAGTCCTTGAATGCTAAACCTCCAAGAAAAAGAGCTGGTCCGTATGAGCAGTGGGAAAAAACACCGCGGATATTTTTTTAGACCATAGCCAGTCCCTTTGGATGTACACACGGATATATCTGGTTGGTGGTTTTAAACAAGATTTTTCAGAGGGGTAGTTCAACCACCAAGGGTTGGTTGGTAATGTTGGTATATCATCGATGCCAAGGATAATTAAACACCAAGGGTTCGTTGGTTGACTGAAACTTTTCATAGGGGTGGTTCAACCACCAACTAGTTCTATACAGAGCAATCCAAGCATGGCACGGAAGAAGCCTTGGCAGTCGATGTTCGATGTCCGGGAGTGGGACAGCCCAGCGAATGATGGATTTTTTTACATATACAGAGTGGTACCCCCCAAATTCTAAGTTGGTTCGCAAGCCATTTGATTTAATTAACTACAGTCAGATTTGCCACAGCTGGTAGTTACCTTCGTTATAAGCCAACTTAGCTAAATAGGGGGCATCACTCTGTACCAATGCTTCCAGTTACCATGAAATGATAGGTGACCAACCCCAGTTCCAACACTAGTAGAAAGCAGCTGGTTACCTATTGATAACTGGAAAGGTAGGGTACGGATGGGTATGGAAGCAACTGTTCTGTATTGAAATTGGGATATTTCTGAAACTAGGGACCATTTGTAAACTAAACCAACCATCGGGGGAACCTATGGCATTGGTTACTTCCATGATTTCTTGTGAGCATCGCTGCGCGCAGGACAGAAAGGACGCTGTCACATCGGCTAGGCCGGCATTTCTCTCATGCAGCAGGTTTGTGAAGAGGAATTGCTTTCGAGCTACGCGAACACTTGGTGTTTTTGTACTCAGTAGTATTTGCTTCCTCGTGAAATCCCCCAGAAATACTGGGGCAGCACGGCATTGATCCGGACCCAACCAAGGGTTGAGCAGGTCGTGTGGTCAGCTCGAGGGACGTCATGTCTCAAGAAAAAGTGCCATTACTTGGACCGACCCTCAATATCCAAACGCAACCTGGGTGTCACGGGCAAAGAAGGACCTGTTGTTTCAAGAATTGGGTCATCCAGTCATTGCTAAGTGATAATTTGTGAGTTGTATTGGTTATCAGGGGTATCATATCCATTTATTTGTGGATATCGAAAGTAATTTCGATTCTTATTTCGGAGGAATTTTCCCATCCTGTTGATACCCAAGCGCATGGTGGAAGCGACCGATTTGTATCTTTAGATTTCCCAGGAAGCAGGGTGCTGATTTATGACGACCCTGACGTCCCTTTTTTGATTTGAGGACTGTCTAACTTTTGCCTTTAAGGAAGTCCTGCCCTAGGAAGTCCTGCCCTGACTCTCGGCGCCCGACTCGTAGTGCCGACACAAAGGAGGGACCTCCCTGACCTCGTGGTGAAGATGGGAATCGCGAAGCCAACTTAGGCAGAGATCCAGTGATCAAACCTGGCAGTTTTGCCGGTGATTTGACTTCAATTTCTATCATGTGCTCATCAATTAATATGGCATAATATGGCTTCTTCACTGACAGGAAACGTGTCAATGGTGGACAGGGGTTGGTTTCCAGCCTGTCAATTGCAGCCTGACAGCTTTTGGGGGGCACTCATGCCGTGCCGAAATGTTTGTTGCCATCCATTCCCAAAGTGGCCAAGGACCATGCGCAGATACTATCAGATTGGCAGTTTGGAAAAGGTACCTATGGCTACTGTATGGGCTATGAGCCATGTTGATGTAATGACACCGGGTACCCCTTGATCCACCGGATGACTTAAAATCGTCACAGATAGCAATCCTGACAATCGTCAAACCATCCCGAAGCGTAGCAATGGGCATCGATCAGAGGAACTTCGGTTACCTTAGCCGTTCATAGTCCCTGCAGCTGCAAGGGGCTACGTCCTGCTTATCCTTCGGATCAATCCTTGGAAAATCGACTTACGAAAAGTCTACTTGTATGTGCAACTGGTAGGTATAACCATGGTTATCCATGGCTAGTTGCACCCGGTAAGGTAGCTGAACCCAGAACTAGCCATAGTGAGTGTTACATAGTGCTACCAGTTACGGACACGCTGTGGACATGGCACAGCTCCAAGCTGCGTGTCACGGTGTCGCACTGCGATGAATGGGCGCATCGCCGGCGTTTTTGGGCGGATTGCTTCCACAGTTTCCCCGAGCTGGTTTAGTAGGGAATCTTTTAAGCGTTTGATTGGGGCCCTAAAGGGTGCTGATAGGCACGGGGATCAGACGGGATCAGAGAAGTATATATTTCTGTTGCGTTGCCCGTTGCCCCCGTTGCCAGAAAGAGGTTCTTTGATGTAAGGGAGCCAAGTGGGATATTCGCACATGAAAAGACCAACCCCTCTCAAAGCAACTATAGTTAATGCGAAATACTGGCCAGAACAATGCCTCATGCATGTTTCCAAACTTTCGCAAGTTCGGAGGTGCACACTGAATTGACACAGCTGAATCAATTGCTGTATGCGGACGATCCTTGCCCAGCCAGCCCAAAGCGATGAATCTTCGAGCAATTGCTCCCACGCTGCTCCCGCCAAAGGGCGGATGTGACATGATATGACTATTTTGCAGTAGTGGCTGGGTGGTTCGGAGTTGTCAGAATTCTTGTGTCTTGCACTGGTGCAAATGACACGCGCACACCTGTCTACGTTAAAACTCCATATTTCATCATGTTTCAACATGTTGTCAATCTGAAATGCACATGTTTGCATGCATGCGTTTGTTTGGCTTTCTATCCGAGTCAGGGAGCTGAAGGTCAATGTCATACCACGCATACACAGCGTGCACGTGCACGTGCTTGCCTTATTGAAAGCTGAGTAGCAGCGAATGATTGGAATGGCAAGGGTTGACTGAACTGTGCTTCCCTTGTGGTCGCTAGTGAGCCAATGTTTCGCCCAAATTTGTGGCTGACAATGGCTGACAACTTTCATACTGTAACACATCAATGGGGATCCTATGAGCTAGTTCACTGCGGATTGTTCCCACCCACAGTAGGAACATGAACAAACTCTTGCAAATTCAAAGTCCAGTATGCAAACAGACAGAAAGCGCCCCACTAACCAGACTCCGTGAGAGGAAACTTTCCTCATCATTCTGCTCAGGAGTAGGGGCAAGCTGGGTGAAATCGTAATTTGCCTCACTGAATGTACATGCGCGAGGTGGTTTTACTATGTGTCGTTGATTTGCTGTGATGTTCTTTTCATGTTTACATGGCTTCCATGGCTTTTTGATGCATAACAAATTTTAATGATTTTTTCAATGACATCTATGTTGACAGTCATTGACATCAATTCACATTGAACAGATGTCAATACACACACTGCTATGGTTTATTACTGGATGGTTTGGAGCTCATATATTGGGTGTCTATCTTTGCTTGCTTGAGTTGAATTCCCCAAAAAAGAGCCGAACTGGTCTGCTTTTTCTTTAGGCAGAAAAGAGGGATGAAGATGAATGGAGAGGTTTGGAACTCATGTATGGACATGTATGGATTTATTTGAGGTGATATGGTGTGATTAAACGCTCGTGCATGTCACAACTACTTTTTGCCTCAACAACATTGAGTGCACCAAGCTGTGCAAAACTATAATGATTGACCCCTCCCTTGTCCATGCGCAGTTGCATGCTTGAATCAACAGAGAGGGACCTTACAATCATCCTGTAACGCCCTCCAGTGCATCCCATGAGCGACTGCAACTCCCAACACTTCGCCTCCTTGCACCAGGCGTGCAGGGTTCAAATTGTGCAGCGTCGTCCCAGTCGTCTGGTCAGCATCTCCCAAAAATTCCTTCAGCGCCATGTGTTGGCGATTATCCCTTATTATTAGCCATATTATTAGCCATTACTAACCATTATTAACCATTAACCAACCATTGACCAACCATATCAAGCCCATTACCAACAGGCCGAGCGATATCCCAGCTTATAACTCCCCTGCCTCGCCAGCAGCGGGGCCCACGTTTTTGGGACCAACGTAACCGGGTCGCAGTGGAGCACGTGCGCTCCAATGTGTAGGTTGCGTGTTGCGAGGTTTCCGCCCAAGGCGGAGAAATGAAGTTCCATTTTCATGGAGAAAAGCGTGGAAAAAGAGCGGCCACACGTGCTCAACCCGATGAAGATCTCCATGGAATTCGATGGTGCAGATAGATCTGAAGGCGATGGAGAGAGCTAGGTCAATGAATGTCAATAGTATTCATACATGTATTCACATGTATTCCATTGTTGGTGCATGTTCTCCTTGTTCGACGGCGCAGGTAGTTTTGAACTTTGCAGAAATTCCTGGAGTAAAAGAAACGCGACGGAGTGAACCACTCAATGGTTAAAGAAAAGACGCAGTGTTTGTGAATTCCTGCTTGTTCATTTTTTATCATTGACATGGCATTGACATTTGTTTGTGGTAGGATTCTATCAAAGGACTCGGCTACTAGCTCCTGCTTGGATGATTTGCATTTGGGCGGTGTCACATCGCTACACTTGGTAACTCCCATACTTGCACACTGGTACCCCCTACTTAGCTAAGTTGATTGATAACTAGGGTAATTACTGGTTATCTACCTATAATTAAATGGCTTTTCAAACAACTTATACTTTGGGGGGTACCCCACTGTACTGTACTTGCAATTACTGCTGGGAATTGGTGGCTTCTTATTTTAACACCATCAAAGAACAGTGTGTGCCCTTGGAATGCTATTGTCCTCCCAACTGGTGCTTATTCTTTGTGTGTCTCCATTTGGTGCCTGTTTTTGGTGCTTATCTTAGTGTGTGTTTCAAGATTTTGGTAGTGTTTACCTTATGGTGACCTGTTGTGAAGCATGTTAATTGTTCCCCGCCAAGATTTCTCACCCAGCATCTCTCCGAGAACTGCTTGGTGAAATCCAAATTTATTGGGAAGTTCTGGCTACGGAGGCTGCCCATGTTGTTGGCGTTCAAGAAATCCTGCCAGGTGACATGATTGAGCGTTAGCCATCGTCAATCATCACGTAATAGCCATGAGCAACACTCAACCATCATCAGCGATCATGAGCAACCATGATTGTATAGTTGCAAGATGTTACAACCAATTATATTACAACCAATTATATACAACCTTATTTAACTTTTGCTTGTACGTCCTGATCATCCCCCATGAGCAGCCATGTCTTGCCCTCACCATGACGGGAAGCCCCTGCTTAACCATGGTCGAAAAAAAACAGCGCATCCAAGGACGCACCCTAGCCACAGAAAGCACCAACTTATACCACTTCTTCAGCCATTTTCAGCGGTTATATGACCACACTATCACGACCATAGCCGAGACACCGCAGCCCATCAACATCACCATCCGCCCTTGGCTCAGCGTAGCGCCCGGGGGGTACGCCTGAGGCTGGGAGCGGCGGAGGGGCCAGGAGCTACCAGTGGATGGCTCGTCGCTGATGGGGTGGCCCAACATGGCCCAACCAAATGCTTCATGGTGGCCACGTAAGGTGCTTCAAAACCCAGGGTGAAGATGATGAATACTTCATGGTTATCAGAGATCATTTGGTTTTTTCAGGTTAGGCTCGCGGTCAATACCGGTGAATACCGGATTATACCGGTCAATAGCGATTGGTCCAGTAGATAGGTTTTGAATGATCTAAGTGGTTTGTAGCGGTTGATGATCAGAATTTGGAGTTTAGAGTGGGTCATGGTGTTTTCAGAAAAAAACTTTCTGATCACCTCACCTTTGGGGACAGAGACAGTGATTCGAAACCAGGGATGATGATGATGATGATGATGATGATGATGATGATGATGATGATGATGATGAATGAGGAGTGAGGAGTGAGGAGTGAGGAGTGAGGAGTGAGTCAGAGCGCGGGTAGAATTTGAAACTATTTGAAGCTGCTGATTAGTCATGACGGGATATCATACTATGCAGGGCTACGAAATGAACCATGATTGTCACCTGGTACTGTGTGAATGATGAACCCAAGAATTAGGCATTATGACCCACCTTGCAAACTTCGTTGCACACAGTAGTAATTATTCAACAGTACAAACCATCAACTAAGTGGTGTTCGCAATCATTGACCATGCTTGCTCACCAGCATTTTCCCGACCATCAACCTGAAGGAATAAACCGGCCTCAATCACGATCAATTCCATGATCCTTTGTTTGATCATTATCAGCCACCAGTTATGACCGCTATCAATCAGAGATATATGATATATGTAAAAAAGATGAAAGACCATAATCAGCCATCAATAACGACAATGTTGTTGTAAGCATCCATCATGAACCATCCTGAACCATATCATTAACCATCATTAGCGACTATCACAAACAATTTACAATCATGATTAATGCTTGTTTCATATTATTATCATTGTCATTTATCATGAACCAGTTTATACCTCTAAACAAAGCATTTAGTCACGATCATGAATCATATCAGTATATGTTTGACCAACAGCACTAATCATCCACCCACTAAGAAGCATGAGATATTCTTTTTCATGATTAGTCAAACATCATGAGACATTGTTTGGTTAGTGGTTTCACACATGTTTTGCTTTCCCTCCTTTTACCAAGTGGTTGGCTGGTTGACTGATATTTTTCACAGGGGTGGTTCAACCACAAACCAGTCATTATCATTAGCATTATCATAATGTGATAGAACCCACTTGTTATTTGCTAATCGGTCCTTCACCATCCTTAATCCATGGCTTGCGGTTAATTAGCTGTAAATATTCTCCAGTATCGAACCCACAACTGATCACCATTTGTGATCATGAATCGAAGATTAAACATTTATAAACTTGAGCTATCAAATCCACCTCGTGGCCTGGGTAGACGGTTGAAGATTAACCATACCATTCAGGGTTTTGAACCTTTTAAGATGAACCATCTACGATTTTACCTCATAACTCATAAGCCATTGACCATCATAAACCATAACCATTGCCATGAGTTATAAACCATTGCTAAATAAACATAACCATACCGTAGCCATTGTTATAACCATTGCCATTGTTGACCATAACCATTACCATTGTTACCCATAGCCATTCACCATCATAACCCTCACCACGTCGGAAACAACGCCCTCTCGCGTTGCGCCGCGGCTCGAATTCAGCCTCCGTGCCCGGGACGGCGCCCGTGAGTTCCAACGGCGCTGCCATGCGACGGGATCCAAGTCGCGCCAAGGAGGGCGGGGGCGGCGGCGGAGGGGCGCAAGGAGTTTGGGATGGCACCGTGGAGTTGAGATTAGCTAAGTGACTTGATGATGGTGCCCTCACTTGATCAAGTGAATGGGGTTATCATTTCAATGGGAGACCAACTTCGGGGAGATACCCCCTATTCATCAACCAGGGGTTTATTAATCTTGGGTTAACATAAACTGAATTGGTGATGGCCACAGGTGATGATGGTCATCAGTGATCAACTTAGTGACACGAGTGCCATCATCAACTGTGGCCATCTCATTGATGATCACTAGTGTCATTAGTTCGTAGATTGATCATTCAGGACACTCACTCAACTCATCAACTTAGCACTTGATCATTATTGATCGTTCGTATGAGTTAAGAGTAGTCAATGGTGGTAGCTGGTTCCCATGAACCATTTTCATTGTGAAATTGATTGTGGTTGACAGACATCATGAGGATATGAGAGGTTGGTTGGCCTGGACAAAAGACGTGGTAGGCCAATGATGGTGAGCAGCAGTACATGTATAATTCGTGCTGATCAAAGCTGAACCTCCCACCACTTTCAAGGAAATACCAGAAGACTTACATCGTCGGCAAGTCAGATTCTAGATTGCTATCTCAGAGGGGGGCAAGCGAACAGCATAGATGCTGTGCTAAAGTCCGGATTCTTCACAGAGTTGTGGGTACCCTGTGTCGCTGGTGCACCATCGTTAACCATTGCAGTCCTTAGTTTTGTTGGTTATCATCCCCCAATTATTGGTTGCTTAATATTAACCCAAAGCCATATTGTTGGTATATATCCCCTATAGTTGTTAGTTATCATCCCCTCTCATTCACCATTAACCAGCTATAACATTAACTGTTTCCCAGTATTGCTGGTTGATATTGACCCATAGCTACATGGCAGTGGGTCAAAACCCTGTACCCCTGCTTCCCCTATCATTAACCTTTGTTTTCCTTATTATTGTTGGTGATTATCTCCTATGAGTTGGTTGGAGAATATTGACCTATAGCCACATCTGTATCACCTCGTGGTCACCCCTGTGTCGTTCTCCGCAGCGCTTTGGCTCCCAAGCCCTGCCGTGAAGCCGCGGCATCATGGACAAGGCGTGGCTCACGGCGCCGCCCGAGTGCCGCGGTCAGCTATGGCCAGCTGGGTCAAGCAGTTGACCCACCAATGATGAGGGATAAGTTCGCCAACCAGGGAAAACAATGGCTAATAGTCCAAAGACCCAAAGTGTTGCTCAGTTTGTTTGGGCCACTGCTTGCCCTCAGCTTTAGCTGACCCTTCGGGATGGCGATGGAGAGAGAGAAATGGCTAATAGTGGGGGAACCAGGGTGACAGGGTTTTGACCCATAGCCAGTTAATTGATTTGAACCAAGGGTTGCTGGTTCATTGGCTCCTTGGTGAATTTCTCAATGTGATAATGGTGTCAATAGAGCGTTTTTACACATTGATATATACGTATAAAGTTTATATACACGCTCAGCCAACCATCATGATTGGTGCATGGTTCTTTGGTTTATCATGATCATATGGGATGCCAACAATCAGCTTTTGAACTATTTCTGCCCTTCAACTTGACATGGCTTGAGTCATTGAGCCTGCATTTTGAGAGAAGTCTTGATAGATACTTGTGGGATGTCATGGGGGTATTCATAGATTAGGGACATATAGGGTACTCAAACACTATGAATGAACTATGTCACTGTGGCAAGTCACCTTTGGCTGCGAATCGCTGGATGCTTAGAAGACAAGGTAGCTGTCATAGAAATGGGTTTGTCCAAAAATTGAGTCCTCTCCAAACACGGATGGTTTCTCGACTAATGATGGTTCTTTTTGGACTGTTCGTAGGTACCAGCATGGATGGGGACACACCCAAATATCGATGAGTTCAAAACTCAGGATCACCGTGGCAGCATGACATAACATAATTTTGGTGAGCAGACGGATGAGCAATACTTAGAAGTGAACCCCCCAATGCCAATGTACCTTTCAGGTACTGCTTCCATGCCCATGTGTTTGCTGAGCCTGGTAGCATGGACCAATGACCTTCCCACTCGGTTTGGAAGGTCGCAACTCCAAAAATGGCGCCAGTGCGTTTGGCCCTGGACCCCTGGTTTTCATACTGGTGATTAGCTGTTCCGATTTTTGGCTCATCTCCAGTGGTATGGGTGCATCAGAAGTGGTGCAAACATCCGAAGAAACACGCAGAAGCTGAGAATAGTACTCCAGTGCTACTGTAGGTGATCGAGGCTTTTCGATCATCAAATTTCCACTAAAATCACCTGTAATTATCCTGAAATGTTCGCCACGATGAAGCATTCCACCTAACAATCCCTGAATTTCATCAGAAATTTGTGCAGATCGATTCCCATCAGCGGCGCACCATGCGACCATCGTTTACCCAGCTCCCAACCTGAAGGGGGAAGCCCTGGGAGGACACCTATGCACATTGGTTGGACGCATCCTGGGGCGACTTCCGGTTCCTCGGCGCGCCACAACATGGCAACTACGGATCGTGGCATCCTCTTGGGTAGATTCGTTGGTGAAGATGCGCTATTTCATTAGTGGTGTACTATGGGGAATAATGGCTAACTATGGTTAGTAAGAATCAATAGTGGTTATTTCTGACTAGTTGCTTCATGAGCCATTTAATGTATTGAATAATAGTTTTATTTGCCATACCTAGTAGTTACGCTAGTTGTGTTCACCAACTTAGCTAAGTAGGAGGTACCACTCTCTAAAGGCTCTGCAATCATTGTGGCCAGCTGGTTGGCAGGGAGCTAGGAGGAGAGTTCGAACCAAATGGTGGAAATGCATTCGGGCGTTCAAGTCGTTTGTTCACAACTCGGCTTCTACAGAGTGGTGCTTCCCAGGTGTTGGTGATGATCTGCAATGTTGGATGTAAGGTTCACCAGGCAGCTCTTTGCTTACACCTGAGGGGCACCACTTCTCCTACCATTTGGCAGGGCCTCAGTTGTGATCCTATTGAGCAGGGACCCACCAAACCAGTACAAGCGCTGTTCTCAGAAGGGATCATAGGGGTGAGACACCAGCCCTGATGCCTTACATGTCGGAACATGGGGATGGCCCCACGGCTGCAAGCAAGTTGGGCCGTTTGTTCGACATAGAACGCGCCGGGACCACGTGCATCGCCACTTATTAACTGGGAACTGACCGTGATTAGAGGGTGATAAGCTACCTTACAGGGTTTATAAGCGTGATTCTAACCCCACTTGCACATCCAAGCAGGTAGTTCACTCCTGCAATTGTCAAAATGATCCTGTTGGATCCTGTCTAGCTGCAGGGCACCTTGCAATTCAGGGAGTCCCCCTGGGCAACCGGTGCATTTTCCAAGGGGATGGTCATTCACCAGCAGCAGCAGCAGCAGCAGCAGCAGCAGCAGCAG
>VSDK01007081.1:154434-170780 GCA_009767595.1 Symbiodinium kawagutii | reverse complement strand
AACAACCACAACGACAACGACAACGACAACGACAACGACAACGACAACGACAACGACAACAGCAGCAGCAGCAGCAGCAGCAGCAGCGCATGTGCCGTCGCTTTTCACCATCTTTCACCTCTAGTCACGAACCAGTGAACTACAGAGTGGCATCCCCCAGGGCCTGTTCACTTAGCTTTGCTCACGTTTGGGCAACTCTACAGTTTGGGAAGATCGACCAACGAATGGTGGGTGATAAACCAACGATTGACCAATTTTAAGCTTGTGAACCAATATTATTAGCTCATAAACACTATGAACAGTTAGCTTATTACCTTAGTTAAGCTTTAGTTCAATAGCTTATAAATCAACAGATCTAAATAGGAGGATGCCAAGTGGTGCGCCGCGCTTCAGGAAGCAACTACTGGATGCTTACCCTGACGTCCCTGGGAGCGGACGACTGGCAGTTCTGTGGGGTGGCTCCTGGCGTGTTGCTGGGTGCTGTTTTTGGTTGTTGTTTGCGCTCGTTGTTACTGGTTGTTTCTTGTTTTTGAGACAATTCTGTTTGTTGCCGTTTGCTGACTCGTTTGGTGTTATTGTCGCCTTAGCTTTGCTTAAATATAGTGTAATTATCATCATCATGCATCATTTTTCTGGTTGTTGGCGATGGTTGTGAGTCAAGGTTCAATCAACCACTGTGATGTCCCACTTTTGCACGCGAACCTCCAAGAACGAGTGCGAAGATTCAGAAAGGTCATTGAAATCGGTCAGGCTTCATACGGTTCATACGGTTTCATGCTACAGGGCTCAAGGCTCATCGCTGTTAGTTGCATGGCATTGGGTGTCATGCCATAGCCCAGTGTAACCTGACTCTTGCTCTACCTTGCGCGGCGCATGCCCAATGGACAGCGAGGTGCTTCACCTCGGCATGAATCAACCAGTGGTTCATCATGGATACAAGTTGTTTTCCTTGCTCGTTCCAGTGGCCGTTAAGCTGATATGGCAATGTAACCAAAGGCGATCCAAGGACAACGAAACAGCCATTTGTTCAGTAGAACTGGGTTAATGATGAATCGATGGTTAATGATGGCTAATGGTTGATGATGGTAAATGGCAGTATAGCACTTTAAACCGTGGATTCAATTGTCAATTGTCAAATTGTTAGATGTCATTGTTGTGTATAACAGTCAAATGGTTTTGTTTGCTATGTGACATGTAGAGAGTAGCACAGTCAAAAACGAGAAAAACGTGTCAAATGTGTTTGTTGACAATGCAGGATGGTGGATCGTCATCCACTCCATGCCATGGATGTCAAAGAAACTGAACCATTGCGGGTGACAGTGACGCTGCGGTTTACCATGACCTGTACATCATCCATGCAAGCCATGATGGAAGGATGAAACCAATGTTGAATCATGATTTTGTTTTAGGCCGGTGGTATGTGTTTTCCCATCCCTACTCTTACACTTACCGTTAGATAGTAGGTAGCCAACTGCTTCCTACCAGCTAGTTGCAAATGGTTTCCTACAACATCATGGTAAGTGGAAGCATAGGGCTGCTTATTGGGGATGGTTGCTTCTGTGTTTCAGGGGGGTGGTTCAACCACCAAGCAGATTGACACTATCGATCACTTTGGATTCACCCTGGGCCGATGCCTGGTACACGTTGGAACACGGCCCGCTCGCCCTGGCGGAACATGACATGGCCCGACATGGCCCGACATGGCGACTGGAAGTGACCACCGGTTGTCCCCAGCTGATCCAATTGGTAGATCTGGGAGTGGCAACGACTGTAGGTGTCCGGCAGCTACTGCATCACAGTCGGTTGGCTGGCTTATGAACCACTAACGTTTGTGCGTTGATAAACGACTGTTGAACAAATATTAAACACATATTATATATGTACATTATTTGGCGCGGTAATAAAACATATATATTTGATAAATATGTTCCATAGGGTCATGGAATGATGGCGCTAGAGAAGAAAAAAAATGTTTATGTTCAAATATTTTGAAACCTGGATAATATCAATTACCAAACTTGTGAACGACCATTTGTTACTAATAGCCAACATGTCTTCAAAGAAAGGATTGAAACCTGGGGAATAGCCAACCAATATAACCCATCAGTCAGGGCTGTCATCTTAGGTAAGTGCTGCCATCCTCACGGAAAAAAAACTAAATAATTTCCAATACAACCCATATGTTTCAAAACATATTTCAATCCAGGGTAATAAGCAGCAACCAATATATCCTGTTGTTGGGTTGTTTGATTGCTCGTTCCTTGCCCCGAAGGTCGTTTGACCAGTCCTGGGACTTACCGACTGTGGCCAACCAGCTACCAGCTACTAACAGTTAAGCTGCCTACTGTCTACCATGTCAGGACATTATAGTTGACCCATGTTGACCACCAGTGAACTTCTGGTGTCGATGGTTAACCATGGTGAACCCCATGATCCCAGTTGAGCTACCACGGATGAGCTTCAACTGCGGGCCCAAGGTGAACCGCACCAAATCCAATGTAGTGACTGAGAAGACAGCAACGTCAAAGACGTCCAACTTTTCGTCGATCAGCAGCGGCGAGAATGGCGAGGACTGCAGTGGCACTGATGTTGTTACCGACGGTTGGGGGGGTTGCTAAAATTCACCCCAAAATGGATGGTTGATGGATAAAAATGGTCCAATATTCGATGACTTGGGGGCCCCGTATTTTGAGAAACAGCCACCCGAATTGCGTACTTGTTACTTCTTTAGGATGAATTTGCCCAATGATGTACCTGAGAAGAACCCACCTATTCACAAGAATCGAGGGAGATGCCTCGAAATTATTTTCTACAGGTAATCAATTCGTCGTGATATGCGCCCTTTGGAAAGGTAAAGAAAAGCATGGTTGGGCATCATGGCCATGGTTTAACAATTATTTCAGCAGGTTTTTCCCAGCTTCTAAACCATGATGAATATGTTCTTACAATTTCTTTAAGGAGGATTTGTCAATCGCAGGGTCCAAATCCAAAAAGACATCGTAAATTGATCCTATACTATACAAATTCCAGAAGACTTGCCACACCAGGGATTCTGGCTTTGTGATTTGGAGGGGGAAGCGACGATGACATAAAAATTGGGAGGTCAGGACTTCTTACAGGTCATGCGGAGTCATAGTGCAGGTTGAGCAGCTTACCTTTTCACATGCCCCGCAGGGGTGAACGAAGAGTGCGCCCCTGGGGACTGACCTGGGGCCGAAACCCCAAGTCGTCAGGTACGTGTCTTGCCCGAGACCTGGCAACCTGTCATGGTCTGCACAACCTGAACCGAAGGATAGCCGCCTTGAGAAATGAGGAAACCTTTGGTGTTCATAGGGAACCCTACCCGCAACCAGTTACCGAGCTATAGTGGGTAACCAACCCTAAAAAACAATGGGAGAAACCAGCTGGTTACCTATTATAGAGGTAACTGGAAGGGTAGGGGAAGCTCAAGGGAGAGAAGACAACAGTGGTCGATGGGGTGACAACCTCCATGCTTTGGGTTGACTATTCACGAAGAGCTACTGTTGTCATGGTTTTTGATCCCATGCCAACTGTTGCTACTAGTTGCTATCCGTCACCATGATCATCAATCAGAATTCCCCGCTACCATCGCAGATTGACTGAATCATTCCACGATACCAATGCTATGTAGCTGGTTGTTTTAAGCATGTTTGTTAAGTTTCATCCCCTAGGCTTCCAGTTGCCCCGAAATAGTCGGTAACCAGCCAGCTCCTACCATTGCCGTTTGAGGGTTGGTTACCTCGTATGTCATGCTAACTGAAAGCATAGGGGTCTAGGTTTCCATTTTTGGTTCCCACATGTTTAATTAACATATTTGGTTTCCCAACATGGTCTAGGTGACCCCAACAGAAATGGGAACCATTTTTGGTCAACTATTACCTGAAATTTGGGGTTTGGTTCCCTCGTATTTGACATGTTTACCATTTTTCAGATACCCCATTTTCACCTAGTGGTTGACTCCCTAGTATTGGCTCCCTAGTATACTTGTTCCTAGTATTTGACATGTTTAGGGAACCAACTCACCACCTGGGGTTTGGTTCCCTAGTATTTTACCTAAAATTTGGGGTTTGGTTCCCTATTAACCAAATTCCCTAGTATTTTTTGGACCAAGTCACCACCCAGATTGCCAAGCACATCATGACACCTCTCAGGACACTACAGGATGTGCAGCCTTCCAGCTGGCAGTTGGGTGGCTTCGACGGCTTCGAGTGGGGACATGTGGGTCATGGTAGATGCGGCGGCTTAACCTTTGCCAGTTGACCTCTTTAGATCCTTAAGTAGCTGGTGATTTACCATCAAATCAGCATGTGCCAAAATAGGGTAATTAACCAGCCCACCATTTTACCAGGAAACCATTGGTTTTGGGAGTGCAAGTGGGGGTATCTATTTAAAAAAAAAGGGAACCCCAAAATCATCCATGAATAGATCAATCATATTTTTTTGCACTAAACAAGCCATTTTTGGGGGGCTTCATCAGACATGTCCTTGAGGTGAAGCTGATGGGTTTGGGCTCAAGTAAATTCAAGGGACAGGGTCACAGTTGGGAAACTGCATTCACCATCATGGTTTGATGATTGTGCCATTTGTGTTTTTTCGGCGAGATCAACGTGGGAACACACACACGTATGTTTGTATTCCACGATTTTATACGTTTGCTACTGCATTTTCTGCATGTGCGTACGCAAAATCACACATACACATTGCACACACATACACACCCCCCTTCAGGTGAAGTTTTGTTCGTAAATGTGCATGATTTGGGCCGCCGAGGTAGTATGGGGCCCTATGCAGCATGAGCTCGAAAACAGCGCCATAACTGGATGGCTTATACCCACTAACTAAGATTTTTAGTGTTTTTGGGATATGATTGATTTACCATTAATAACCACTAAAAGTTAGACTTTTAGCAAGGGATCTAGTTCAGCCACCAAGATAATGGATTTGCCGGTTCGTCATCAGCCATGGATTTGCCGGTCAGCACACTGAGGAAATCTGAGACAGATCTCACCGGCGATCTGCCTGAGGATTTGAAGCCCGTCAGAAACGATCGCAGCACATGGTTTGGCTTGGGGGGGCGATGGGCGTTGAGTTGGTGGTTCTACGATGTTTTAAGTATTTGTTTACTTCCCAATGTTTTGGGATGGTTGCTTGATGAACTAAGATGTTGCAGAGGGGTGGCTCAACCACAAAGCAATGTTTTTTAATTGTAAAGAACTGAGAGGCCTCGGCAATTGGAATGTATGGACGGACCAATCAAATCAGAGAGATCTAGATTACCCTAGAGCAGAACTATAGGGGATTCGGGTCCATTACATGGATTCATTTGCAATTCAATCATTGGATGACAAGAAAGATGGATGGAGATAGATGGATAGATGGGCAGGAATCGATTTGAGCAAATTGGATCTGACATGATTTGTTAGAACACGTGTAGCCCCATAGGTAACAATTTTGTCAAGAATATTTGTACGAAGGAACATGTCGCAATTAATTGCGTTGCCAGCTGAACTCGTGGAGATGGCGGGGAAAAAATGAGAGAGAGAAAGAGAGTATGCGGATACCCGAATTTACAATGAGTCATAGGCATAGTCAGAAGGTTGTGTCTTGGGCCCTTATGATGGGCCCTGATTTTCTCTTGATGTGCTGTTGTGGGCCATTGTACGTCAAACCCGTTGGTTTTGACTCATTCTGTTTGAGAACTGGCTGTGGGTCAAAACCCCGTACCCCTGGTTCCCCCCCATCATGAACCAATGTTTTCCCTATAAAATGGTTGGTTAATATCCTCCATTATTGTTGGTTGATATTGACCCATAGCCAACTATGGTCATTCTACAGGATCATCATGAAGCATAGGTGCCTCAAAGGTCAGCGCCCGGGTGCTTTTTTTTTCCAAGGCTTTCGGTCGCTCAGCCAGTGCCGTCCGTGCTATCTCAGCGGTACCAGTTGGACTTGTTGGTCCATGTAACTCATGAAGATGCGTCCTCACTGAATCTCAATAGATCTAGCTTAAACCATTTTACTGTTATATGACTTTTTGGGGCATTTGCTGCCTTTGCCATAAGAAATTCACAGCTACTAGGTTTTGTGATTTGAAGCCAAAATTCTCCCTGTTGCTTGCCATTCGGTCATTGTTGACTTCCGGCTTGGATGGAGCGAAGCTGGCTGGAAAGTCACTGGAGCCGACTGGTTGGGAATTGATGGTGGGGGCGTTGCTTTGACCAACTTGGTGATCAAGATTGTAGGGCGGCTGCACACAAAACCTTCGAATTGTGGCTACCAACAAGGGTGCCAATCTTGATCAATCTTGGATCAATCCCTATGTTTCCAGCTACCATGATTTATAGTGGGTAACCAGTAAACAGTTCTGGTTTCTACCAGCGAGTTGTAAACTGGGGTCGGTTACCTACTGTTTCACGGCAACTGGAACCATTGAATCAATGGTTTCCTAAGGCTATCCTTCCAGTTACTTCTATAGTAGGTAGCCAGCTACCATTGTTTTTAAGGTTGGTTACCTACTATAAGCTAACTGGAAGGGTAGGGTAAGCTTGTGATTTTTTTTTTGGTGGTGCACCTGACTCAGGAACAACGAACTGCCGCCAGAGGAACGGCCGCAGATGCTTGGCCATTTTCGAGGGCGGGCATGTTGGTGCAGTTCGCTGGTTGGTTCCCTGATTTGCTGATTGGTTGGTTGGTTGGTTGGCTGGTTGGCTGCTTGGCTGGTTGGCTGGCAAACAAGTCACCCTTTCCATATTGTGGTGGTGATTCTGGCGCTAAGAAGGTTTCAAGTTTGATTTATCCTTTCTCAGGTCACAGCGCTACGAAGTATTGGCCCAGCCAGCAAGTCATTGGAAATCCCAGCGCCAGTGAGCGCATGTACTTCCACGGCAAAGGCTTAGGCTTGGATCCGCATTTCCATCTTTTTTGTTTGGCACACCATTCTAGAAATTGATGCTCCATGTGTTTCTATTCCACCAGTGTGGATCTTCACCCAACCATGGCTTTTGATATTGTTTTTTGACGCTGAAACTTTATTTGAGTGATTCCATTGTTTGACCGACCTTCTTCGCATGCCTCGGTGCATGACTCTTGGCTCCTAGGCGAGGAGACTCTTACGTCCCCATGGTCCAACCAACCAAGCTCATGGCACAGTCAAGATCATTATTATTGCTCTCCGGGGGTGGCGACGAGGAGCAGTTCATGTGTGGAATCACTTGCTTTTTTGTGTGTTCCCAATCACGTTGCACCGCGTTTATATACACTCCAAAGATTTGGAACAAGTTCACCCAGTTCTACTTGGAGGCTTTTTGCGAGCGGTGTTTTTTTCCAAATTCTCCACCCTTTGCTATTCACAACTGGTTCAGAAGAAGGCCCGTTGTCTTCAAATCCTGACTGTGTGTCAAAATCATCCATTTAAAATCCTGCCACAAATAAACGACATGTGTGCGGTGTGGTGCTGATGGTTGATGACGAACACACATGAACGGAACGGTAACATGCCGCGGTCGTTAACATACATGGAAGACATTTGTGACATGCATCAACGAGACAATTTCATTTTTAGTGGGCCGGTCAAGGAGCCGACTGCAAAAACTAATTTGGTCATGTGTGGGATCTTCACCATGGGCACACGGTTTCAACTCACAACCATATGATCATATGGCATTCAAACTGAAATTGTATCAACACCATGCAACTTGATATGATGTTTTACTGATTGGCAACTATTCTTCAGGCGTGTACTGCTGATCATGTGAACTGTTACATAATGTTCCATTTGGTTTTGTTCGAAAATGAAGGTTACTACTGGAGACAGGGACCAGGTGGTAGGGGCTCATTCTGTATGATGAACCATCAACAGTTTGAAAATATTGAATAGTCAACTACCTACAAGTACTGAGAGGATACTGAGCCCAGTCGAAGATTCTCAGATCAACCGGCCATGCTTGTGGGTATCCGGTGAGGTTTCGGTGGATAGGCCATCATAATCCTAGACCAAGACACAGCAATGAACAAACCACTGGCTGACAACTGCGCATGCCATATATTGCCACATAGGCACGTAGTATGACATAGTGCTATTGGCAGATCGGGCATGTTAGATCAGTTGTTGGAAGCAAGCTACAGGTTTCATCAAAGTCTTCGCACGTGTCAAGACCGGTCTTTGGAGAGTGGCCAGCGAACAGATTCCCCACTTCTGCCGCACTGGGCAAAATAGCAGATCGTTCTGGGACTCTATCACGACCAAATGCTTTTTGATGGCTTAAGAGTCTTAAGTACTGGTGAACTGAAGGTTTTCATTTAAGTTTAGGCTTCCAGGTGCATTGCTATCCAACTGGCTGTGGGTTGATACTGCTGCCAGTGGCAAATGGCAAGAGAATGCAGTGCTGGAAAGCAGCTTCTCTGGTGCTGTTTCAGTTGTTGTTGTTGTTGTTGTTGTTGTTGTTGTTGTTGTTGTTGTTGCTGGTGGTGGTGGTTGTGGTGGTGGTGGTGGTGGTGGTGGTGGTGGTGGTGTGTTGTTTCCAGCAAGCTGCCAGGGCCATTAGCAAGCTCCGTCCCAGGATGGTACAGATCGTGACCGAAGACGGTGAGAGCGAACACAGCAAAGGGACAGAGGCCGCAATTGAAGGGCAACTCGACCCCGGTAAAATCATAGAAACTGGCTGGTGGTTGGGAGGGAGCGAGGCCAGGAGTCAGGGGGGTCCACGCCTTCTAAAGGGGTAGCCAAGGAGCAACCAGGAGTGCCTGTTCACCAAATCGTAGTAGGTTCACTGCTTGCAGTGGAACTTGTTGACGTGGCTGGTGGGACTGCCCCGAGCCAGCATTTGGATGCATTTGGTTGGTCGTGGATTTCTCGTTAAAGATGCACCACCGGGAGGTGTCACTGATACGGAGAAGTTGTTGTTGATCTATCACTTTAATGGCTAGGGTACTTTTGCAACAATCATCAGTTTGATAGTCAAATCGGGTGAATGAATCACCAACAGATTAATCTTCGCTCTGTTTGTCAATCAACATTGAGAACAACCAATGGAATCATCATCCATTTGATTTCATTTGATCGTCAAGCAGTTATGATGGCTAGAGCATATGTATAAGAACAATCGTCAAACAATCATTACAAGTTCATGATTGGTCATGGGTGCTAGTCATGCGTGTTTTGTTCAAATCAATACTGATCATTACCTATCCATGTTTGATAGTAATAGTTGATTTGTGATTAGTAGTGAGTGGCCAAAAATGATACAACAACCAACGCGCAGCAACAATTAACATAAATAAAGGAAGTCATTTGGTCAATCACGCTTGTGGTCATGGTCCCTTGTCATGCGTCCTTACCTTTTTTCGTGGTTTCTTCAGATAGGGGACCCCCAAAATAGTCGCTTTACTATTAAAATGACTAATGCTGGTTGATTTGGAACCTTTTTGATAGTACTATTAAACTATTAGTTACTTTACTAGTTACTTTACTTTTAAAATGACTAATGCTGGTTGCTAATACTAGTTGGTTGATTTTGGGGGGTTACCTATGTTGAAACCACCTTTTGGGACCCCCTTGTGTAACTTTTTTGGATGCTCGTTGCAGTCTATGATCGTAATTGATTCTGAGCCATCAACTAGGGCCCCGGTAAATCCCACATTGGAGGTGACGCGAAGAACGTGATATTAGTAGCCCCAAGTGATGAGTTTAGAACATTGAGATATTTGTACTTCCCGAGTTATTGGTGGTCGTTTTAACTCCTTGTCCCCGGTGGGGAACGAATTACCCATATCGTTTTACGCTCCCACTTCAGCCTGAGGGACTGGCATGGACGGCGCTGGAGAGAGGGGAGAGAGAGAGAGAGAGACAGAAAGAAAGAAAGAAAGAAAGAAAGAAAGAAAGAAAGAAAGAAAGAAAGAAAGAAAGAAAGAAAGAAAACAAGAAAGAAAGAAAGAAAGAAAGAAAGAAAGAAAGAAAGAAAGAAAGAAGGAAAGAAAGAAGGAAAGAAAGAAGGAAAGAAAGAAAGAAAGAGATTAAGAAAGAGATTAAGAAAGAAAGAAAGAAAGAGATTAAGATCATGAATGACTTGGTTGCCCCGCAGTTTGCAACAGATTCTGAGCACATCATAATCAGCATCACATGGGGTAACTACATGATCACTATCCAACCAAAACACAATTGTCCACCACTTGCCTTTGGTATACAGTCCAGTCCCACTGTAAGACAACACAACGACAACTCTATCCTTGAAAGAATTCCAAAGGTTGGATCTCCATGAGTGAACCACTACCATTGCAACATCTCCATTCCATCAATGATAGCTTACCAAAAAAAGGCAATGTAAAAGCATCTATGATACAACGGCAAAGCATTGAGATTAATTACCTATAAATAAAGTTAAATAAACATGATTTGTCGTATTGACCACTTTTCCAGTCAGCTATCCTTGTTTACAATTATTTACTGACCACAACGTCAATCCTTTGCCGCCAACGAACCTGATGTCGTTGCGTGCGGCGCATTTCTGACCGAGACGCTGAGGCAGAGCTGCCTCCGTTCAGGACTGGAAGGTCTCAGCTATCAAGAGGACAGCGGGAAGGGTTGCTGCTCGTTGACTTGTGCATAGGTTTTGGGTATACAGCAGTCACAGAGCGTAGAATTTAGTGGTCAATGTTAGATATTGCATGTTGATGTTCATGATCATTGCTGTGTGCCACAGACTATATAGTTATTTTTAACGACTATTGAAATTTAATGGTCCATGGCTATAGTTATACCACTCAACTAGTTCACCCCTATAGCTACAGCAACTAAGAGTTACTGTATTGGTGAACTGCCTATAGTTGCAGCTATAGTTCACTGCTTGTTGCACTGCCAGATACGTTAGTGAACTACCAATCAGTTCACCCCTTGCAACCATTAGGTAACTAGAAACTGATTATGAGTTTCTCAAGTCATAGGGGACCCCCCAGCTATCATCCTCTATGTAAACCACTCATAGTAACAAACCAACCACCCAGCTAACCCTCCGCGATGGCGATGGAGGAAAAAAATGAACCAACCGTTATAGTTGGTAGACTGATCCCCTATTATTGTTTTTAATTTCCTGGTGAATCACCATTGTTAACCAGTGTGCGGTAATAAATCAACATTGTAGTTGTTATATCCCACATTGTCCCACATGACTGCTTTTCCCTTGGCAATAACCATAGTTAACCATCGCCCTTCGTTCGCTGCATCGATTGACATGTGCGCAACCATAGTTACCCATTGTGAACCACTAATGAAATCCAGCGCTTTTTGGTAAATCAACTTTTCTGTGGAGCTTGATGACCCCTCATTAACCTTTGTGAAAAACATATAGTAACAAAATTATCCAATCTGAACCCCCAAACGGGCGAACCCGTCGAACCCCCGGCCCCGTTCTTCACTGTCCGGTGTTACCCCACCGAACCTGGCACTATCGGCTAGGCCCATGCGATCCGCAATCGCTTGCGCAGCTGGGCGAGGAATTTTCGCTGAACGAAAGGGCACAGCTGGTCCCAGAAATGCCTGGATTTTCCATGGGAGCAATAGAGGAGAATGACCAACAAATGGTGTTTCAGAGATTTATAGGGCTTATAGCCATGGATAGTTTTTTTTGAGGATCTATAAGGATTTTTAGGGGATAATAACCAAAAATAATGGTTAACCAAATGCAAGGTGATTTTCTGTGGTTAACTATGGGTGAAGGTTGATTTTCTGTGGTGAAGTATGCTTAATCATGGGGAATCACCAACAATAGTGGCTCAGCAATCAGCAACAATGAAGGGTCATAAGCCGCAAAAAATGACAATTAACTCAAATTAACTCCATTCCCTCATGTAACTAGAGCTACCTGTATACCTCACCTTTAGGTCACTCAGGGGTGGATGATTAACGAAAAACGCTATTGCCCTATCATGAACGCAATAAAGCAACACCCCTCAACGTATTGTTAACCATGATTTCCAGCTGGATTACTCAGCTGGCTGGTTTATCCTTATGTCTAACGCCATGCCCTCTGGTTACTGGTTGGTGGTTTCAACGCCTATGAGAAATATGGGCAAGTCAACCTTAACCATTACTAGGGCAAGTAAAACATGTTCAAAACCACCAACCAGATTCGATCTCTCTCTCTCTCTCTTCATCGCTATGTCCGAGTGTGGCGGGGTAATGTTACATATCCTTATAGCTGCCTTAGCTACGGTCAATTGCTGCACATCCCTGCTCATGGCTGGGTTGGCTCATGATTGATGATTTAAAATAGCTTGGAAACCTAGCTTTGACCAACACTAGGTCTGTCTCCACAGGGTTTTTTTTGCATGTAGCAATAAGTGTTTAGATGTTTTTAGCTCGTACCAATCGACCAACAAAGTGCCGTTTTTCCATCCATATATTTGGTTGTTTCAAGCCGTTTCTCAAAATAGGTGACCCACCATTTGTAGTAATAAACCATCCATAGCTTTGTAACGGTGGGGGTATGATATGACCGTCCTTAGTTTTCGCTTTTGATCAACGAACTGGTTGATGCTTTTGCCGATCTCTGGTCATAGCTAGTGATGATCATTCAGCATCATGATTAATGATTTAATCATCAGAAATGCTAGTTCATGATGGACTAAGGGCTAAGAGTGATACATAAATTGTGGTGAGTGTTGTGCACAATGGTTCAGACGGCTTATGAAACAAGCGATGGCTGCTCAGTATATGATATGGGTGTTTTCTGGAAAGGACTGTTCTAGTTCGGATTGTGCTAATGTCAGCAAGAAATATTCTTTATGATGGCTTCGGGCAGTGACTGCATTGACTGAATGGCTTTGGAAACACCCAACTTGTCATGATTGACTCATTTGGGCATCTCATCCTGTTTGGTGCTTTCAATCATTCATCGTTTTCTCCAATGAATGGGGATGGTTCGTTGATTGACTAATATTGGTTAGAGGGGATGAAGCCACCAATCAAAATCTTTTGCAGCCATGATGTGGTGAAATTCTGTGCCATTGGGTGCGGGTCCACTTAGATTCATTCCTTGGGTGGTCCAAGTGGTTTTTAGAGATAGCGGACCCCCCCAAATCATCCAGTTTATACACCGTCTATACCAATGAACCAACCATTGTGGGGGTATCCCTATCATCGTGAGAAACCACCAATTGTGGATCATGATGGCGGCCAGCCCTCATTTCATTCCACATTATTTTTGGTTGCTCAGTGGGTGAGAAAAGCCGAACTGGAGGGAGCGATTCAGAGCCAGGGGTGCCCATATGACCCTTTAAATTCGGAGCGGCTTAGAGCTACCAGGAGGGCTTTTTTCGTTGTTTAACCACGTGCTGGTTGAACGGGCTATCAGTTTGCTCAACCACTGACCAACTGGCAGTTAAACACTTTATTTACGCCAGTTATAACTCGATTGCTGAGTGATTAATGCTGGTTGGTGGTTTGATTGACATTTTTGATTTTCCCGATATAGGGAATATTAATAAATGGTTAGTTGACTAATATGTTTCATAGGGGTTGAGACCACCAACCAGATGAGTGATTAATTACAGCATTAACATGTAGCAACTAATTTGTTTTTTTTTGGGGGGCTTCAAGATGATGAGCATGCATTGCTATTTCTGCACAGGCATTTGCTATGGTTAACAATGGTAGTTCAGTTGGCGGTTCGATTCACATGTTTTCCTAGCATTTTCTGGCTATTATGAACAAATGACTGGTTGACAAACATGTTGTTCATGACAAGGTGGTTCAACCACCAACCAGTTAATAGATCAATGATCTTATGGCAACCATGGGATTTTTTATGGTTAATGATTGTTAATGGTGGATATGATCATCAGACATGCTGGTTCGTTCTTCTTGCTGTAAGCTCCACGGCTGTTGGCCATTCGCAGTGATGGCCACTGTTCTCAGGTTTGCGATTGAACGCGATCCATTCCAACGCGATGGTCAGCGGCAAAGAGTTACACACCGCTGTGGCATCCCTAGGCAAGGAGATGCTGTGAGGCTGAGATTGGCGCTAGCACTCCCTTTCCCTTGTAAATAGGTAGTAGGTCTACAATCATCCACATTGAAATTTACATATTGTTGACATATACTGTAGCTGTTTTTCTTTGCCACTGAATGTTTCGCAGATTTCGCGTGATTTCGCTGTTACTGACAGAAGGATATATTTTTTGTGATGTAATATTTACGGTGCAAGCATGGTATTCATGATAGAGCAGCTGGTGGGTGGTTTGAAACACTTTTTATTTTCACCACTAATCATTAACAACTGGTTGGTTGACTGATATTTTTCATAGGGGTTGTAGCCACCAACTAGGCAGCTTATGTATTTATACATTTTTGCATTCAACTTTCAGCACCTGGGTGGCACTAAGTAATACCTATCCGCAGTCTCCACTTGTCAAAGCTCGCTCCTGGCAGCTGGGGATTTCGTGTTCCAACCAAACATGGATACCACAGCATATTACAATGGCTGCTAATGATATGGCTATGGGATGCTATGGGTCAACATTAACCAACCAATAAGGGGAGGATAATAACCAACAATACTAGGGAAAACAATGGTTAGTGATGGGGAACCAGGGGTACAGGGTTTTGACCCACTGCCATGTTGACGAGTTATAGCCAACAATGTTTAACAAGTTTGATAAACATGGCTGGTTCCTAGCAATCAGTGGCTCCATCCCATATAAACCCTTTTGATGATAATTCTTATTAGCAGATTGCATTATAAAAGTGATAAACGGATAAAGATTGAACTCAATGTTCAGCCGCCCTCGTCATCCCTTAGAGGTGTATAAGCTGTATGGATCCTGCCAGATGAATGGCCCAATTGGTTCTGTTTGTGTCAGAATACGTCCGATTGCCAAAACGGGCTCAGCTAGTGAGCAGCGCAACAATCATGGCTGATCGTAGAATTCATACTAATGGCGACCATTAGCCCTTAGTAATCATTTTCAATCACAATTACATAGGTAGTGTTAAATACTGATGATACCAATGGTTCATAATGATTCCTAGTGGATAAGCAAGCCAAACAATGTCGTAGAGTTGCGACTGCACACAGATCGTTACGATTTTCCGGTCGTGTGGCACTCTACAGCAGCCCGTTTTCGTCATCAACTCAGAAGCCGACAGCTTGCATATGATCAAGCTTGGTCTCAGGTAACTAACCCCTGTCCTTTCAGTTACCTCGAAATCGTAGGTAACCAGTTCTGGTTTCTACTAGGCTGTTTTTTCGGGTTGGTTACCTACTATAGCTCGGTAGCTGGTTGAGGGTAGGGAATGGAAGATGCAAAGAAACAATGCAGACGGGACAACTTTGTTGGTGGGGAATTGCTAGTTACTAGTATTGAGAAATTGCTTGTGAGTCAGCTTGTTACTAGTATTAGTTGCTAGTGGGGAATTGCTAGTTGGTGGATAATCAGCAGGTGTTGAGAAGGCAAAACTGGTGATGCTATGTGTTGTATTAAGGGCTGGATCTACCGTTGTCAACTGTAAGTTACCATGAAGTAGATATTAGCTGCGAATAATCACAAAGCATGATCAGGAATATTGAATGACTATAAATAGCTTTAAATTATCATTATCAGCAACTATCAAAAACAAATCACACTAATGGCTGGGCCCGCTGCTCGCCGTCAGCCCAGCTGAACCTTAGGGATGGAAAATAAATCTTAATCAATGGAGGTTATAAATAGTACTAACTTATGAAGCCGATGGAGATTACTATGCACCATTACTTTGATGAAAGATTGCAACTAGTTAGTTTTTTGGTAGTATATGTGTATCATTATTACCTCATTAAAACTAATCATTAATACAAACCATTCTTATGATGATATTGTTCATGAGAGATGACAGCCTTTTGAACCATTCTACTACTCGTCTTTCATCGGTCAGCATCATTATTGTGGGTTATAAGCTCATGAATTTAGGCAAAAAGTAATCATAGTTGTCTAGCCAACAGTTGTTGATTACTACTCCCTATTTACAATCATCTTCAACCACTACTAGCCACCTTCAACCACTATCATCTATTAGTTGGAAACATGTTTATCATGATATCATGATTTATATTTGTTTCATAATCATGTTGATAAGTATCATATTTGTATTGCATGTGTTTATGATAGTTTTTTCCCCACCTGTCAGGTGAGGGTTGTTAGATTTTATCAGAGTTGTCTCCTCCTCCTTCTCCTCCTTCTTCTCCTCCTCCTCGTCCTCCTTCTCCTCGCCGGACCTCAACTACGACCATGCACGACTAGTGGTCGCTGCCGGACCTCAACCACGACCATGCACGACTAGTGGTCGCTGCCGGACC
>VSDK01007081.1:135500-154324 GCA_009767595.1 Symbiodinium kawagutii | reverse complement strand
ACGCCCACCCCCGCCCAGTGGGCCCTGCCGGACCTCAACCACGACCATCCACGCCCAGTGGTTGCTGCCGGACCTCAACCACGACCATCCACGCCCAGTGGTCGCTGCCGGACCTCAACCGCGAGGAAAAAACGTCAGAAAGAATGTCAGAAGAAATGTCAGGAAGAATGTCAGAAAGAATGTCAGGGAGAATGTCAAAAGAAATGTCATGATAGAATGTCAGAAGAAATGTCAGAGAGAATGTCAGAAGAGATGTCAGAAAGAATGTCAGCAGAAATGTCAGAAGATCTGTCAGAAAGAATGCCGGAGAGAATGTCAGAAGAGATGTCAGAAAGAATGTCAAAAGATATGCCAGAGAGAATATCAAAAGATATGCCAGAAAGAATGTCAGAGAGAATGTCAGAAGATATGTCAGAAAGTAAATCAGAGAGAATGTCAAAAGATAGTCAGAAGGAATGCCAAAGAGAATGCTAAAAGAAATGTCAGAAAGAATGTCGGAAAAGATGTCAGAAAGAATGTCCGGGAAAATGTCAAAAGATATGTCAGAAAGAATGTCAGAAGAGATGTCAGAAAGAATGTCAGCAGAAATGTCAGAAGATATGTCAGAAAGAATGTCAGAAGAGAAATCAAAAAGAATGTCAAAAGATACTTCAGAAAGAATGCCAGAGAGAATGTCAGAAGATATGCCAAAATAGAATGTCAGAAGAAATGTCAGGAAGAATGTCAGAAAGAATGTCAGGGAGAATGTCAAAAGAAATGTCATGATATTATGTCAGAAGAAATGTCAGAGAGAATGTCAGAAGACATGTCAGAAAGCATGTCAGAAGATATATCAGAGAAAATGTCAAAAGAAATGTCAGGATAGAATGTCAGAAGATTTTTTTAAGATATGTCCGAAGGCATGTCAGAAAGAATGTCAGAAGATATGTCAGAAAGAATGTCAAAAGATCTGTCAGAAAGTATATCAGAGAGAATGCCAAAAGATATGCCAGAAAGAATGGCAGAGAGAATGTTAAAAGAAATGTCAGAAAGAATGTCAGAAGAGATGTCAGAAAGAATGTCAAAGAGAGTGTCAAAAGAAATGTCGGACAGAATGTCAGAAGAGATGTCAGAAAGAATGTCAAAAGATATGCCGGAAAGAATGTCAAAAAGAATGTCAAAAGAAATGTCAGAAAGAATGTCAGGGAGAATGTCAAAAGAAATGTCATGATAGAATGTCAGAAAGAATGTTCAAAGATATGCCAGACAGAATGTCAGAGAGAATGTCAGAAGATATGCCAGAAAGAATGTCAGAAGATATGCCAGAAAGAATGTCAAAAGATATGTCAGAAAGTATATCAGAGAGAATGTCAAAAGATATGCCAGAAGACATGTCAGAAAGAATGCCAAAAGATATGCCAGAGAGAATGTCAAAAGATATGCCAGAAAGAATGTGAGAGAGAATGTCAGAAGATATGTCAGAAAGAATGTCAGAAAAGATGTCAGAAAGAATGCCAAAAGATATGCCAGAAAGAATGTCAGAGAAAATGTCAGAAGATTTGTCAGAAGACATGTCAGAAAGAATGTCAGAAGATATGTCAGAAGGAATGTCAAAAGATATGCCAGAAAGAATGTCCGACTAGAAAGTTGTCAGAAAGAACGCCAGAAGATGTGCCAGAAAGGATGTCAGAAAGAATGTCCCAAGGTATGCCAGAGAGAATGTCACAAGATATGTCAGAAAGAATGTCAGAAGATATGTCGGAGAGAATGTCAGAAAGAATGTCATTCTAAATGTCGGAGAGAATGTCAAACAAAAGTGGAGCCAACAAGCGGTGTTGAAATGACATGGTGGGGATCACTCGAAGTAAAGTAATTCACCATGGTATTAGTTGATTTTATTTTTTGATGATTCATTATCCCCTATCAAAAACGATTACTAACCACTATCAAACATCAATCAATTGACACCTTTTTCGTGGTTTATGAACTTTTCCAATCATTTTGAAAACTATCATTTTTTTCACTATTTTGTGATTTTATATTTTTCGAACCGTGGAGAGAGAGAGAGAGAGAGAGAGCGAGAGCGAGAGACGGAGATCCCCTATTTGTCAGCATTCTTAACCACTATTAGCCACTATGAACCATCATCTATCATTTGAAGCCTTTTTGGTTGGTTTACGGTTTGTTTCCATTACACCCACTACTAACCATTATTCTCGACTATTAAACATCTATTTGGTTGTTTCTCAAAATAGGGGTGCCCCCAAATCATCCACTAGTAGTCATTTACAGTTAATAACCAGCCATTTTTGGGGGCACCTCCATTTTGAGAAACCACCATTTAACATCTATTATGTGAATCATACTGTGACTTTCTGATTTCGAACATCGTTGCTCGCGCTGCTCGCGCAGGCTTGACCAAGCATTCCGTGGAAGATCCTGGGCGGCGAGCTGGGGCAACCGCTCCGACAACCGCTGAGGATGGTTTGTATATGGTGGTTTCTCAAAATAGGGGACCCCAAAAAATGGTTGGTTGATTACTAGAAGTGGTTTATTAAGGATGATTTTGGGGGCACCCCTATTTTGAGAAACCACCATATATAGGTTTTTGTCAAGACAAGGGGTACCCCCAAATCATCCTTTATATAAACAATATTTATAGCAATAAATCAACTATTTTGGGGCCGCTGCTTTGAGAAACCACCAATGGGCCATGGGTTAGTTTAGATCAACCAACGAATGGGAGATAATAACAAACAACAGTAGGGAAAAAAATGGTTAATGATTAGAAAGACCATTGCTTATTAACAACCAACTAATGGGGGATGATAACCAAAAATCAAAGGGAAAAAATCTGAGGGTCTTGGACTGATGGCGCTGGAGTAAGATACGGAAAGCAATGGTTAATGATAGGGGAACCAGGGGTACGGAGTCTTGACCCATAGCCATATGGCGTTTTAGAATAGATGACCCTCAAGAATGACTGATTTCTTACTATAAGCAGTTGATATTTCATGTTTTGGGGGTACCCCAAATTTGAGAAACACCCATATGTGAAGTTGTGGTTGGTAGGGTTACAGTACTACTGGCATTTTGAGACTTGGGTTGGGTACCACGTTGTATGTGCGTTTTTTTTCGTTCATGTAGGTAGCTAGAGGTTTGTTTGAGCAATGTACCATGCATGTTTCGTTGTGTGTGTATGCATGTATACTCCGCCTATCAAGTGGATTGTTGTGCATTCATGCAGAAATGTGCGAATGTGTACCTGGTTAACCTCGTTTACTTGTACATCATGATTGGAAATTGCCTTGAATTTTGCTGTGCAGTTACAAATTGATCCTGGTTTACCTTTATGATTTTTGTCTCACCGGTGTAAGTCTTGTCATCAAGAACTGCGGCTGCTGGTGCCTTACAAATAACATGTGAATGATTTCCCTCCCCCTTGGATTGGAGCTTATTTTTTGCTACTTGAACCAACCAAGCGATTAGGTTAATATCATATTCTGCCTCCAGGCACTTCTAGTTTCTACACTATGTTTGATGTATTTTTTGTGAGTTTTCATTGGGTCCATAACTCCCAGTTGTTGTTTGAAGAAGAGCTGATTCAGATTTGGATGACTAGGGGACCCAAAGTTCCCTTTATATGTTGCCCCAACCGAATCACAACGAAATTGGCATGTTTTTTACAGCAACGGCGAGACAGACAAACACACATGCACATACACATGCACAAATTGCTACGGGGTGCTGCTTTGAGGAAATTGTACACATGACAACAGTTTCTGCATATAGTAATCTCATTCTGTACAACTTTTTGATCCCATTATTTCTCACCACATATTGGTGTTTATCAAAGTAGGGGACTCCCCAAGTCATCCAATATTACCCATTTGTAGTAAAAACTAACCATTTTTGGGGCTCCCTATTTTGAGAAAACATCATAAAACAACTGCTGGTGAAAACAAACATGTTTGTGTAAATTTTAAAGATCTATCTATCGGCACGCGATTTTCCTGGGCCGAAATGTAGACAGTTTCCGGCTGAAAGTTGCCATTGACTTTGGCAGTTTGGGCGCTTGGCCATAGTGGTGGGATTACTTGTTTGTCATAGCAGTGACGTGTTCGAGTGTGCTCTCATATATGGTGGTTTCTCAAAATATGAAACCGTTTATTGCTACAAATTGTTGATAGTGGATGATTTGGGGGTACCCCTAAGTTAAGAAACCCTCATGTTTTCAAGTGTATTCAAGTAAACCTATGAAGCAATGCATACTCGCAAAGCAGGATGTTCAAGCGTATGCATTGCGTGTGCATTGATCCCTGTGGGCATGTGCTGGTGTGCGCGCATTGTCCTTTTTTTTTTACCTGGACAGTTTAATGAGGTAATGGTCATTTGTTGGGAAGTCATGAATGGGCATGGTATGTGCATTGCTGCATTGCTGTAATTCAAGAATTGGCTGCCAAGCGTTTGAGATAAGGCAAACTCATGCACCACCAATACATGATGATGACAAGTAGTGACAGTGTACATTGCCCTTTGCTTTTCGTTGTGCAGGTTTTTTTCCCTTCTAAGAAGGTTTTCCCTGTCAGATAGAGTGACTACCCCTAGAGTGACTACCCCTCCAAGTAGTGACATGTTTGAGATTTGGTTTGACTTGCCCCACTACCAAATACATTGCTTTGATCTCATGGCATAGTTATTACAACCACTATGAACTGATGATCTCAAAAAATCAACATGATAGCTGTTTGGTGGTTAGGAAGGAGCGAATCGGAGCCAAGGGTATCCTTATAACTCTCTCAAGGAGGAGCGAGGCCAGGAGGGGCGCCCAGGAGTGGCCGTTCACCAGCTATCGTAGATCATCCATTGCAACACAAGGGTTTTTTCACGGCTTCGAGTCGCGAATGAAGTGAATCGCTGCTGCAATCCATTGCGACGTGGCTGAGGAAATGATGGTGATTCTCAGGGAGCGATTCGGAGCCAGGGGTATCCCTAAATCCCATTAAAGGGGGAGCGATTTAGAGCTACAGGGAGTGGTGAAACCAGATGGTAGCTGAGGAAATGAACGAATTCCTCAACTTGCTCGCGGATTTCATTAATTTGAAGTTCATCGAGGAGGTGACCCGAGATCCTGTGCAGCAGAGCGGTTGGGAGAGCCAGGGATGACCAGCCAGGGACCCAACCGGCTACCAGGAGCGCCATGGAGTGCCCTAACCGTAACCAAAAGATAGTTACTGTGATCAGGCTTAGCATATCTAAAGCCTACTACCCAGGTTCAAATTGGCTATAGTCGACTGTAGCATTGGAGATGTTTTGCTTGTTCTACATGCCACTGGATTCATATGTCCGTATACTAGTTGCATACACACAAGTTTTTGTTCGTATGCACATCGCATGTAGGTATTGTAAGTACCTATATATATATATATATACATGTATGGTATATGCATGCAGTCAGATACTTTGAGACCGCTGGACTAGGCTTACTAGTTGAACCTCCAATGTCACTTACCCTGCAATTGCACGGTGTTTCGGAACGCTGGATTTGGGTCCCTGGTGTGTGGTAGGAGTGAGAAGGCTTCAATACTTAGCGACCAGGCCGACATGTCCACAAGATGTCCCGCAATGCGACTGGTTCCTTTCTCGAATGGACTTGGCCATGAAGATACTAGCGCTTGCAATTGTTTACAGAGATATTTCATAAGTTGTAAATTTGTTTCGAAATGTGAGTGACAGCTCTGACACCTCAATTTGTGTTCACTTACCTTGCCCCTACCCTTCCAGTTACCTCTATAGTAGGTATCCCGCTGGTTTCTACCCTTGCTTTTTAGGGTTGGTTCCCACTATAAAGGTAACTGGAAGGGTAGGGTGCCTTTATGCAATGCTAAGCAGTTGAGTGATTTTAAGCCATGTGAACGCTAGAGATGAGCAACCGAAACTGCACCTCCCAACATCCATGGGTCCGCCGCAGAACGTCGAAGAGGATGACACGGAAGAGGTCGAGGGCGGCTGATCAGGGCGGTCCTGGCTGAGTAGCTACCGAAGTGCACAAGTTAAGCTAGGTTGGTCAACATAACTAGGGTAAGTACATGTAAGTACTAGTCATGGATAGTTATGGTAGATATAACTATCATTAAATGGCTTATCAACCAAATTGTAGGGGAATACCACTCTGTAGAAGCCACCTAAGTATAGTTATATTGTTTTCCCAGACTGGTAGTTGCCAGTGAACTCTAAATTCGCCAGCTGGGGTAGCATTCTGTAGGGCACCATGTTCCTGGTCCGAGGGTCGCTCAATTTCTTCGCTCTGTTTTAGTTTTTTTTTGTTGCCTTGTTCTAGTAAGTGAATTAGTGGTTCCCGACGCCCGATTACGTTTTGTTCCTCGGTTCGGTTCAAAACAGTTTGTGTCCATAGATAGTTGTTTCTGATTCAACTAATTCCACCCACTCGGCCCCCCCCACTAGCAGTTCGTGCTGACACCAATTCGAATCAACCCTAATGAATTGTTTTTAATTTGTACTACGTACTGTTGATGATTGATAGCAGTTATGGTTGTTTTGGCATGCTCTGGCTCTAGTCTTGTTTGTGGCTAGATTGGTGGATTGCTGTGTCTATTTTTCGGTGCTTGTTCTTGCTGCTGTGGTAGTTGTTTTTGTGGCTGCCGTTGTCATGGTGCTTGTTGTTGCTCTTATTATTGTGCCTATCTTTGTCATTGAAATTTGCGTCGCGACAACGGAGAACAGCAGATAGAAACAATGATTAAGCAATTTCAGTCATGACTCATCCCATCTAAGCCTTTCCCGTACTTTCCGAAAGGTAGAGAACAAGCGCTGTTAAGAATTCGACTCCGCTAATTGAGGGTCCCTGAAATTTTTAGCTGAGTAAGGAAGCAGCATTCATACCCGTAGGGGTGGACAAAATATGGGCCCCTTAAATTGTGCAGAATAAAATGTATGCAGTACTTGCACTGTATGTGTGTTTGATGATGGGGAAGTCTTTAAGAAGTCACCCCCGATGTTGCCATAGCTCCCTCGCTGGACGCCTGACCAGGATTCACGGGGGCATGTGCGTCATGTGCCATGTGTTTGCCAGGTTTTGTTGGGGCTTGTAGTGACGGTGATGATTAATATTGATTGGTAATGTTGAATCATGGTGCATGATGGGTAAGAGTAGCGGCGGATAACAATTGCCATGCAAGTCAATGATGATTATTGATCATCATTGACTACTCATCAGCAACGATCACAATCACAACAAGGCTTCTTCATGTTGAACCGATGGTGATCGACCCTACTCCCTAGCGATTCAGCAGCAGGATGAAGCCACCAGCAGCTACACCTCCATCGCACTTCTTTTCTCGGCTGCTTGGAGCAAAGCCGGGGTGTGTGATGATTCAACAGTGATGAGCCCACAGACTGCCGAGGGCAGTCATGTGCGCCCAGGCTGTGCTATCGAAATTGGCTTAGAGCATTGACAGGGAAATAGGTTCGGTACCGAACCTGGTATCATCCATATTATGTTTGACAGTGAAGTGAGATGAAACACGCATGTATTTCATTCATTTCAACGCCGCGAGGGAAACTTTTTTTTCGTTGTCTCCTCGTCATCCCAGGACCATAAGAAAAGGAACAGGAACAGCGTCACCAAAGTGCAGCGACCCGTGTGGGCTTGGCCAACAAGCAAGGACGTGTCTGGGCTGCAGGAAAGGATTTGGTTGGAACCATCTCATCAATTCAAAGGGGGGAGCTGCAGTAGCAGCAGCATAATTTGTTGTCGAAATCGTGGTGGCAGTTGTGGTTCTAATGCAAATGGTGGTGGTGGTGGTGGTGGCGGTAGTAGTAGAAATCGTAGCAATAGCAGCAGCAGCAGGAGGAGGAGTAGTAGTAGGAGTAGTAGTAGTAGCATAGTAGAAGTAGTAGTAATGGCGTAAATATTTGCACTAGTAGTGGCAAATGTATGAGGACTAATGCTAGTGTAATGTTATTGCCACTTTCAGTCAGGAATCATGTTGCTCTCGACTGCTTGATCCAGAGCCTGCTCAATGGGGCTCTTCGTGTATCGTTTTAGTTTTGTTATGAATGCGCAGTTTTGCTTCAAGATTGTGTACTCATATATTTATGTGTTTTTCATTTGCAATTTGCAGCTTACATGTATATATATATATATATATATGTGTGTGTGTGTATGCGTATGTGTATGTACATGCTTATTGTTTATTCACTCATTCATTCATTCACTTATGCGTTTTGATTTGTATTTGTACACCGGCTCACACAAAATGCCCGCACACAATCACACGAAATATGTCATGTCAGTGGAATGATATTTGTACTATAGACAATATACACGCGAAGCTTTTCTACTTGCATCCAATTTTGCATAAATTTGTGCACCAAAACATTTGAGGACATGTCTATTCATGGCTTGTATGAATTGAAGATGTACATATTTTGACAGGTTTCAGCGAGGTATGACATGACATGTGGCTGACATCAGGTTTATATATGATTGGCTCTGAGATAGGGAACTACGGTGCAATCAATCAAACAAATCTAACAGGAGAAATGAATAACTCACAAGCCGGCAACATTGAAGAGATCCCCTGCGTGGATGTGCCGAAGTCATTGCCCAGTGCCCCGGGCGGCCAAGCCCCAGGTTACCGAACATAGCAATGCCTTGAAGGAAGTCAAAGTCTCGTTACGACGTGCCATGGCCTGGTGGTTGGGAGGGCTGCTTGGAGCCAGGGGTATCCTGCCCTCGCCTTTTAAAGGGGGAGCCAGCCCAGGAGCTACCAGGAGTGCCCTGATCAAATGGTAGTAATGAGATTGTGGTACAGGAACATTTTGAGCAAACCGCTCCGTTGAGGTATACCCTGACCATCCGTTTCCCGTTTTTTTTCCATGCGTGACAACTAGCTGATCATGTTTCGCGTTTGTGCTGCGCCAGCCAGCACTTCGGGTAAACCACTAATATTTTGCCTCCAGCAGCCTACCGCTATTTTTATAATGTGTGGGTGATTATCCTTTTAGATTACCGGAGGGCAACCACCATGAATCATATTATGTTTTTTTTATGGCCATTAAATGATGTTGGTATTCTATAGCCATTAAACCATATGTTGGATATTATTATCACCATTTACCGCCATTAAACATTAGCTGTCTTCAGTCAATTAGTATTTTTTGTCCACCACAAGGTGGGCCCCCAGTAGTTACAAGTTGGGTTATAACCCTTATAACTGGTAGTTAACCCAAGTTAAGTGAGTTAGAAACCAACTTAGTTCAGTGGTTGGGGGCCCACCTTGCATCTCTGGAAAATATGGTGGAAAATATGGAAAACTAAATATATTTTTAGCAAGGGATCTAGTTCAGCCACCAAGCCACCATGAATCATGATCTATAACAGGGGATATATACCAACCATATAGCTATGGGTCAAGCAGTTAACCAACCAATTTCATGGAGATAATAACCAAGCCACCATGAATCATGATAACCCACCGCGCTTTGACCAGCGGCAACGCGCTTTGACAAGCGGTGATCTCGGCGGGATCTCTGAGGCAGCGTCACAGCCACTACCACGGGTATGGGCGACGGAGAAATCAGAAGTGCCTGGGCGTGCACGTTGCACGAAACGAAAAAGAAGGCACCCCCCCACTGAAATGGGTGTTTGTCAAGCCATAGGGGACCCAAAAAATGGTGGGTTTATTTTTAATAAATGATTCATATAGGATGATTTGGGGGTACCCCTATTTTGAGAAACCATCAAATCCGAACAAAAGATCTTCGGTTCACCATGAAGTGGAAATTCATAGTAAATCATGATGGCTTATGGTGGACAATGATGACTTTGTGTGGTTGGAAAAGGTCATTTGTGATGACTGATGACCGGTTTATTCGTGTTAAGCAAGGCTTGCACTTGTTTATGGTGTTTTTGCAGTTTACTGTAATCGTAGTTTGTGATGGTTTTCGACGCCTTCGTGCAGTTTATTAGGAAATTGTGGTGTTTGCGCTTTGGTCAGAAATTGTGATGGTTGATGATCTTTTGCTGCATTTTGCAGCAGTTTAACAGAAATGAGGGTGATGGTGCTTCCAATGGTTTCACTCAAATTGCAAAACAATAACTGATGTATAAATGACGTGCTATGCACCCAAAATAGTTTAGACATGTTTAGCAGAAGAGGTCGGTAGCTCTCCTCGATATAAAGTGCACAAGCACACACACAGACAAACATCTATGAAAAAAAAATCTATTGATATAGTGATTTTCATGAGTAGTGCGACTGCATACAGTTAGGTAGCACAGTGCATCTAAATTGCAAGCGCATGCAGTTTCACTGTGTAAGGTAGCATGGCAGCATGCTGTTGGAAGCATGGACTAGCTGGTTTCTGCGGGTCCATGTCGCGCTACCGTTGAGGTTTCCGGTGAGGCGGGCGGTGCTGGCAAAAATACAGCATATTTAAAAACTAAGCTAAGGAACTAGGTGTACCCAGTGGCCCTCTAAAGGGCCTTTCAAGGGGAACCATGTGGAGCTACCAGGAGGCTTCTGACAAAATGCAAAAAAAAACTCCAAAACTCCTGAGCTGAAACTATGAACTGCCAGATTCATGAAGGACATTACTCTACTTCAGTGGTTTCAATTTCCATTACCAGCTGACCTTATTTTGGTCTTCGGGCGAAGTTACCGGTCACCTGGGGATAGCGTGGGTGTCTTGATGATATCCGGCTGGTTTCACTGTGCAACTCTTCTTGGGTGTCGCTGCACAGCACGCTTGTTGAATAAGATAGGCTTAGGCTTGGGATCACTGTGTCTGGACAATGTCAAGACATGCTGGATCGGGGATTCTTTTCATTACAAATAACCATTTCTTGTTGGTTTCACTAGCATGGAAAACTGTAAACCGACTTCTTGACACTTTTGTATGTTTGATCTACTGATTTATTGTTAATTGCTCAATCAATAGCGTAAACTGGAATATGATATTGGATTTGGCAGCAGGTGCTTTTAAAAGTTGAGGAGTGTTAGCAATACGTCTCTTTGCCTGGTGAAAGATCATACGATCATAGTATTACTAGTGGTCAGAAATGTGGTTTTACTGTTTCGGATACCAAATAACCAATTTGATTTGTTTGAAAGTACTAGTTCGAATTCACTAGTAAATCATTTTCAAGTGATGGGCCAGCCTAGTAGATACCATAATCAAACCAGAAGTATGGCTGTTCTTTTCCACTTCTACATATCACGCGTTAACCATTATCCACCGATGTATTTATATAAATATATATAAATATATTGTTATTATATTCGCAAGTATCACCAGTTTATCAATAATTATCACGAGTAATTATTAAAGATATATCATCATGAATGTATAGTTAATGACTACAAATTGAACCATGTCATAGTTTTCATGTACAACATATCGTGCATCATTGCGCAGTAGCGCTATGAGTGTACAAGTCAGAAGATTTTGTTTTGCACCTTTAAGATCATGATCAACATAACATGGTCTATGATTCACCAAATTGTTATAATTGTACAACCACTAGTATAATAGTTGCAAAATCCCAATTCACCGGATCATGTACAGTGAATTTTACCTCTCATGATTTAAAAACCACTAGTGATTCTAAACTACTGAGCGGAGTAGTTCATGCATGATCATGCTCACTAGTAATACATAAAGTCATCGTGAAACCACGAGTCGTTGTCATGCTGAAATCCTCCTGAGCTTTTCGTCGGCCTGAGGCAATGGCAATGTGGCGCCCGCTCAAGCCCTCATGGAGGCGATTTCAGGGCGCCTTTCTTGTGGAGCTGGTACATGGCGAGCTGGGTCAAGCAGTTAACCAGCAATAAAGGGGGATGATAACCAACAAAACTATAGGGAAAACGAGCTGGTTAATGATAGGGGGAAGGTTTTTCTTGTGGATTTGTACATTGGTATAGATTTAGTTTTGGGTTTTGTTATGTTTATGTTTATAGAACCAAAAATCTTGGACACTAATCTTGAAGAAAACATGTACATTTTGTTGGTATAGTTTTTTTATACCCTCAACTACAAAGGGTCTGGAATGGTTGAGCATTTGTTGGTACAGATTCATTTATAGTTTTTGTTGTTATGTTTCATGTTTTAGATATATTTGCGTATATTTGCGTATGCGTATTAAGAAAAGAAAGAGTGTAGAAAGCCTTGACCCAAAGCCACACACACACATATATATATATATACATAGAGACAAATCAATTTCTATACATGTTTTGTATTGCTTTATTTTTATTCACTTGTTTAGTTTTGTTGGCACATCCTTACACATAGGATGTATGCAAGCAAATTTATCACGTTTATTCTGTTCTGTCATTGCTATGGTGTTTTTATGTGTGATATGATTTGTTTTCAGCAGATGTATGCATGCATCTATGCATGTACGCATTCATATCTGAACATCGGAAACATGTCCATACTAACGTAGACATATGCACAGCTGCGCTCACACATGTGTTTTGATTTATTTGTAAAAATTGCAAATATTTATGCAGATTTGGTTGTTTGAAAAGTAAATGTTCACAGAGAGAGAGAGAGAGAAAGAGCGAGAGAGATGATACATACAGTACACACACGCGGCATAACTTTGGTAAGTTGGACGAATAGACCTGGGCCAGTGCTGCTTCATGTTGACACTTTGAAAAAACATTTAGAATGGTTGGATGTTCTTTAGGGATTACAAACCCAGCAGCCAGAGCATAATTTGGTTTAATCCATGGTTTAAAGCAACAATCCTTGCTCAAGATGGTAGCCCACATCAGCAGAGGAGTGATGCTTTAGGAAAATGAGACGCTATGGCCAGAGCTTCCCTGGCACAGAAAATCTCACCATGAATGATGACGATGTTCTTGGAGAAACTGCGACCGAAGATGCTTAAAAGTCATTGGTTACTGATTGGTAACAGAAGTTGGTTGTGTTTCCAGTAGAGCTTCCCGCCAGTGCAAGGGTAGTTGTCGGTGGGCCAAGAAGTAGTGACTTTGGCAAGTCACAAGTTGGCACCGCAAGGGTGAGCAACCCTTTGAAACAAAGCAAAGGGGGGTCCGACATCGTCCCAATGATTTTCTTATTCGGGTTGATGGCTTGACTGATTTGTAGGGTTTACTGCAGCTTATCAGTGCAGAAAGAATGGCATAGTCCCAATGATTTTCTTATTTGGGTGTTTGGAATCCATCAATGATCCATGTTTGCATCGTTGCATTGCTAAGCCTACACATCAAACATCATGACGTGGCTTTGAAAAATGCCGTTCATGATTCAAAGACCACACAGTCATCTTGTGAGCTTGTCAGGTTACAAGTTGACGTGGTTAATTCCCATAACTTCTATAACTGTAGCGAAGTACCAGTTCTCGCGAGTTACAAGCCAACTTGCAACTGCTGGGGGCCCACCTTGCACACGTTAGCCACATATTTTGTGGCCTTGTTTGGTCGTTGGGGTGTACCTTTGCCAGGTCTTTTTGGCCAAAGAAGGTGCGGAGCTGCGGGGCCTTGGGGATGGAAATTCCCATGGCAAAAGGGCAGTCGGTTCTTGAAGATGCTACGAAAGGAATCGCAGCTGTGCAGGTAGCCTTTCTTTAGCCTTGATCTTCATGGATGGCAGTGAATAGATTGCCCGAAAAAAAAACGCACTAGACATATGGACAGAACATGCGTTTTCGCTCCGAACCTATGCTCCAGTCGGAGCATTGCAAGCTGCAAGCCTTGGTGGTCACCCTTGTGCCTGGGAAACCATTCGGGATGGTTGAGGCTACAGCTTCTAATACTTGCCACTCCTACGAAAGATCTCTGGGAGCATGGCTTTGCATTGATACCACGACATGTCTCCATTCAAGTTTACACATGAATCGGGATCAAGCAATATCAATCAATACTCCAAGAGAGTACAATCCCTTACCACAGTCATAGCGTGCTTGATCGGGCTTTATGCGGTCGACTACCGCTTATGATGCATACCGAACGAATTTTCAGATATAGAACAGATAGATACTGTATTGGTATACACAGTGTCCTTGCCTTGTAGGGGGGACTTAGAAAGCCATATCTTGGGGCACTGCTGGCCCTGCCACTGCGCTGGGTCAGGCCCCGTGCACAAGCACATCTTCGGTAGCAAGCGGATGTCGCAGTTTCGGGCCATGAAGGATACCGGGGGAGTCTGGTGTCACCCCGCGGTTACACGCATATCGCAGGGATGAAGCTCCTTAAAGCTCCTGCAAAGAGTGTTGCCTGTTGAGTTTGAGCTGTTGTCACACATCCTTGGGGTAAATCACCATGTCTAGCTTCCGAATCTTCCATGAACTTCAGCGGTGAATCGTGAGAAAACGCCAGCCGGAATGCATTGAGCCGTGGCGTCCCGAGAATAGAATTGTAGTAGCCGCGGGCGATTGCCAATGTCACAGTCGAATGGGAGCTATCGGGAAAGCATACTATGCCAGCTTGACAGTGATATTCCTGAAGGCGTTCTGACAATTCTGATGCTTCTTTTCTATACTTCACTTCCCAGAAATTCAGAAACTAAGGGATGTTTGCAGATTTCTCTTGGTGACTGGATTGCTGACGTTTTCTCTATTTCACTCATCAACTGTTTCTTTTTTGATCAAGTGAGGCCTCAGTACAGTAGCCACTTTGTTTGGTGTCTAGTGTTTTTTTTGCAGTCACTAGCCAAGTCTCTTCAAAAACAAAATCTAAATTATTGCAAAGCTACAGCGAACTGTTATCAATCATTATGAACAATTAATTGATGATTATCAACCATTATTGCAGCAAAAAGTTTATCAACTATTCACCGCTACATTTCCCTAAAAGACAGGATTAAAACGACCAATCAGCTAGATTCACCACTCACTACCCGCCAATGAACTACTAGCAAGTCATCAACCACCAACCATCATAATCCCCACTAGTTGGCAACCAATCAACCGCTAACTAACCATCATAATCCCCTAAAGAAACCGACCAAACAGCTCGATGAAGCACCATGAGCCAACATGAACTCCCAGGAGATCCTCTTGGCGGGTGACACCAACAGGTTGGTTGCAGAGCTGACCTTCGCTACTTGGATCTCACAAGGGGACGGACGAACCGATGGGACATCCTGGGACCGAAGTGGGTGACGCGTACATACCTTGACTCCCAATAGGGGGAGTAACCATACAGTGGTTTCTTAAAATAGGGGACCCCCAAAAATGGTTGATTCAATGCTGTAAATGGTTAATATTGGATGATTTAGGGGTTCCCTATTTTGAGAAACCACCATATAATTCTTTTCATTAGTAATTATGAGTTACAGTAAACATATCGTTGAAAAAAAACATACCGTACAAAGTTTCCCATTCACATATATTTGTTTAGCTCATAGTAAGTGGCTAATCCTAGCGAGACAGTGGGTAAAATTACCCGATATTTTTGGGATCAATGCCCATTATTTTGGGACTGTCAGCCATTGTTTTGGGGGAGGGTCAAGGTATACAGAGAGGTAACCCCCTGGTTCGATTCGTTGGTTAAGATTCGCCATTTACTTCATGGTGAACTATTGGTGATCATGGCTAACTATGGTTGGGAAGGATCAATAATGGTTCACAATGACGATAAGCTGGTTAATAAGGCGAGAAGACTTAAATCAAAACAAAAACACGACTTAAATCTACCATAGATATCCATAGATACTAGTTACCCAAACGTTATGTTCACCAATGAATTGCGATCCGGTGGTACCACGGCGTGACTAAAGAATTGACAAAAAATGGCTCCTGGTGGGTGCGAAGTTCGCAGGGTGCCGGCTGCGCTCACCGGGCTCACCGTCCGGTTCGCTGAGGTGCGCATCAATGATTTAGCTTCTCCACCCGAGGCCTCCCGGGCGCTGTCTCCGCAGGAAACTCCGACGTTGAGAGATTTACCAGCCGCGCTGCGACGTTGGTGAGTCAAGCTGCTGGTTGAGGATCCGCAATGATCTTGGATGAACCTTCACTAGGCAGTCAACCCCAACGTGTTTGTCTACGGTTGGAAATTGATGTTTAATTGCATGCATCCCATAGTTGCTGATGCATTTATTTCATACAAGTGTGCAGGCGCAGATCACGCGTAAGCTGTTTGATTACAGTATCATACATATAAGGAGCCAGTATGATCATTGTTCATCGTGGTCCCTCTTTCCCAATGTGAGTGCCAACAATGAGCCGTCAAGCTACATCGTAGTATAGAATGATTAGTAAAGCATTAATCGATCATCATCATCATCAGCAGCAGCATCATCATTATCATCATCATCATCATCATCATCATCATCATCATCATCAGCATCATCATCAGCAGCAGCAGATCATCAGCAGCAGCATCATCATCAGCAGCATCATCATCAGCAGCAGCATCATCATCATCAGCAGCAGCAGCATCATCACCATCATCATCATCATCATCATCATCATCATCATCATCATCATCATCATCATCCTCATCCTCATCCTCATCCTCATCCTCATCCTCATCATCACCATCACCATCCTCATCACCATCCTCATCCTCATCCTCATCACCATCATCATCACCATCCTCATCACCATCCTCATCACCATCCTCATCACCATCATCGTTGCATCATGAAAGTCGTCATCTTTTCTGTTGCGAAAAAGTCACCGCAGGCAGTGCACCCCTTGGTCTACATCGAGCCGTTGGTAGCGATCTTGATCATTGGCAACGGCGTCATGATTGGCTTTCAAACAGCCGCTTGGTAACTCGCAAATGGCTATAGGTATCTATAGGTCAATATCAACCAACCGATTTCATGGCGGATATTAACCACCAATATGGCTATTGGTATACCTGTTGCCATTGTCACTATGTTATGGCAACCGCTCAGAATATCTTATGCACAAGACTTCGATTGACACGAAAAAACACCTGCCACCTGGTGCAAGGTCTGAAACCACCAGGTGGCAACTGTTTTATTTGTTCAAAGTTTGCCATTATTGAGAGGGAAAGTCTCAGCAGCAGTCCATATATATCAAGAAGCTCAAAAAGAAACGCACCTTGCCTAGGACTTCGGGCGCAGGGAAAAGCGAACCTTTCGAGGGCAGAGGGTTATTCGCGATCTTGGTTTTGTCAAAGTCCAGGTGGATCACGAATTAGCTTCAGTTGGGGTTGGTGATCTCGAATTGTGTTGCTAAGAGTGTTGCTAGGACACCCGCCAACATGACATCTTGGGAAACGCATCTCGCCAAGTGTAGGGCCTTGGACCCACCAAGGAACCGCGGCATTCAGACTGGGGCGGTTGGATTTTCTTCGAGATGGGCTTTGCTTTTGCTTCTTGGGCTGAGATGGTGGGACAACCAACCGGGAGAATCAGCAGGCATCAGCAAGTAACCGCAATGGTGGTTGCATTATGGTTACATCATGGTGGTTTCTGTTGGTTAATGGATGTTAATGGCTGTTGACGGATGTTAATGGTGGCTAATGGGGTCGAATGATGATTAATGGTGGTTAAAGCTATGTTAATGGTGGTTATTCATTTGCAAGTCGCTATACTCACTGCAGTTCTTCCAGACTGGATGGCTTATACCCACTAACTTAGGTTTTTAGTGTTTTTGGGATATGATTGATTTACCATTAATAACCACTAAAAATATATTTTTAGCAAGGGATCTATAAGCCACAAAGCAGATCAAACAGCTTGGTCAGGTCATCCAAGAGCTTGGTATTGCAAAGCGCTGATTGACCCGGGCAAATCCAACTGCTCAGCAGCTGCTTACCAACTCCAATCCTGCGCCGACCAAAACCTCCGGCGATCGGCCGCTCTGAAACGCACAGAATTTTTGGTTGGTGGGTTTAAACAAGTATAGTTTAAGGGTTAAACCCTTATACTTGGTTTAAGCATGTTTTATTTCTTTCGTAATTATTAACAAGTATAGTTGGTTTGTTAATATTTTCCTACGGGTTGAAAACCACCAGCCAGATTTCTTTTGAAATCGTGGAATTCTCTGGGGCAACGACCGGTATCCCTTCCGTTGTGGAGTTTTAGCGGGCAGATGTGGTCGGCGATGCACCTACTGTTCTATGGGCACGTGATTGCCAAAAGTAAGCTGTTTAGGTACACAAGAGAAACTACTCCCAAACATAAATCGTTAGTTGATCATTTATAATCACTCATCATCGTTTTCCATGATTAAATGCAAGCTGTTCAATGAGTCTAGCATGGTGCCAGACAACTTGTGTGCGGGACGTGGCAACCCTGGCACCGACAGGCCTGGAGGTACACAGTTGCAGTGGGCTTCAGGTCTTGTGGATCGAGATCGCTTTCCGTATGCGTTTCCTTCGCTGCTTCGACTACTGGTGTGGGCCAGAGCGCTATTGGAAGCTTGGCTGAAGGAAGTTCCTGTCCAACGATAAGGTAGTCATTTCAGGTGATTTCAGCAGTTGCATTGCGGTTTAGTGATTTTTGTTCACCACAGTAACTTGCACATACCCTTAACTTTCCATGTTCTTTGTAAAGCATGTGTGCGGCTATTCAAAGATATTCAAATACGAGTTTTTTATAGTCCCACGGTGCCCGTGATGCAACTGAAGGAAACACGGCAGTTGACTTCATCACCCTTTGTTGTCGCTGTTGATTTTGGTTGTTGCATTGTTTTCCCTGCTGATGATGTTGCGGTTGTTCAATGACCAGGTGCTTGTCTTTATAGATGAATTCTTGTCATCGTGGTTGTGGTTCTGGGTCTCATGATCATAGTGGTGTCGTCTGTGTTGTTGTTTGTTTGTGTCTTTGTTTTTTCGTGCTTGCTGTTGCTGCTGCTGCTGCTGCTGCTGCTGCTG
>VSDK01007081.1:113046-135490 GCA_009767595.1 Symbiodinium kawagutii | reverse complement strand
TGCTGCTGCTGCGGCTGCTGCTGCTGTCATTGTTGCTGATTGTTGCTGTTGTTGGTGTTGTTTTCCATTGGTTGTGATGGTGGCTATGTTGGTTGTGTTGGCAAGGTGTTGTTGCTGTTGCTGTTGGTGGTGGTGATGGTGGTGGTGCTTGCTACACTTGTTGTGTCCTACCATTGGTCAGGGAAGTTTCGCCCAAGCAGCTTGTGGATCGACTGTGCAAGCACTGGCATTGCCAAGATTTGCCGAGTTGAATGAGATCTTTGGGATTGGATAGTCGCCACTGACAAACGGCTTCCCTGGTTCCAATGATTTGCTTGCTTCTTCCCTAAAACCCTGCACCGCCATTATGAACCACTATTGAGTGAATGGACCAAGGTGTGGAAAATTAATTAATCATCATGGTTGTCAGCCGTTACTGAGTGAAGTAACCAACGTAGACCAAGATTCTTAACAACGCTTGCCAACCATTATTGAGTCAATTTATCTAAACCATTTTATGGGTGTTGCTTAAAGTTGGGATCCAAGAAATGGCTGATGTTTTTACTGATGGTTGATTGTATTGGAGATCTAGGGGGTCCGCCGTCCTGAGAACCCACCACATACTATGTGTTCTTAAACATCGCTCACTGGATTGGGAAAATCTACATTGGAGACCCTTTTCAATTTGGCCAGCAAGCTGCGAGATGGCTTTCCCAGGTCGATCTTCCAGCAATTTGTCGGTTATTCACCCTACTTCACCCTACCCTTAATGACTCACCATGCTTAACCAGTAGGGATTTCTTAGCCATTAAGTACTAACCAACCATTGTTAATCATCAACCATTGTCCAGCAATTACAAGGTTATAACCCTACAGTGTAGTATTCATTATTAGCCAAAAGTGACTTACCATCAACATCCGAACCACCATTAACATTCACTAACCGCCACTAACCAATATATAGTCCAACGATGAGTTCCTAACCATTCTTAACATTAGTTACTAACCATTGCTAACCATTGGTTCCCAACCATTAGTTACTTCAGATTGCTACATTTAACATTAACTATACTAAACATTTTAAAACTAAACATTGGGATTACTTATTCTATTTCACTGAAACAAGATTGCAATTGATGGTTCGCCATGAGTTCTGTGGGTTCCATTTGTTTGGTCTCAGGAATTGGTTTGACCTTTTGCTGGCCTTCACCGGCTTCTCTGACATTGTCATCCAGCCACCCGGCGGCTGAAGCGGGTGCCCGATCCATCAACGGTGAACTGAGCAACTGAAACGGCTTATTGTTTAGATCTGGTTTGAGATGTACTACATATACCAAGGGAAAAGCAGTTTCGAGCATTTTACGGGGAAAGGGCACTGGTTCTGATTTTTTTCTTTGAAGTTCAAATTCGACTGCGGCTTCGATTAAATTCAGAGGTGGTCTTGGGTCCATTCCTCATGGTTTCAAAAGTTTCAATGGTTGATATGCTGCATCTCAGCTCTTATTGGTGAAGGATGGTGTTTTCTTTCAGGCTTGATCAGCTTTGGCTGGCTTCCTGCCCCCAATTTCTGGCTTACGAGCTCAAGAGCTGTTTTTCCTTTTGTTGGCATGGAAGAATTCTGGATTCCCCACTGCCCCAGACCCCTAAAACTACAATAAGCGACATCAGATCTATCTTTTCGACAGTTAGTAGTGCTGAGTAATGAATACTGTTATTTTTTTCGCTGATGACTTTGAACAGTGTGGCCAGGAATTGTTGGTGCCATGCAGGATGGGGGCCGCATACGCTGGTTTTATGCACAGGTTCATTGCAAGTTCAGTTCTGCTTTCAGGTCTGGAAGTGAATACATAGAATCAGAAGATCTCATCATGGAAGGAACTGGACTATAGTTCACATATGGTTTTGATATGGTATAATACTGTTTGTTCACCCCAGTTGGTTTTCATTCCTGTTGATGACTGCTGCGATTTGATTGCTGACCTGCCCAGAACATAAACCTTGACGTGGTTGTTTGCTTATGTGTATGCTATGAAACCATTCCCCAATCTCAACCTGGTCCATTGTTTGTCCTAAAGGGTACGGATTCTCTATTCAACAGGGTGCTTTGGGTGTTCCGGTGTAAACGGAAGGAAGTGTAGCTGCTTGAATAGAAGTCATTAGATACATACACAACTGCATGCATCCATACATGCGCACTCATGTATTCAATGTTCTATGCATGATTCATCAAAAACCTTTGCATATGAATATATGTTTTGACTTGATTGCATTATCTCCATGAACAAATATATTTATATCTATATATATATATATATACTCGTACAAAAATTTAAATGTTATAGACTTAAAAAAGTATGCGAAAATCAACATGCGCTATATGATGCAACTTGTTTTTTTTCATTCTCACCGGCTAGAGGGCTCGTCCGTAGCCTGTCAGGATAGCTTCAGGGCAAGAGGCCGAGATCGGAGGACCAAGGGGTGGCTAGTGGAGCGGCTAAGGTGGCTACCCCGAGCTGAGTGGATTGGTTCTTGTTTGACTACATCATTGGACATATTTGTTTTATTGGGGGTTCATGTGTGGACTCATGTCATTGTTGTCAGATTTGTTGTTGTTGTTTGTTATTGGCGATTCTTGTCATGCATGAAAATGATAGTCATCACGATCGAACAAACAATGGGTCATTCACTTCTTAGTGTTTGACATCGTCAGATTGTGTGACTTTTGATTTGATAATCAAGGTGTTTTGATTTTTTGAGGTGGTTGTGTAACCATGCTCACCTAAGCCTAGCCAATGGTTGATTACTGTTCAGGTCAATGATGCTTCACTAATTTCGTTGGTTATTGATGGTTGGTCAAGGCTGATGACGGCCAAGAGCGTTTGAAAGCGATTGGTCGATACGGACCGTTTACCAGAGATTTGGTTGGGTCAGCCGACATCATCAAGCAGCTGAAATGGCAGTGGGTCAAAACCCTGTACCCCTGGTTCCCCCATCATTAGCCATTGTTTTCCCTATTATTGGTGGTGGTTCTTCCACATTAGTTGGCTCATTAATATTGACCCATAGCTAATGATGGTTCAGCTTCATGAGGGATCCGCCAGCCTCTCCTTGGCGATCCGGCAGGAACTGGCCTTCTGAGATTTTGTCGCCGCTTGGCGTTGGGAGCCGGTGCACCATGGCAAAGATGGCATTTAACGCCATCGGGGCATGATGCAATTGTTGTCGCTAAAGGTATAGTAATTACGCACTTTGAACATCGTTGAACAACAATTAAGTGTACTAGCAATAATAATTGCATATGATAGCAATTCACACTGTGAACGTAGATAAAGTTGAGTGTAAATCATTTGTTTTAGCCACAATGATGCATTTTCAGTACCTCAAGGTGATCTATCTCCCGGGGTAACGGAACTGTGAAATCAACCTCATCTTTGGGCTTAGGTGCGATCCTGGGTGCGCTTCATCACCCCTGTGCGAAATGTGCATATTCACATATTCATGGAGGCCAAACTGAGGCTCAGGCGGCTTCAGGCCTCCAGGCCGCTGTTCCCCAAAGGGCAGCGTTGCTGAACCAAGGCTTGATCAGATTAGTGCGGATTGTGAAGGTCTTCAGGATCAAAATCCTCAAGGCGCCGCGCAGCTTCGCCAGAATCAGCCACCAGTTGGTTCCTGCATGGGGCAGTGACACGATAGTACCCAGAGCTGTAGGGGTTCTAGCAGTGATATAGTGATATTACTTGCTATGGTATTCTATGGCTATGTACTAGCTATAACCCCACTTGCACATCCAAGTGTAAAGAAAAAACATGTGATAGACCCAATGGCCCAACAGAAAATACGCAAGTTGCGGCATGCCACAAGAATCTTGATGTCTTATGATTTCTTTGAATCTCCAAGGCACCTTGTGCACATTGTTGATCCAACATTTTTTTCGTTGAATCCCACTGATACTGATCTATCAATGTCTATGATCAATGACCTTCTTTGAATTATGTTGAATGATTCCCCGTTGCTTTGAATCTCTAGGGGCTGATTTTGAACTTTTTCCGAAACCGTCCGACGAACAGGTCTGAAACTGTGCTTGGTTCGGCTTTAGCGCTGTCCGCTTGAGCCAGTAAAACTTGCTCTATTTTGCTCTGTATTCAATTGCATTTGGTTGGTCATTTGGCTGGTGGTTGGGAAGGAGCAATTCGGAGCCAGGGCTATTCCTATACCCTTTTAAAGGGGGAACGATTTGGTGGTACCAGGAGTGCCCTAAGCAGATGGTGGTTTGAGCCGAGTACATGCTACGTTGGATCGCCAAGTCACAGACTCTAGGGCTCGGATCTTGGATTTCGAGTCACCAAAACGCAACCTGGAGGTTGGTGGGGCCCTGGTTTTCCATGGGTCTTTGGCCTCATCTCTTGTTTGGGTGACTAGGAAAACTGCGGGGGTCACGCGACCCGTCGTCACCAGTTCTTCACCACCAGCGACCAGCGCTTGGATGTCCACCTAACCCGTTCTTGTGCGGTTCTGCATGCCAGTTCCTCCTTGGTTTTGGTTAATATGGCTATGGGTCAATATGATCCAACCAATAATGGAGATAATCACCAACAAAACTAAGGGAAAACAATGGTTAATGATAGGGGAACCAGGGGTGCGGGGTTTTGACCCATAGCCATATCAACATCCAAACGAAAGATCTGTTATGATTTGTTGATAAATAGACTCAGGCTTACATAACATTCCATACTCACATGCACATACACTCAGGCTCACACAATAATATGCATCATACACGCATGCGCAGGCATGGACAGACGCCACTCACAAACACAGACACACAATCATTTGTATTTACTTTTTTTTCATTTACTTATCATTATCGGTATAATATCTATACATATGCACATTTACAATGATTACCTATGTTTATGACTTCAATAGTTTCAATCTCCTGCAAATCTGCTTTGTACAGAACTGTATGTTTGTGGGTACTGATGGGCCCCAATGATTTACATAAACCTCAAACATGTGAGGGGATGAAACCATACAACTTGCAAGCGAACATCGGGCCAATGGCACCACGCTGGCACAGGATTTGCGATTGATGATCCGGGGGCTCATCGCTGGAATCAAGACCCTGAGTTTAGCCTTTTTGCTGCTCTTCGCTGCTCGCTTAGCACTGCTGTTGATCGCTGAGTGATGGCCTTCAAACTGATGCTGAAGAGCAATCTTTGTCTCTGATATACTCGACCACACTCAACCAATGCATCCTGTGATGTTATATGTTTGTTTTTCACCGTTTAACCCTTGATAGCTGTTAGGCTAATATGGTTTAGGATACTACGGCTTATTCATCCTGCCCGGCCCAATGAACGATAATGTTTGATATGTTTTTCATGTGAAAACTGGACAAACGATTGAAGACTGGTGGTTCACGGTATGACTAACTTAACCTGGGCGTTAATACAGTATGTACCTCTCGAAAATGTGTGTCGATGGAAAGTGTTTGATGTGTTGTTTGTTCGATTCTCGCAGTTACAGTTTCGGTTTGTTTGCGGTTTTCTGACTGCATTCCAAAAGGAATCTTTCGCTCATCGGCGTGCTCGCGTTCACCTCAATGCATACCAATATATTTGCGCATGCAGCTGCGTATGTATGTACATCCCAGCATGTGCTCCTTTTGATCTGAAAGCCGGCAGGCTCCTTTCCCTGCGATCCCAGCACAACAACAGAACGGAGTCATGTTTGTTTGCAGGTCCGTTGTCTAGCTTGGGACCATGAGAGGCAGTCTTTGTAGTTTCAGGTGCTATGTTGGCCGTTTGGGAGTGATAGCGACGGCAAGTTTTATTGTAGATGTGTTCATGAACTTGTGAAATCAACTTGTGTTAGTTGTTCATTTGATTGATTGATTCGTTCATTGATTCATTTATTCATTCAATCATTCATTCATTCATTCATTGATTGATTGGTTGGCTGATTACGCGCTTGCTCAAATCTAGATGAAATGTTGATGCGGGAAAACTGGGACATTTATGCTCAATCAACATTGCTTGGCCTTTGGCAAGTCATCAGCAAGTCCGTTGCTAATTGACTGCAGCTTTGGCTTCCCAGGGTTCTTGGCAAAGCACAGCTACGTAAGCAAGGGTTGCGTAAAGGCCACGTCGTGTATAGGTAATCCTTGCGGTGTAAAAGCGGGGTGTTGTTAAACCAAAGGGTAAATATCAAATAATTGGCTAAGACTTCTAAGAAGTGGCTGCTTGAACTACTAAACAGCGGTGCAACAGTTTTTTTGTTGCACCAGGAGGGGAGCATGAGCTAGACCTGACTCTTGGCATGGCATGTCTGTATACATCGGCAAATATGAGCCGATAGGGTTTCAGGAGGAGTTTGATACGGACTAGTCGCGTTTTTTTTGGAGAAGTGTTCACCGTTTTTGCTTTCATGATTCTTTCTTTGTGTTGATTGTTGTTTTTTCATGCTTCCATATGTTTGTTGTGTTATGTTGAGTTTGTGTATTTATCTTATTTTCTTCTTCTGTGTTATTTTGTTTGGCTGTTTCCTGTTTTGTTTCCCTGCCTTTCGCTGCTTTTTACATGGAGGGTTTGTGTTTTTGTTGTCCTCTTTGTGGGTGCTTGGCTTACCAGCAACTTGCCATTTCCATGTTCCTTCTGGATGTATTGTTTAAAGGGCATGCGGGATGCGATGACTTCGGCAAGTTCTCATACTGCGCTTGTGGCTTGACTTGAGGTGTCAGCTCCACAACAAATACCACAGATAATGAAGACACACATTTGAGGTAAATTTGACTCAAACACACATTTGAGGTCAAACGTCCCAAGTTGGGGTCAACACAACAAACACAACATGTTTTGCAAGCAGCTGGACACTGGAGCGAGATAAGCATGTTGATATCGCTAGCTGGTGGTTTGAAAAATACTTTTTTTTGTTGATATCTATTAGAAACTGGTTGGTTGACAAAAAAAATCATAGGGGTGGTTCAAGGAATGATCTCATCCCAAGTTCGGTCAACAGCTTCCATCAGCGGATGATCCTCAGGCTGTGCTCTACGTCATCGCCGGGTTCGCCACCATATCTCTGGGCAGCGACCCGGAGACGATCCAGTTGGGCTTAGACAGCACCTTGGACGCCGGGCGAGGGCGCCAGGGGGGGACGAAGGTGCTGGGCGCTTGGTGAGCTGCCCAGGATGAGGAAAACTCGCCCAGGTGTTTGGCTGATTTCACTGGTTGGTGGCTGATAGAGTTGAAATCCAGGTTTCATAAACCAGTTGGTTGAACATGTTTGTACCTAAAATGAAACATCCAGAGTTGATTTCACTGCCAACCAGTTGAAGATAGACATTTTAGATTTTCCCAGGTTTAAATCCACTGGTTGGTGGATTATTAACAGATTGGTTGCGTATTAACAAATCCGTATGATTGAAAATGTTTCACTGGTTTGTGGTTTCGCTAGTTGGTGGATTGTCAACAAATGACTGGTTGGTTGACTTATTTGTTTTACCATTGGGATGGTTCAGGCACCTGGCCTTGTGAATGCCAGGATGGGGCATTGCCACCCCCTAAGGTGTCGTTTGAAATGAATGGGATTGAGTTGATTATCAGAAATGTAACCAACGGTGCCGGTAACCCTGTGAAGACCAGCAGTTTGTCAATACCATGCATGTCAATATATCTTCATGCGAGAAAGCAATGTTTTAGCTGTGGACTTATGTCCTCTCCTAACGTGCCCTGTTGTTTTTTGTATCAAACTGTCAGTTTTGTTTAGCTTCTGCTCCGGAGTCATGGTTTAATGATTGATGATGTTTGATGCCGTGGTGCCCGTGGGTCGGGATCCTTGAACTAGGAAGTAATTCATGAATTCTGGTACCTCATCATCCAAAGCATTCCTTTCTAGCAAAAAAATAGCTTGTTTGATTTTGTTGGGATGGCGATGGAGAGAGAGAGAGAGAGATCTTGGTTGAAATAAAATGCTTAATAAGCACGCTTGTTGATTGCACGGTTTCAACGGCATACCTTGTTCAGATGGTTGGGGATTTGGGAAGTTTCCTGTAGCCCTGGCTCGGCCTTACAGCCCTGCGGCCACCGGGCGAGGCTATTTCGCGAATATTCCGGCCACGATGTTCACAGCGTTCAGGTGTTTTAACGGTGAATGCGTCACCCGGCAGCGGTCATGTCATAAAGGGCCGAGTGTATCTCCGGGAATGCCTTTGGACACCTGTCACGACCTGCCAGACCAATGTTTCAGAGCAATGATGGGTGGCAGCTGCTCGGGGTTCTGAAATTGGGAGGTCCCAGCGGCCCATTTGAATCCCGAGAGTTGGGTTTTGAATCATGTCACAGCTCAGAGCTTTTATGCATGGGCACCAGGTGTTGCCCAGAAAACAACATGACAGAGACAGACCAACCATAAAAGAACAGATAAAAGAATGCATAGATTAATGTTGGATTCTGATTAGTATCTACCTGTTGGTTTCATCTATTTTCATTACTTTAGGGGAGTTACACTAATCAGAAACCTACATTAGTGGCATCTAGTGGCATCTAGTGAAGGTATGACATGGACCCGGATGATCCAACTTGGGCCAGGCTGATTCTCCCGACGGGTCACCACCACCTGGTGGGGGCCGAGGTCACGGATTCGGGCCACGCCATTCCGTCGATGTTGGCCACGAAGTTTGGCTTGCCCTTCATCCTGAGTCACTGGGAGTATGGCATCAGGGGCCGGTCATGGCTTGGGCGGTGATGTCCGCATCCATTGGGCTGTTGTTTGGAGTGGTCCTAAGCTTGGGAACAAGCTTGATGATGATAGGAGGCTCACACCGAAATGTGTTGCTTAAAACACGGGCTCAATATATCTTGCATGCTGCTGTAATTTTGTGCGTCAACTACCTGTCAGTCATTGAGACTTTGGCATCAGTTTGGCTCCAAAATGGGGAAGTAACCGACGACAGAGTTGGCAAATTGATCGGCCAAAATCCTTTGGTCATTTTCAGCAATGCAGGTTTATCGCATAACAAGGGTTTGAAAAGTGATGCATTGCTGATGCATTGTATATCCATCTCTATTTTGATTTGTTTAGCTGAGAGATAACAGGCTGCAGACGCATTTTCCTAGCTGGATGGGCAACTCAGGGCCCGGCCGGATTTATGACTTGTAATCTCCATCGACACCTGCAGGGTGACAAGTCACCGTGCCTCCCGGGGTATGGCTATGGGTCAATACTAACCTTAATAACCAACCGATCATGGGGGGTATTAACCAACAATAATAGTGGGAAAACAATGGTTAATGATGGGGGAACCAAGGTACAGGGTTTGACCCACAGCCATATATTGTGATGAGTGATACTGGCTATTTCCCTTCAAGAAATCAATCCAGCTTGTCCATTTGCGCGCCAGACATGTGACCGGCGCCTTGAATCGTCAGGTTATGTGGCCAGCTACATGCTGGTGACCATGGGAAGCTTGGGATTGATGGCTTGGGCATGCAACAGGAATGCAGCGCATGAATGGCAGACAGCAATCCAAAAATTGTAGGTGATCATCATCCAACAAAGCCTACTTTGGTCATTTACTTCATTGACTATAACATTGAAATAGTTAGTGGATGTTCGCCAAGGGTGCAGGGGCCCCGGACCCACAGCTGGCTTGATTGCATTAGTTTGCTGCAGAGCTTCTTCGCTTGGGCAGCTAAGTGTAGCAGAGAGAAGATACCCAACTGGGGAACCCGCAAAGTCAAAGATGCTGAATGATCCAGTTCGGTGAGGGTTGAAACTTTGGGAATGCCAAGGGATTCGAGAGCTACTCCACTTTTCAGCAGGGTGCCAACCTGCAGTACTAAACTTGAGAATGCGGAGAGTGCAGGGGGACCACGCGCATCATTTTTGACCAAGAGGTCGTGGCCCTGATTCTCACAATCAGTGGTTTTTTGTGTGACATAGATAGATGCAGAAATGTGATATGCGTTTCTGAATATAACATTTATATATATATATAATTAAATATGTTTGTTTTTTTGCAGATGTTAAAAAAATATATATATATATAACTAATTAATCCATTTATTGATTTTTATTTGTATGTTTATTGTTCTTTTTGCATAGAACACAGAAAATACATACATACATGAATATAAATATTTATATTTATTTATATACATTTTATCTATATATGTTTATTTGTGATATTTAAGTATTTCTTTCTCTTGAGATATGAATATATATATATATACATACATATTCAAGTATCAACAAATGGACATGTCATCCGCAATTGCTTGCGTGGTTTATTTGCACGTGCTGCATGCAAACATCGGTTTTGGACACGTCAGTTTCTGTACATGCATACTTAGGTTTAATTCACACGTTCACACATTTTTTCATTTTTTCATATTTTTACATTTTGATGAACTGGTTTGACATGAAACAAAACGCCATGGGATTTAGATTCCATTCGCCCCGGGCATCACTTTTCCTAGGACTTGGCAGGGATAAAGGTGGCAGCCCTGCGAATGGCGTAACCAGCAAGCCAGTTGTGAGGGGATGGTTCAAAAGTCTTTCCAAGCTCTTCCTGCAGCAAGGATGGCAGGCGTCCAGACATGTTGTCTGCCTTGTTCAGTGGATGGTGTTGGGAGGGAGCGACGTGGAGCCAATCCCGGCTGGTCAAAGGGGGGAGAGGAGCTCCCGAGAGTGGCCTAATCAAATGGTAGGTGGGGAGCTCTTGTTGTCCAGAATCTTTGATGAGGAAATAGCTACGTCCGTCCTTAGCCAGAGTCACTCCCTATAGGTGAGCATTGCAGATTCGTGTTTGCCGAGGAATTTTCAATGTAATTCTCGCCGTTTATGCGCCTTGGCACATCGAGGGCGGCTCGAAATGCCAAGCCAAGAAACCAGCCTACATGGCAACCCCCTCGTCCAAAAATTGCCGTGGCAAGTTGTGGGGCGACCTGTAGACGGATTCGGATCGATTCAGGGGTTGCCCACCATGAACCATTGATAAAGGGTGCAGCAGTGCAACAATTCGCTGCGACTCTTGTTCATCAACTCTTGAAGGCGGCTCAACCCGATGTGGGGCAAACCACTGCAGGCAACGGCCAAGTGAGCATTTGCCATACATTGTTGATCTGCTGCAGCTGGTTAGTACCAAGTCTCAGTGCTGGGTCGTTGATTCCCTGCCAGCCATGGAGAATCCCCCAGCGGCACGGAGAATCTCCGCGATTTCGCCAAACTTTCCCTTTCCCAGCCATGGGCGGTTCTCAAAATAGGGGGCTCCCCACTATGGTGGGTGCATTTTTATGAGATTAATGTTGGAAGATTTGGGGGTACCCCTGTTCTGAGAAACCACCATTTGATGAGCTACCTAAATAAATAGAAATATCTCCAAACCATCTTTTTTGCATCCATTGACACGCAAGAACATCCATTTATCACTGGTTTCCCAGGGTTTTCCTAGAAAATCCCCAGAAGATATCACGATTTCCCAGTACCAGGATAATGTACCAGAGGGTAAATCCACGGTTCTTCACCATGCATTGAAAGATTCCACCTGGCTTGGTCCCCCGAGGTGGATATTACGATGAGAGCGGCCAAGGAGAATGACATACAAACAGCTGAGGTATCTCGGGTCAGTGGGCTCGGGTTTTCATGGCTGATCCTAGGTTTGCGTATTGGTTTGAAAGAAAGCTTGTAGAGTCATTGTGCATGGCCCAGGAGGATTGCAGATATCAAACTAGTTCACATAATTCCCGGATGCAGACAGGAACTCCGGCTTTCATGGGCTTCTTGATTCACCGGGCAAATCTATATGACATGCATGTCTCAGGAATGAATCCTGAACGGAAACGAGCAAAGACATGCAAAGACGCAAAATCTTGGGATTGCCTGGCGGCTGGTCATCACCCATCATTGTTGGCTCCCCTGTTTCCCTTTTCCATGTGCAAGGTGGGGCCCACAAGAGAGCTAAGTTGGATTATCGCTAATTAGGGTATCGACTGGTTGTGGTAGATAGAACTATAGTCAAACTGCCTATAAACCAAGGAATAACTAGGGGGCACCTCCTTGTATGAAATACTTGATTACTTGATTGCTGGAAAAAGCTTTCTCTTCAGCTGCACTCGGCTTGGGTAAAGGCGGAAAGCACCAACAGCAGACACGCGGGGAATATGCTTTGTAGAGCTCCACCTCCACGTTTTTGGGTCTGTCCATGAAGGCACTCGTAGTTGATTTGTTTGCCGGAGAATGAACATGTTTCTTGGATTTTGGCCGTCATACATCTTCAGAAATGCACATATTAATATACATGAGCATCTATGTATGCATGAGCATCCAGGAATATATATATATATATATATATCAATGTATTTGTTCATGATATTCATAAAATTTATTCAATCATTATCAATTGATTTAAAAACCAAAATGAAAATGATAAGGTTACAATGCATACAAATAAGATAATGTGTATATATATTTAATATTGATCTATGTTTAGACATTTGTGTACATGTGATTCTGTAAATTAACATGTATAATTGTATATATGCATATATGTACATATCTAAATGTGTTTTTTTTGAAAATATTTTCTACATTTAACTATAGATCTTGAATATTTTTCCGTTTCTACATGTGCATAGGTATATCTTTAGATATACTTATATTAAAACGTTTTTTTTTTATATATATATATATATATATTTAATTATCTTTACATTTACACATCTATACATGTATACATCGCAGCTTCCTATGATTCCTTCTACGTCCCAGCCCTGACACGGCCAACCCTACGCCATGTCGCTTGTTGCGTCGCTTCGAGGCCTATGCCCGAGAGTCCATTCGAATCGCTCGAACGACCCGTGAGTTGCTGAAGCGCTTCGTCGCCGCGTACCACGCCTTTTGTGACATGGAGCCGGGGCCGCCGGTGATGGCTGGTGGTTGGGAGGGGGCCAGGAGCTACCAAGAGCCTAAGCAAATGGAAGGATGGCGGTGGGTCTAGTCCGAGTGATTCACTCGATTTTTGGCGATTGATGGTGAATTCATGTGAATTCATGGTTAGCTATATGGTCTGGCTGAGGTCGGAAAAAACACCAGTGGGAATTCATCAGGGACCGACCCAGGGAACTTTTTGAGGGATAAGCGGCCCCTCGCCTGAATGGTGCATTCTACGTGCAGAAATATATATCATATATTCTTCTCGGGGAACTGTATCAGAACGACTGGCGCCTAGAGCTCTTTTCTGCTTTGTCGCATATTACCACAACAAAGCGAATGGGCGTGCTGTTCAGCGAACGACACAGCACGACATCCCGAAAAAAATGTTCCCAACGGGCATGTCAGACCCACCCATCGTTTTTTAATCAAATACGTACTTTAGTGTGATATCTCATGAATCATGCATTAATCCTGCACTTGTAAGTGCGTGTTGGTTCAGGAACAAAGTAATTTGTCACGCTTGTCTAGATTTTATTTACTTTCAACAAGTCTACCATTCGTAAAGTAGTGTGCTTTCCTGAATTGCAAGTATGTCATTGTTCGGGCAAACCCCCTGGAAGCCCTGGCAAAAAAAGCAAGTCTACATGTTTAAGTTCACATCGTGCTACATCCATTGAAGAAGCTGGCAAAGCCGCCCCGTATGGCATGAGCGTTTGGAACGACATCAAGGGAACCCGCCCGAGAAACCACCATGGGGAACGGTGCCGTCCCAGTGTCCGGAGGCTGGATTTTACTGCGTGCCCACGGGAGTTGCATGAACAAGGGGCCAACCAGACTATGGATCAATATTAACCAACCAATAGTGGGGCATCATAACTTAATCAATTCTTTTTATAGGGAAAACCATGGTTAATGATAGGGGAACCAGAGTACAGGGGACCCACTGTCACCAGTCAATGTTTCTTGGATCAGGCCGTGTTTTGGATGTTGGGACTGGCGCATGGGGCTCACAGCCTGACCCTCGCTGAGTGTTTCGTTGATTCTTTGCGGTCACTCCCAGCGAAACACTTCGCAGGAGGAGAATGGCACTCCAAATCATCATGGAAGCTTGAAAAAGTCACTTGGCCATGCAGGATTGTTTGCTACAAACCAGGTAGGTTGGCCTGTTGCAAATCTTGAGAGCTACTGAAATGGTTCTGTTGATGTTGTGATTGCTGTTGTTTCAAGTGCGTTTGGTGTATGCATATCCGTATCCATTTTCTGCTGGGTTGGGAGTGCAGAGCTGATACATGTGACCCCTACAATCCCAACAGCCCTGGCTACGTGGCAACTGGGCAGGAGTTCTTGGAACAAGGGCGGTGATTTGATTGGAGGCGTCCATGTTCTCCCTATCCCTTGTGTGATGAGAGCTCCTAATAGCTGTGATTTCTCCCAAACATGGGTGGTTTATCAATACGCACTATGGAGCCAACATTGCACACACACACACACATATATATATATGTATGTGTGGGTCTATCTATTTTTAGATATATATGATTATATATGTTTTTGATCAAGATATATATATATATATATATTCATCTCCATATTTTGGCATGTACGCAAGCAGCGTGGCTTAACACTGACAGCCCAGCTTCGACACAGAACTTGGTAATTCAATTCTCGTCATTTCAAAGTTGCAGACTCTTAGTTGGTAAGCCTGGGGACATTACCCAGCAACGATGGTACAAAGTTGGGCAACTTGCAGCCTCGGGTGGTTGGAAAGTGATGGCTTCATGCCCTTCTGCTGGGCTCATGGCTGCCCCACGTTTTTGGTCCGCCAGCTTGGAAGCACGGGGAAGAGCTAGTGATTGGGACCCCCTTGAAGGCTACGGGAGGGGCCACAAGGTTCATGTGGATCAGTAGATGCATGGTCCTTGTTTTGCTCGCTTTGAGCCATGAAATGCCATGAACAGATTTACATCTCACCAAAGGAGATTACAACAAGACACCGAAGATCCAAGGCTACCTTCAGCGGCTTTGCTAACGGAAGATTTGATGACTGATGTGAATATCAGCAAGGTGCGGAGGGACGGAGGGACTTGACAGCATTCCCTTCGAGAGTCTCGGGCCGCGTGTGCCTGTCAGAAACATGTGTGTGTGTGTGTTTGCGCGATGTTGACTGAAGATTGAAGATGGACACCTTATTAGTTGTCATAAGGTGCGCTTCGCACTATTTTTTTGAGATGTTCACATGCATGGCTGAAACATGTCGGCATTTGGTGATTTTGGATGCTGTGAAAACAGCCTTCAATGGGCTGGTCCAAGAGCGTCAGAACCGTACCCACCAGCACATATTGTCAGTTGGCTGAACATCCTAACTGTTTAAACAATCAATGATCAACAGGCTTCATGTTTGCTAGGACTTTGGGCGCATGCGTTTTTTAAAACTTTTAAACTCATGTGTTTTCCAACATGTTCCGTACATGAGTGTGTATATACATTTGTGTCTCAATTCTATCCTACTATATGTACATACCTCCTACTTACATGAGTTAAGTGTGTATATTATACACACATACACACATAGATATATATATATATATTTATACATATACATATACATATACATATATATTTGATTTCACGCCTCCATGTATTTCGCAGGGCCCCCAACTCGGCCCTGTGAACCGTCGTCGGTGTCGATGCTGAGCACGGCCAGGAACTCTTCCTCCTGGTGATCCAAGACAAGAAGATCCAGCGGCTGATGGATGAGCTGGATTTGCCTCCAGATCGTGCCAACCTGCCTCCCGGCAGCTGGTGCCGACATTTTTCGGTGATAGCTACAAGGTGGGCCCCAGTGTTATAAGTTGATTAAGAGGCCATTTAACTATAGATATATCTACCATAACTGGTAGTTACCCTAGTTATGTTCGCCAACTTAGCTAAGGGGGCCCAGCTTGTATGACTACCTAGGTGGGCGGTGATCAGCCGGTTGAGTCAAGAGCAGTGCACCAGGACGTAATCATTGTGTACTGCCGGCGGGCGCCACCTTTGGGTGAACAAGAGCATAGAAATTTCTGGGTGGATTACAGCTATGAACTTAGCTGAACTGAGCTTTTCGGGATATGATTGATTTACCACTAAAGCCGTTAGACTTTGAGCAAGGGATCTAACAGCCACCAAGATTTATGAACCATAGAAAATTTGGAATATGGTTGTTTCTCAGAATAGGGGGCCCCAAAAATGGTTGGTCTATTACTATAATCAATTAATATTAGATGATTTGGGGGTACCCCTATTTTGAGAAACACCCATATTGAGGATAGAAGGATAGTTCTTTTCAAGAGGATCGAAGAGGATCATTTTGAACAAGCAAAGGAAGAGGTTGCTGGTAAGACATTCACAGCACAACAGATCATACTTGTGTGAGGCGTGGCGGTGCTTCCAGACCCACATCTTGGGGATGTCTCATTTGGACGGACCATCCTGGCGTCAGACCTGCTGCGTTAGTTGTGCTGAGGTTTGAAGTGATTGATCCTCAAACTGCACTGGCGTGCTGACAGCTGATTGTCCTAAGCAACTGATGTGGGGGTTTCTTAGAATGTTTGTACCCTCAAGTTATGGTCAGTTTATTACTATAAATCGTCAATATTAGGTGATTTATTATCATAGATGGCTCAGAAAGGATGATTTGGGGGGTACCCCTATTTTGAGAAACAGCCATGTGGATACAGCGGCACGTTTGGGGAAGAAGTTTTTCTGGCCACTCCAGGTATTTTTAGGACAGGGGGATAATAATCAGAGCGGCTGGTTGCCGACAGCTGGATGGCTTTCCAATCATACACCACGTGAGCACCTGAATGCTTTCATTCAAGACCAATCGCTGATGCCTCGATAACCTGGTCGCGTGGAAAAAAATGCTTCTTTACCCATCAAAACTGGTGTTTTTTTGCTTCCGGGTTAGTTTATCATTACCCCCTTTTTCATCACTTGCATGCAGGTACATGATCCATAAGAAGTGGTGCCCACCAAATTGGGGGTGCCGCAACCTTGGGATGTACCCACTTCTTTTATTCAGATTTCTGGGCATTGACGGGGCGCCGGCGGCTAGGTTTCTGGCAACAGATTCGCCTCAATTGAAGCTAGCAGAAAGTCACCAGAGCCTTCATTATTCCAGGAGAAAAAACACAAATAAATCAAATAATAACTTAGGGCACCCCCAGTTGCAGACAGATGTAGGCCAACTCAGATTTTCCGGTATCGACGTAAATCTATCTATTAGCTTCCATTGATAAAATCTAAGAATAGTGAAGTGGAGTTGTCAGTATATCAAGCATAGCTCACATTCTTGCTGGGTCGTTTTTTGGAGTTTGGGTTTCTGCATGGCCCTCAGGATGCTGACGGCAGTGGTACCCTTCAAATGGCGGAACTCTTGCATGGCTTGCTGAAGATTCGGGGTCACTTGTCGGAAGTGAAGCATCAATTGGCTGGTGATTGGGCGCTAGGGAGCACGGTTGTGCCTATGGCCTTTTCAAGCGGGAACAAGGCCAGGAGTTACCAGGAGTGGCCCAACCAAATGGTAGCTGGTTGACATGCCACTGCGTCTCAAAGTTCTTCAGGCCTGGAACTTTTTTGGGACCTGTATCCATGAGAAGACCCAACTGTCCAAGTTCAAGTTGATCAGAAAGGACAGAAAGCATCAGTATATAGGTCGATTATGGTCGATTTGGCTACTTCCACGCATCCATGAGCATTCTGCATTCCATGTGTGCAAGTCGCTTGTTGGCATATGTTTTTTAATGGTATCCTACTGGGTTGGCCCTCCTTGAAGTGGACTTTTGGTGGCATGAGTTACCATCCTCCTCGTACTTAAACTTGAACCGGCAAGATTGGGAATCCAGAGCAAACAGCCACGGTGTTGATGAGCATTCCACTCTAAATGAACCCCCCACTGCTGGCTTTGGAGTCCTTTTTTTTGGGTGACCGGCCTCCAAGCACATGCCCCCAAGCTCGGGAGACTGCAAAACTTCCCACTCTCTTGCTGAGATTTTTGTCATTTCCTGGCAGCTACCATTCCAATAAGCGCACGGAGCCGGTTTAATTGCTAGTTGTTATCCCAAGTTGTTATCCCCTATTATCCATTAACTAGCATTAATTAACCATTGTAGTTGCTATTATTAACCATTAGCAACCATTATTAACCATTGTAACCATTATGAACCATTATTAACCATTATTAACTATCATTATTCACCACTAACCGTTATTAAACATAACTATATGCTTTTTGGACGTTTGGGATGATCGGAGGGCAAAAGTGACCGCTCTGGGGTTGGCGCTTGGCCATGGATCGGTCTCTCAGACGGTAGCTGGGACCACCTGCCGGGGGACGAAACGCCGCTTCAGCGACTGTTGAAATTCATGTGGTGCCAGTGTGCCAGTGTGACCTTTGGTTCACTCGTTGGTTAATAGCCCTAGCCTTCCAGTTACCGAGCTATAGTAGGTAACCAAGCCTAAAAAACAGCCTGGTAGAAACCAGCTGGTTACCTACTATAATGGTAACTGGAAGGATAGGGAGTTAAAATAGGACATAAAAAATAACAGTAGTAGGGGATATACCAGCTATATATGGCTATAGGCTATAGGTCAACATTAACCAACCAATAGCAGCCAATTTCATGGCGGACAATGACCAACAATAATGGAGAAAGGAATTGTTAATGATGGGGGAACCAGGGGTGGTGAACTGACCCGCAGTCATTTCTTTGCAAAGAATGGGTATCGCAGTAACACTCGGTGTGCATCGGTTGCAGCTGACTGTTTCCATGCCATGGTCACGGCTGGAACTTGGAAGCTTCATCCACCAGTGCACCTCTCCCCACCACGTGACGAAACGCCGAGGCGAGGTGAACAAGAGTGACACTGTGGCGTCGGGCCCTCGGCACACGGCACACGACCAGTCACATGCTTGGTGTCGAGCGCGCTTGGTTTGCCCTCGCCCCGCAGGTCATACCTGGCCACCAAAGCGTGTCAAAGCATGGTGCAGGAACTCAAAGAGGAGCCCCGTGTGTCGAAAGCAGCTACCAGGGTAGCGGTGATGAACACTACCAGCTGGCACGCGGAAAGACCACCCCGTGTCGATGGTTCATTGACGTTGGAATGACCGTGATTTGCCAGTGGCGATTTTTAATCAACGTTTTGAAATATAAATCAAACTTTATGAACATGAATCATGATAATCATGAATCATTACAGACCAACCTGGTCCTCAGAAGCCTCCTGTTTTTCACCACATCCTATTGTTGAACCTTCGGACGGTCACAGTTTCAGGAGAGCTTGAAGACAGTGCTGGAAATGCGAGCGAAGCTCTTTCAACAAATGTTGTGCCTGGAAGTCTCTCAGCTAAACGACGTTGCTGGACTCGTTGCTGGTTGATGCAGCTAAACGTTTGGGGCACCCGTTGCTGGCAGCTTCGAGACATCGACGTTAACATGTATGGATGATCATGGGCAGGCCGTGCAGGCCCTGAGAGTATTAGTATTCTTTGTGCAGCAATAGCTGCTTGTCATGCATACGCGCAGACGCACAATTCATCACAAGTAGCTTTCATACAGGCACACATCAATTAATCACATACATAAACGGAGGTTCCCCAGCAGGTTCACCAACATGTGCATTTTGCAGATTTGCACATTTTTGCACGTCATATTTATACGCATGTTCCATTGTTATCTTATCTATCTACACAGAATGGCCATATTTGCAAGGTAATTTGGTTGGGTGGACCTTTCCTTGCTTCCGTTTGAGGACAAGCTTGACGCGATGACAAGCGCTGCAGCGGCGGTGCGGCCAAAAAGCCATGACTCAAACCTCAGCGAAGACGCGGATGAACCGGAGGGACTCATCAGCAGAGATGCATCCGTCAGCAGAGATGCATCTGCGCGGAGCACGCCCATTTCCTTCAGGAGGACTCACAACCCGATGGGCCAGACATACACATGGAAATGCACATACACCTTCTCACAGGTGAACAAATCCATCGTTAAATATTACTTATATGTATATTTACATATATATATATATATATCATCTATTTCTAGAATAAACCTGATATCCATGTGCACTTTGGTTTGTTTTATCTATTTCAAGTCAAGGAATTAAACACACTCACGCACACACGCATAGCACATGCGCAGGATAACACACACACACACACTCAACAGGACCTGGCGCAGCAGTGCACCAACTGAGGCTGAACTTGTCCTCTCTAGGAAAAGTGTTGCAGGAAGAATGCGGAGCGCAAGCTCTTTTTGCCATCATTTCTGGTGGCAAAGGATTCTTGAAATTGGTCAGCACAATGCCTGTCTACAAAACATGGCTAATGATGTGTGTTTGTTTGTTTGTTTTTTTTCATCTATGGGGTTCCCAAACAACTAACGACAACATGTAAGCGACAAACTGATGGGTTGAGAGATTCTGCTGATGGATTCCGGTCGCGAAGGATCTCCAAAGAGTCGGGGCAGACCGAGCTCTTGGGGTCCAAGACCAACTCGGTGGGGTCCAGGCGCGGTGAAGTCACGCCGGGGATGGATCCGTGTTCACCACAAGGGACCGGGCCCCGTTCACCGGCGCCGTAGCCGTTGGGTTATGACTAGGGTAACTACCAGTTATGGTAGATATATGATAGAACTATCATAGCTTTGTAAACCAATGTTATAACTAGGGGGCCCGCCTTGTACCTATGAACCACCATAACCAACTATGGCTATTTGCGCACATTTTTTTATGGCGAATGTTTGGTTTGTACATTTCTATAGGTTTTGTTGCTTGCTCAGTAATCATGGTGAATCTGGTTTTGTAGTTCACCGTGGTTAATTTCTAGTTGCAAGTTTATGCTTCCAGGTACCATGAAATAGTAGGTTACCTTTTGCTACATACAGTAATCATGGTTCATGAACGGTTCATGCATGATTAATTTTCATGGTTGATTTTGGTTTGTTATTGGTTAGGTCTATAGTGTATTGTGGGTAGTTCTAGTGTTTGGCTGGACTTTGATGTTTTTTCTCTGAAACGGTTGACTAATATCTTTTTAGAGGGTTGAAACCACCAACCAGATCACCTTAATCAGCAGTGGTTGAGAACCAGGGGCTAGTTAGCTGGCTAATGGTTCATCATCGGTGATCATCAACAAGAAAGAGCGGTACCAACACAACTACGCAGATGCCTTGCAAGCCTTTGGTTATCATTGAGAACCGTAGGTTTTACTATCAGACAAGAACACGATGCTTACAACAACATACTGCATACTTAAATACCAGCAGCATACTGATCACGTTTGGTTCCCTGGGAAGCGGTGCTGTTACCATCAATAGCTTTGGTTCGAGCTCTCGGAGCCACACATAGCCACCTGTGGGGAAGCGAGTCTCTGAGCCCACCTGTGTTCCAACATGTTCCAAGCGGCATACGAATCATCACTTCCAAGCGGCAGGGTTTTGCATCCCAGCAATGTGAAGAGCCGTTCTTTGAGAAGTTTCAAACATGAAATGGCTGGGCTGGTCCATGGCCTGTCCCAACCTGGAAGGGCACCATTGATCCATATATCTATATATATATATATATTGATTTATTTATTTATATCTATATTTATCTTTTTGATATATGCTTAAATATAATATCTAAATAGATATATTTTTAAATATACATACATACATATATAAATATATATATATATCCATCGCCTTGACATGACATTTGAGCGATGGGCGTTTCTCAAAAGAGGGGTACCCCAAGAATGATGGGTTCATTGCCATAATTTGCTATAAATGACTGATAGTGGATGATTTCGGGGGCCCCCTATGACTTGAGAAACCACCATCTCTATCGGCAAATCTAGTTGCTTGCTTGTTGATATGGGATTTGAAGAAGCCTAGGCGAGCATGTTGCACTGCTAGCATCCCATACTGGATTTCTTTCACAATAGTTGTGACAAAACCTAAACAAGAGCAATGTTTAAGCACGCTGTGACAGCTGCGGTTCGGCTGCTAGACCTATGAAAGTGCTGCGTTCATGGCAGCTTCGGATCAGTTTGGTTGCTTTTTCTTTTCATAGCAGAAGCTGCAGGAAGCGCTGTTCTTGACCACCAATTATAATGGTTTCCTGTAGATTTCCCATCAGCCAAGCCAAATTTACTTGGACACCTGGGTAAAAAAAATGATTTAAGGCCAAACCTTACTGTGTGATGCGCAACCTGTCCGACTGCCCAGTGTTGCCGATCACCGAAGTGCCCTGAGCACACCCAGTTTGATGAAGGACGGGGTGAGGATGCGTTGGGAGCAACAGGGGAGTTTCACATGCTGGCTGTTGGTTAGAAAAGAGCTAAGGAGCCAGGGATATCCCTAGATCTCTTGAAAGGGGCAGCGAGTTGACTAGGAGTGCTCTAAACAAATGGCAGCATGGGGGAAAAAAAGATTTTGGATGCATCAGCAGCTCCTTTCCTCGTCCCTGGCTGAGACAGAGCCAGCTACGATGCAGAGAGATACATCCTGAT
>VSDK01007081.1:75546-108046 GCA_009767595.1 Symbiodinium kawagutii | reverse complement strand
TTTGTTTGCCTGGTAATTACTTTGCAAATGTTTGGTTGGCATATTTTTCACAGGGTTGAAACCACCAACATCAATACCAATGGGCATTTGTTTCGTCCAACCAATCCAAGATGATAATAGCTAGCTAGCCACAGGCCTGGGATTTTGCATTTGTTGCAAGACTGTAATTTTGGTAGATGTTTGTTTCTCAAGCCATGGGGGTTCCCCTAAATCATCCTTTCTTCACCGTGTGTAGAAATGAACCAGCCATCTTTATTAAGGATCCTCTATTTTCAAAATCATCATATACCATGCATGGAGTATCTGGAGTGGGTCTTATCGTTGCAGCAAGAGAAGTCCCTCTGGAAAAACGCACTTGGAACCACAGGGAGTATGTCGTTGGCAGCGCGCAGGCATGCAATTTGAGCTGGGATCCTGTTTGATTGAATAAGCTTCTGGGGACCTGAAATGTGATGTTTTTGCATGATGAAATGGCCAATCACGAATGCAAATGATTCTTTCATAGTCAACTCAGTCAACTCGTATTTTTGCAGCTACAGGAACCCAGCTGAGTAGGGGACCGCTTTCTGGGGGCACGAATCTCACCTCCTTTCACCAGTTTTCAAGGTGTCCCACCTGCCAAGTCGTGAACTGGGCAGTTTGAAGAAGCGAAGCCGCGCTCATCGTGCCATGGTGTGAGTTTAGGGCAGAAAAATCTTCAAGTTGTCGCGGATGTCCATAGGTTCTGCTGTGCCAAAAGCTGGGTTGTTTCTTCAATTTCCCGTGCTACATTAAGGTTGTGGACCCCCCGAAGCCCTGGTCAGAATGCCTGTGACTATGGGCAGCCGCAGTTGTGAGAAGATGAATTCAATAGGTTTCCCCTGCTTGCCAGGCGGCTTGAGGAAGGCGGAGAGATTTTGATGCGGAAAAGCAAAAATAATGTCCAAAGTTGTGGCCTTTCATGAGCTATGAAATACCCAGAGGACCAGTTTCGGGCAATTCTGCGCTTTGGATTCTGACGTTGAACTCTTAGGTGTGCAACCTGACCCACAAATTTTCAGTGCAACCCAACTTTTGAACCGGGGGGATTGCATGGGCCCACACAACTCTTACATGCCGTCGTGTCAATTTCAGGGTGACTCAAGTACACTAGACCTCAAAATGCTGAGAGATAAAAGTCAGTTGCTATCGAGGTGGCCTTAGATCGTAGGATGATCCCTCAAAATGGCTATGGGTCAATATTAACCAACTAATAATGGGGGATAATAGCCAACAAACTATAGGGAAAACAATGGTTAATGTTGGGGAACCAGGGGTACGGGGTTTTGACCCACAGCCAAATCATGGCGCAGCTACAGTGGTTGGAAGCATTCGAGAGCGTCGAACATTTGAAGCACCAGCTAAAATATTTCATCCATTTTCATCCCAATATTTTCTCCAATGGGGATGGTTGATTGACGAGCGTATGATCTTCGTAGGACTGTAGTTTGTAGGCACCAACCTGTGCTCTTTTGCTTTCACTTTTGACCAATCTCCTTCTGGCATAGCGGATGATGCGCCAGGGGTCGAAAAAATCTCTCGTGGAAGCTGACTCAGGCAGCTACAAGATTTCCCTGGTGGAAGTCCGTTCCGAGTTTTACGGTTTCAGGATGACCCGCACGACATCCTTTGACACCTCTGTTGTGGCACTGTCACTTCGTCGTATCCCAACAAAGGCCTTGAGCAAATCATTGGTTGACAGGAAAAATGTCCTGGGAAACCCTTCCATTGGTTGGTGATTTCACTGGCTTCCAGCGTAGATTTTTCCATCCACCAACCAGTTGTGAAGAGCTGATGTACCTGAATGCATCTAGGTATACAGCCAATGATGGCATGATCCTTTGATTCACCTCCAACCAATGGTGGATGCATCAAAATTAGTAGGACATGCGTACACACGTACATGCATGCCTCCATACATGCATCCATTATTGCTATATGTATGTTGTTTAACATATATTGTGCACTTTAACTTATCATACCATGTATGAAGAGATATATCAGATCAGAACCAACAGCTTCAAACCTCCATGACTTGTAGGCTCAATGAGTCTCAATGATGCATGATTCAAACTGATTTGAACGGGTTCATTCTCAATAATCAAAACCAATTGATGGCAATCAAATCCGACCATGGATATCATATCAATGGTAGCACATTCACTTGACCATCGGGAATCCGAGTACGTACGTCACCGGCACCACCATGATTGTGACCATCAGTTCGGAGTAGGACATACATAAGACCATCAATGTCCAACAGCCGCAAATTCAGCTCACAGTACGACCTCATCAAAAACTGCTTTCAGCACAAAAACACACACAGACACACACACACACAGGCATTTAATCACGCACTCATACACACACACACACATATATATATATACACGTATGTTTGCGTTCTATAATGTCCAGTCTTGGAGTCATTTTTCCCTCACATTTGGGATGGCTACTTGTTTGACTTGCGCATTGTCCAAGGGGTTCAACCCTCAACGAGTCATCATCCCGCGCTATACTCGCGCTGTAGCACCGAGGGTTGCAACGGATGTCAGAACTGGGCTCCTCATGTGCAGCGTGCCAAGGGTCCCAGTGCTGGGCTTGGTGATTGGTGTTTTTCTTGAAATCCCATAAAATGAGAATTCTTGAGGGTTATTTTTATGATTGTATGGAATTTACGACTAGTAAGCAGGATTTTTTGAGGTGAATTTACTCACCATATGGTGATTTTCAAGGGTAGTAAAGTGGGATTTCTTCAAGTTAATTTTGTTCAGTGGTCTCAAAGTCACCCTTGTTCTCACAAAGGTTTAGACTTTCGGTTACCGTTTTGTGTTCAAGACATGGAGACAAAGAACACATTTCAATGATTACCAGAGAGTAGTGGTTTTGGTCAATGATGATCCAGCAAAAAAGGGGGAGCCTTGATATCATGGTCCTTCTTCTTATTTCACCTATGCTTGTTGATAATGTTAAATTTTTGATTAAGCAGACCTATCAAGCTGGGTAACTTGTGCTTACTGAATGCTTCTTAGTTCGCTGATGGTTCATGGATGGTTGACTGACGGTTAATGGGTCCGTTGAAGGCTGGCGGTGGTTTGCTACTGCTTACATGATGAACCAGTGCCAGTAAGTAAGAACGATGACTTAGGGCTGATTTTTGGCGGTTGATTCGGTTGATTATGTTCAGGAATTGGTGTTCTCTTTGGATGGCGGAATGGGTCATAGCTGTGTTCACTGGGGCACGGGTTCCATGAGCCCGGTTTGATTCAACTGTCACCGCAGATGGATGTGTTCTCAGCTGGGTGAGTGGTGCAAGTGGATTTGGGGAGTGACGTCCCCTGAGACAGAACATATGCGGGTGATGACATAGCAATGGTTTTGGACAGCAGGGATGGATAGACGCCCAGAAATTCCCCGGTCGGCTTCGCCAGAAACCAGCTGCTTGCTTAAGGATCTACCAAGATGACCTTTGAATGCTCGAAGCATACCCTGTCTTTGTTTGCAATTGTTGTTTGCATATTTATGTTTGACTATATTTGCCTCTGATTGGCCATGGTTGAGCACAGATTGAAGGCGATGATTGAGCATAATTGAAGACGAACTGGCGATGCATTATGACGTATGCTGGCAGAGCCAGCAGTAATGTACTTAGCAATTGTTTTCCACAATAACCTCGGTTGACCTTCAGAACTCCGGATGTTGTTTCGAAACTCGCTGTTGTGATCCTTGAATGGTGCAGTCGTGGGGCTATTTACCGGATACCGTTGCCGAGCCTCAAACTGATGAAAGTCACTGCTAAGCCCAGCCGCTGCTAATTTGAATTGCCATGGCTACCGCGGGTCGAACCTTCCGCGATTCCAGTGAGCGGTTCTGGTCGTTTGTGTAAGCAGCCCATGATCAGCTGCGCCGCTGGAGTTTCACTTTGTTTTTCTTTTTTCGCAGCCGCGCAGCGGGATCCACAGAAGCGTTCGATGCCTGCTTCTTGGGCGATGTCATCACTGGCATGACTGAATGGACCACTCGCTGGTGGTTTTAAACATTTTTGTTCGTTAACGATTAGGCTGGTCGATTGATTACTATTTTTCAAAGGGGTTGGAACCAAGCGGAGCAGTTTATGATAGTGTTGGTATGTGTTGATAACTTATAGCAACTGTGAATTTCTGGAGTACGAATCTAAAGGCTGACAAGTGGTACTGATGAGTTTTGGACTCTCTGAGTCAAGGGCGAACTCGTCTACCCCCCCAAACGGATGCCTACCAACTATCAACGTCTAGCGAATGGTGGAGAGAATGTTTTGCAAATGGTTCAAGTGCTCTTGAACTACCGTAGCTGATGTGGTTCCTGCTCGGCTTTTTTTTGACTGCATTCACCGCAGTCAGTTTGGACAGAGCAGAAGCTGCGGAAGGCTGTTTTGAGGACATTGAAACAATTGCATACAATTGCAATGAGAACAATGCCAATCCCAACTCCCAACCATCATCAATTTTCAAGGACTTCGACCCTCATTGACCATTGTCAACTATGATGTTGATATATAACTATTGTTATATGATTGTCATTTTCCATCATTGGTCAAGGCTACCAAAACATCCACAGTCATCATCATTGACCATTGTCAATCAGGCTGGAGCAGTTTCAATATGTTTTGCATCTAGGCGATCAAGAACCAGTACCCAGATACTCCATGTATGACAGATTTGCCTACATGTATCAATAGGATATAAACGCCCCAAATGGAGCAAATATACTATACATGGAGCATTTGGGCCATGAATCATCAACAATCAAAAGCCGTCATAACAATATCCAGTATCAATGAACCGAGCGCCTTAGCTGAACATGTATGACCTTTGTCGACCATAAGAGTTACAACCGAATTTGATCAAGACTTCACCAGCGGCTTACAACTATAAATTGAATATGTTTAGCCTCCTCGAGCCATGTGTGCAACTGGGGTACCTATGTGTAACCATTTCAAGCCATATGCTGAACCAATTAAGTATTGTCAAGCAAATATTCAAACACGTTTTATGTATTCAATTTCTTTTCAGTGCAATCATGTATTCTTACAACTGCCAAGCAACATCAACCTGGCATTGAAGATGTCTAAAACAGAAGTCACCGTTTGCATGTAACTGTCACGGTTTCTTCATTAATCATCATCATAATCTTAACAAGGTCATCATGAACGATGTGTGAAGCACGATGAGCTCTCATTGACCCCAATCAACCGCATAGAAATTGACTTTTACCACGTTTGACTTTCATTACTGTACTTTTATGTTATATAATCATAGCCAGGGCTCCTTGTGCATTAATCATTTCTAGCCATTGTGAACCCTCATGGCATGTTGCTTCAGTCCTTCTTGCCCGCTTAAGCAAGTATGAATGGTGGTCCCATGATGTATTAAATATAAGTGCAGTTATGAATGATGGTCCCATGATGTATTAAATATAAGTGCAGTTAGAGCATGTGAATTATACCCGCTTGTCTCAATTGAATTGTTGACTATAGCTGATCATGTATGGTAACCATTAGGGTATGTATAGCATGGGTATGTATAGCATTAATTCTTTACACACTTGTTCAACTTACTCTCAACATTCAAAGCCACTATGAACCAGGATTACCGGTACATCAAACAACTTTGCCCGTTGTTCACTATTTTGAGCGATGATGAACGATTGTCAACCACTTATCCTTCATCATCATTGGTTGCTGCAGCATTAAGCATGATGAAATATGTATTAAACCTTTTGAGCCATCATATGCTGCATCAATGGCAATACATGTTCCATCATTCCATCGTTAATAGTTTACCACACGGTAAGTAAGCATGCACGGGCAGTGTTGATGATTTGCCAAACGCTTCTACCAATAATTGCCTTAGTTTCATCATTCTAAGCCTATGATTACATTTGACATTTACCCATGTTCAATCATAATTTCCAAGCAGGAATTATATGCCAACAATCGTTAGCCATCATGGAATACATGTTAACGGATCTGTTCAGAAACATACACGCACGTAAGAATATGCGCATGTTCGAAGAAATTACACATGTTAAACATAGCCTTCCACTAATGGCCATTTGTGGATCATTTTTTAAGTGACCAGCCATTGTCATTTGTTTTTTCTAGGCACATTTTTTCAGTTCATTCAAAATATGCAAAGGTAAATTAATATGTATATGGTGGTTTCTCAAAATAGGGGACCCCCAAAAATAGTTGGTTTACTAGTACAAATGGTTAAGATTGGATGATTTAGGGTGCCCCCATGTTGGGAGACATCCATGTATATGCTTATATTTATGCATATTGCCCATCAAGATTGGTCATGATTGCCATGTTCATCCATGGGCACAAGCATTGAATCACCCCTTCTGAGTTGGGAAATCCCGCACAAAAAATTGTCGACGACTCGTGCAGTTTGTCCCCGTGCAGTTTGTCCGTGTGGCCCGGCCCCTGGGCCTCCATGTCCAGAGCCACGAGCCCTCACAAACGTGAGGAGCAACCGTGGGGAACGATCTTGGAATGCGAGTTTCTTGGTCCATACAGTGCCACCGGAGGCAATAAAGTGCCACTTTGATCGTGGTATATTTCAACAGGTCGAAGAACCAGCCCCAAGAATTATCATCATCATGGAACGTCATCATTCGACCATGATTCATCGCTGACCTGACCAGACTATGATCATGTTTGTATGGTCCCGCGTACAAACCAGAGGTGTGCACAGTGCCAATTTGATTTGGCTGACCATTCTGGGAAAATAGAGTGACACAGGCTGCCAGTGCAAGGACCAAAGGTAGCGGCTGTCATTGCAGCAAAACGTGCGCAGTGGTGGCAGCCAGGTTTAACGGAAGTTGGTTGGAAGTGTGCCCTGAACAAAATCCAGGGGTTGGAGAAGCAAAGGCACACAACACATGTATGTTTGAGACTGGCTCATGCGGTAGGCAGTGTGCATTTTTGTATTGGTGTTGTTTCGGTATTCTTCTTACCTTGCAGCACCTGACAAGTTATGTTTACTTGGGGTTAGATTTGAACGAATTTGCATATTTGATGGACGTGGTATGATGGTAATTTGGTGGGCGCCCGCTACCCTTGAACCTCTTCACTGGTTGACACTGGTCGATCTTCTTTGCCTAAACTCGCTGAACGGAGCAAGCGTGCAGCAAAGCTGAAGGAAGAACCCAAAAGCAGCAAAGACACAACGAGGTCCTAGACCAACATGAACTGGTTGGTGGTTTCAAACATTTTTCATTCTCCCTAGTAGTTATTAACACATGGTTGGTTGACTAATATTTTTCATAGGGGTGGTTCAACCACCAACCAGTCAAGTATTATCAAGCATTTTTGTCCAGAATCAACCAGTCACTAGCCGGGCTTTCCATTGTCATTTAGACATGTGCATATTCATCGTGGATTAATCCCTTTTTGCAAGCAATGGGTACTTATCTAGACTTGTGAGGTTTTTTATTTTCATGTTCTGTTCTTTGTCGATGTGCCGATTTATCTATCTATTTATCTATCTACCTATCTATCTATCTACCTATCTATCTATCCATCTATCTATCTATCTATCCATCCATCTATCTATCTATCTATCTATCTACCTATCTATCTATCTATCTATCTATCTATCTATCTATCTATCTATCTATCTATGCATCTATCTACCTATCTATCTATCTATCTATGCATCTATCTACCTATCTATCTATCTATCTATCTATCTATCTATCTATCTATCTATCTATCTATCTATCTCTCTATCTGTCTATCTGTCTATCTGTCTATCAATCTGCCTGTGCCTATACCTACCTATCTAGTCATTTACAAACATACATCTACCTATTGACAGCATTCATGTTCAACAGCAGCTTGGTCGTGCAATCCGCAAGCCGACCTGTATCATCATATTTTTTCAGCTTGAACGGTGTTTTTTACCATTTGATTTGATGTGACACATGGCTGATGTGGTGGTTTCTGTGATGGGGTACTCCTATCATTTTGAGCAATCGGCCCCAACCATTCTAGTTGGTATATCGCCATTTATGGATTTTCAATATTTTTGTTCTCTTGTCAATAGACATTGTCAACCACCGTTGCTGACCATTAAAAGACCATCCATAGCTTTGGGTCTCCCAAGCTTGAGAAACCACCATGAAGCTTGTGCTGCAACCACCATCGTCAACTCATGGATTGCTGAGGGCTTAAGAAGGGCTGACCGTCCGTTGGCCAATCATGACTTTTAGTAAATCATGGTTGGCCAAAGTAAGTCAGTGTTTTTTGTACAGTCTATGGGTATACGGTATACGGTATACGTACTGGTTGTGGTTTCAAACAGTTTTCATTTTCCCTTGTAAGTATTAACACATGGTTGGTTGACTGATACTTTTCATAGGGGTGGTTCAACCACCAGATTTGACATTGCGAGTCGTTTTGTCATTTTTGTTGGATCATCCCATGAGAATTGAAATGGTTCGTGTTGCCCAATGCTTCTAGTGACCATGAAACAGTAGGTAAGCAACAAGTTCCTGCCTGCCACTTACTGGGGTTGGTTACCTACTGTTGGCTGGTACAAGGTGGGCCCCCAACCACTTATCAGTTGGTTTATAACTAACTTAACTTGGGTTAACTACCAGTTATAAGGGTTATAACCCAACCTATAACTACTGGGGGCCCACCTTGTACCTGGGTTACTATTTCATGCTACCAGCAGGCATCGCCTATCACTAACTCTGATCGCGGCTAGGAGGTGCACCATGGATGAAGCGAAGAAGTCCCTGAAAGCCAGGGAGAATGTCCAGGCGGCGGGCACACCGTGCTGTCAGACGGGGGCCCCCCAACGTGTGGACACGTCCCAGAAACCACAGTGGCAACATGGATTCTGGGCTTGGGAAACTCGAGTTGCCCCATGTTGCCCGCATTTCTCCACCACATCTGCGGGTGAATTGGGTAAGTGGTATACATCTATAGCGAGAAAAGCTAGGCGATGGACGACGATAGTGCAACAACTAGCTTTGCGCCATCAGACATGACAAATTCGACAAACCTGGAAGGTGTAGAGGTGTAGATCCCTTTGTTTGACCTGAACATGCCAGCACTTTTGCTGTGAAGCAAGTGAACAGGACAAGGCACCCCAGCTCCTGGCTCCGGATGGACAAGCAGAACGAAAGCAATTCTGAGAAACCATGGCCCACTTGACCACTTGGGCATCCCAGGGTTCCATACTAGCACTGCTTTCCAGCAACTGGGGCCCAAGGTTTTCGCTCTCGTTTTTTTTGCCCCTGCCTCGAAGCACCTGAGCAACACCAAGATTTCCGAGTTGTTTTTTGGTCCTTCCTGTTGCGTGTGAATCAATCTCATGTAACTCTTTGCAGCTCGGGCGCAGGAGTGGTCCAAAGCAAGGCTTCTCCAAATCCAGGACGGTGGGTGTCAGAAACGCATCAAGGCCGCGGAATCTTTGTGTGAAAGATGGTGGCTGATGAGTGGCTGCCACAAGGTGGTTGAAACGTTTGTTCACCTACAGAGTGGTCGCCCAAATCGCGATTTGTTGGTGAACATAACGTTTGGGCTACGGCGCATGGTAGAATAGCTATAATGGCTTATGAACCAATCAACTTATAACTGGGGGGTGCCACTCTGTATAGTTCATGAGGTTTTTCGTGCCAAAATCGGGGTCCCTGGATTTCATGATAGATTTTAGTGGACCTTCATGGCTGCGCGAGATTGCGAAAGCCAGACCGAACCACTTGGCAGACAGATCCCACAAGGCCCCTAGGATCACAGCACGCTTCAGTTAGTTAGTTCATCAATGATGTTGCCCTAAGCCTGTCAGATGTCCAACTTGTCAATCTTCCCTGTAAAGTGTCAGCCTTTATGTGAGGGGAGATCCATATTTCAAGGTACTTTCCGGCAGTTCTCGACGATTTTCGACGATTTTCCACTCATCCGCCGGTGAAGATAGAAATTGCAAAGTATTACCAGATGATTGGTCCGCAACTAGGGACCTCATGTCATAGATTCGTTTGGCTCATTGATCTTGGATGGGCACCTGCCTGGTGCCACCAGGACCACCTGAACTGGGAGCTCGAAAAGCTGACTCAGGAGGGGAGCAGCTGGTGAGGCCAGGCCCCAGGAGTGGTGGGTTGCCCCATGGTAGTCCAACTAATGGTGGTTAACTAGCTGGTTAATGGCTAATAATAGCTGGTATACCAACTAGCTGGTTAATAATAGTATAGTTAACTAGCTGGTTATATCCAACTAGCTGGTTAATAGTAGAATAGGGGATACAACTAGCAACTATAGGCTATAGAGGATATACCTGCTATATATGGCTCTGGGTCAATATGAACCAACTAATGATGGGGGATGGTAAGCAACAATAATAGGGGAAACAATGGTTAATGCAGGGGAACCAGGGGTACAGGATGAACTGACCCACAGCCAAATGATGAGTTTTTTTTGGCAAATAGTACAGAAGTACAGTGACGTGTTTCTTGAAATGGTGATTGGCTGATTTGATTGGTTTCTTGCGTGGGAGTGATGAGTTGGTGGGTCGTGTGATTGCTTGGTAGCTTGTTATTTGATTATCGATTGGCCAACTTGTTGGTATTGTTGGTTGGTAGACTTGTCGCTGTCTCACTGTCCGAGAACGTTTGAGTGTGTCCGGCAGCGGCTGAGAAAGATATTATTCGGGTTCGCCTTTGGACTATAAACAATGGGCTCATCAACTCTTCTGTGGCTTTGCCTTCGCATTTCGTGGATTTGCCTTTTTAGAACACACTCATTTGGCCAGTCTTGTTTCTATATATACCTTTACAATTTAGAGAAGCGGGAATATGGCAACTCCATGTGAGCAAGATTCGATTCATGAACGCGCTGTGCCAGCGATTTGCGACCAAGAGGCTATGCTCTTGGTCATGGTCCTTGTTCAGCTTCCGACTCGCTAGCCTCCGTGCAGAAGATCAGAAGCGCATCAGTTCTCTCCAAGAACTGTGGAGACATCCGCAGGCAAACAAAGTATATACATATATATGCAGTGTCACTAGCCGTGACCACACAGTAGTACAAGGGCGACACGGCATGACACTGTACATCCTAAGTGTCAATGGTATTGGACAATCAAGAATCATGCCAGTGGTCCCTGTATTGCATGCACATGCTTACATCAACATAAATAGGGACTACAGTAGTGACTACCAACCAGTCGTAACCATACATTTGGTTTTGCTGCAGCCCTACGGCCTTTGTCTTGCTGGGAAGAGCAGGTCGGCCTTGAACCTCGGTCGGTGCAGGCCAAACAACCGATTTCCTTGAGAGCCATTGTTCTCCTAGAAATGCTGGGAAAATCGGGGGGTAATCCATGGAATTCCATGCTTACCATGGGTGGCCAAAAACGCATCCGGTTTGCCTTGCGGTGGATCCCAAGCGCAACGCGTGCCAGTGATACCTTGCGTCATGGTGAGATGTCCCAGTGGCTGGTGAGGACTTGGTGCTTGCCCACGAGCCGCTCTCCAGGGATGAGCTGAGCGTGCGGCTGTTTCGATGGATGGTGAAGTTCGGTGATGGGGGATGGTTGCTGTACCTGGTGCTGAATCTCGATGATTCATTGGTTCATGAACGGTTGATGATGCTTAGTTTTTGAAAGGATGGTTCAAGATCGGTGAATTTGGTTAACATGTGTTACTTTGGCGACTTTGTGGTGAAGGATGTTTGAGAATGGTCTGTGAAGGTTTCATGATAATCTATGGCCAAATCGGGGGACGGTTCATAGCTCGGCTACCCCTGAAATCCATGGATAGCGAAGTGGTTGTTGGTATTTGTTACTTGGATGTGCGCCCCCCACTTAGCAACTGGCTGCCAACCATGGTTGTATGGGTTGCAACCTACCTTTTGGGCCTCACCATGATTATATCCCAGTACCCAGAGTGCACATCCAGCTAGTCATAGTTACCTATGACTTTAAAATCATCCGCAACATCATTTGCCGGCATTTGCCACAATATATAGGCCATTGTTACCAGGCATTCTCAACCATTGTAAACCAACCGTTACTATTCAACCATGCTTTGCTGTTAGGACCGTTCACCATTCTGAACACTGCTGATAACCCCGCAAGGAGCAATTGTCAACGGCGTTGTGAATTTTCATATGCTTTCATGTTGATTTCTATGGGTGTGGGGTAAGACAGACATGCCATGGGTGCTGATTGGTTCTCGGACGGTTGGTTGACCAGTTGGGTGTTTCTCAAAATATGGGACCACAAAAATGGTTGGTCTATTACTCAAATGTTCTTTAATAAATGACTACTATTAGACAATTTGGGGGAATCTCCCTGCAATCATCCTTTTCAAAGCCATTTCCAGTCATAACCAGTAATTCAAATCATTTTTTTAATAAATGATTATTATAGTGGATAATTGATCATTTATAGTAAGAAACCAGCTATTTTTGGGGTCCCCGATTTTCAGAAACCACCACAACTTGAAAGCTTTCGAAAGGTGCGATGCCAAACTTGGAGGTCAGACCTCGGACTGGTGTCATGTTATAAGGGGAAGCTAAGGCGAACTTCGGGGATACCTAGGATACCCGTTATCAATCAACCAGGGGGGTTCGTTTCATCCAGGTCTGAAGGCAAAGCTGACATATCATCCTGAAATCTATGGACTTGGAAAGTGTGCGCATTCTTAAGCCCAGGCAGCCGCCCCCATGACAAATGCAGGCTAGCAGCGTGGTAACGATTTCCCCCACAGAAGGAGGATTCTTAAAGCCAAGCAGTTGACAATCCACCCCGGATCCACCCATCTTGGTTGAGCAATTGCGGTGAGCAGTCTCCGGTTCTTGGTGTTTTGGTTTTCGAAGGTTGCGTTTGGGAATGAAGCAGGTGGCAGCAATGCAAACCATCTACGATCGACTGATCTTGAATTGGCAGAAAAATGGATTGAATTTGGTTTGTTGTTTTCGGCATTTCTTTTTTTCCCTAGAAATATGATTAATAAATAGTTGGTTGATGTTGGTTGACTTATATATTCTTCCCTACCCTTCCCGTTGCCTCTAAAATAGGTAACTAGCTTGTTTCTACCATTGCTTTTTAGGGTTGGTTACCTGATATAAAGGTAACTGGAAGGGTAGGGCTTTTTAGTTGGTTCAACCACCAACCAGCAATATCTGCACTGCGATCCTTGTGAGGCAGTTTCTGGGTATGCCTCCTTTGTCGATGAGAGGGCCCAACAGCAGGCACCCTGCTGAAGTGATCGGTTGATGTGTGGAACGTCTGGGTAGTCCCCTCCAGAACCCCCCCCTCATTGTTTCCGGTGTCTGCAGGGTTTCTTGTAAGTTCTTCTCGCTCTGAATGAGTTCAAATGAAATTCTTAAATCGGAAGTCCTTTCTTGCAGTCAGGGATTGTTTTTGGGCTTTAGCTCTTGCTTCATCAAGTTAAGGGAAGCTGGAGCTATGTCAGTCCATGATTCACCATGCGCTGATGTTGGCCCAGGCCAGTGTATTTTGAGTTGGAGGTTCAAGGTGTCATTCAAATCAACAATTGTCAACCACTGCCCATTTTGATTGACCATGGCTAAGGCGTCCGGCATGGTGAACACTTTGTTTGTTTGCTTTTGTTTTGATTGTGCTTCTGATTGTATGATTGCCACTATGTGGGAAAAACAGTACTTGTTCATTTGTTATGCATCATCCGCCACAACTTGAAACTGTTGAACCTGAAGCATGGACAGGTGGCTAATGCGACTTGACCATTCAGAAACATAAAAAAAGCACACTGAAAATTGCCAACATCCTAATCCTTCATTGGTTGCCAGTGAGCTTTGCGCTGAAGAAATATGCACAAGAAATTACCAGAGCGGGGATATTAGTTATTGGTATGTTATTAAATGTGATGTTTTACATCTATATTTGCATCGCGTGTATATTGGCATGGCCACCGCGAAATGCCACTTCCCTCCGCTATTCAAAACCACCCGGAGCGATCTATCACAAGGTTTGCTATTGCCATGTCGGATTTCTGGATGACCAACTTCCATTTTTGCGGAATCTCAAAATGCCGTTGAAATAGAAGCAGACTTTTGCTAGGATGTTAGGACCATGTGTTAGAGATTGCTCATGAATCCCTAATCAATGTGATACATAGAACCATTCTATCACAAATGCAAATGGATATTGATGGTTCCTCATCACTCTTAGTGATTCGCTGTTTGCCAACAGGTTGTGACACCAGCCAGCCAAATTTAGCAAGAATGACTGTATTCAAAGATTCGATCAATCACTATTTGTATGGTCGCTTTGGCTTGTTATGAACCTATGAACTAGCATAAAGTGTTTCGACTATTCCCATGAAGCAATTAGCCACAAAGCAGCTGGCTTTTCGTCGGGAAGGAGCAAAGGAGCCAGGGGTACCCATACAGTCTTTTTAAAGTGGTAGCCAAGGAGCTACCGGGAGTGCCCTAACGGAAGTAGCTATTTGTAGCATGCAACGCTTGTTCTCAGGCATTCTACTGTGCCAAAGATCTCCCAGACCATCGAAGAAGCCTTGGAGCCATGCTTCGATGAAGGCCTTGCCCCCGTCCGCTTGTCTTTGGATTTTTTTTCCGTGCAAGACTATGGACATGCATGTAATATGCGCGGATGCACATGATTATACATACATACCTTATGTGAAATTAATGCATGAATTTGCAAGGAGAACATATCACGGCCTAATACATTTGGGACAATTGCAAATGCAATTGTTCATATATCTACACATGCAAGTGGTTGGGGAGCAGAATACGCATGCATACAGGTTTGCATACAGATGTATATTTACATATAGTGATCCTGGAGTAGATCGAACATAGAGTTGGATGCGCCGGATCGGGTATGTTGGCCAAAGCACACAAAAGAAACGTAAAGTTGGCATGTATAGACGTCATTGGACCTCAAAAAAATGTATAATTAATCAGTCATATATAGTCGGAATATTGGTGAAGGGATAGACAGAATATCGACTGGTCACCAAAGGTAGCTGGCTGGTCCATTACTAGAATGCCAGGAATGTTCACCAAAGGGGTATTTGTGAACAAATTGATGGTGGCCAGTTGGCCGCTGAGTATTGTCTACGCTGGGTGATTTACAAATAACTATGCAATATTCCAATTCCAACAATTTTTGCGGCAGCATTTTATGCTGGGCGACCCGCAATATTCCAACTACTTTGCGGCAGTCGGACTTCCCAACATCGCACCAACAGAGCCCAATTCCATCGCAGACATCCCTCAAAAACCCACAAGACACATGTTGAAAAGATTGAAAAACAAGAGAGAGAGAGAGAGTCTATATTCTACTGTATCTACTTCAGGATCACTCTACATATAAATTTAGATATACAATATATTTTGTAGATAGATAGATAGATAGATAGATAGATAGATAGATAGATAGATAGATAGATAGATATATATTGTATATATATATATATATATCTACATGTTAGTATGTATATATACATACACAGGTTAGTATGAATATGTATATAATCATTGATATTTAAATATATATATATACATATTATTTTCACATGCTCACATGCAAAAAAGACTGACCATGCAGATGACCTATTGTTCCGGAAGATGTCGACCATGTGTCCAAAACTGATTGTTGACTGTTTTGAATGGGAATCTCATTCACCGTTTGTAGTTTGTCCTGTTTACCCGCCACTAAACAATGATACTCAATTGTACTCCACCAATTTGGACCACCATTTGGCCAATGTTTGATTATTGCCGCAAAGTCATCAACCACAATTAAACCACGACTCGCAAACATAACCCACCATTCAGCCATCATGAACCATCAACGAACCATCAACAACCATCATTCAACAGGATAGTCCATGGCTCTTAACCCTAGGATTACACATCAACAGGAGAATTATCAACTATTGGTGAGCCACCTATATCATCGCAGAATTAACCATTAACAATATAAGCATATTTCAATAACCATGAGCCATTAACACAATGAACCATGAATGATACTCACCCCACATGAACCATTCAATACAATTTACCAACCATTTGCATAATCAACCATTAACAATATAAGTATATATAGTTATTTATTTACCCATGAACCATTAGCATAATTCACCGGATCTAAATAACCATTAACCATTACAGAATGAACCATTTATCAGCTACATAATTCCACACACAATTCATGAACCATTATGCCATCGACCCTTAGCATAACTAACCATGAATCCACATATATTTGTTTATATATTTAAGTAACCATGAACCATGAACATAATTAACTATAAATGATCATCACTCAACATCTATCAACATCTGGTTAATGATCATGATTATGGTTAGCTCATTAACCATTATTACATCATTAACCAAAAATGATCATCACTCAACTACATCGCTACATAATTCCATACATGATGATTCATGAGCCATTAGCCATTAACCGTTATTACATCATTACCCATTATGTAGCTACATCATTCAGCATCTCATCAACAAGCGCAGCTCGCGCAGGTGACGGGCAGAGGTCGGCCTCGGGTGAGACGGCCACGGACACCGTCACGACGGAGATGCCCGCCGTGTCCCTGGGCCATGTGGGGGCTACCGATCCGGGCCCACCCGTGTCGTTGGGCCCCCCTGAAGCAGGTAGGTCTATAGTTTTTAGCGACTTTTTTGGGGCCAAAATATAGGTTGTAACATAGGATTTTAGCCAAAACATAGGTTGTTGCCTATCAGATTGATGGTTTTGAGGGCCAAGGGTGGTTAAATGATGGCTGGTGGGGAACAAGGATGCTGTTGATACCTGTTCGGGCGGAAAATTTGAGATCGTTGAGAATGGTTGAGGCTGCATCGTGGAAAGAATCTCTGAGAATCATGTGTCATGGGCATGATAAGGATGGAGTTTATTTTGCCACCGGTAGCCATGTAGGTTCGGAGCCGGGTAGTCTCCAAAAGAAATTGTTTGTCATGACCTTGAGAACCATTCCCTGTCACAGAAAATGATTGTTGACTTGATGGTGAGCAACCGGTGATAGGGGGGTTGTAATGACAGTGGCTTGTAAATGATTGCGAATCGCTTCGCAGAAAATCTACCAATGTGTCCATGATGAATGGAAATCTGATGTTGAACAGACCACTACTATTCACTAGTCATCCTGTAAATGATTACTATTAATCATTAACCCTTGCTGGAACGAACCATCAATGATCATTGAACAGCGATGTTCACTCGGTTGGTTCCTGAAATTGCGTTACGATTTTCCATGACTTCCATGCGATTCTGGGATGACCATGGCTCAAGTGCTGGTAGTTACCGCAAGCTGTGATCATTTTTTTGACGGGAACTTATCTGTGAACATCCGCGGAAGCGGAATCCAGGTACCATCCCTTGTGGTGTGCTTTGGGACCATGTTCTGGGTTTGGCTAATGATATTGGTTGGTGCTTGGGAGGGAGCGAGGGCTGGAGCCAGGGGTATCCTTATAGCCTTGTAGAGGCCTTTAAAGGGGGGAGCCAAGGAGCTACCACTTTGAGTGCCCTAACCCACTGGCAGTAATGATGGTTAGTGCCGGTAAATGACGGTTAATTCATGCTTAGCAGGAGAGGTCCAAATTTCCTGATGGTTATATAATCAGTGTTGCTTAATGTCAATGATAGCGATACTTATTGTTGGTCATCCTTCGTGAACATGACAAATGATTGGATTAGCTGGCAACAAAATCGAGCAAACAACCCGGGAATGTTGACAAGTGGTGGCATTCTCAATCTCGTCGGTTTCTTCGCCAGAGAAACAACCCTTTTGCAATGTGAAGGCAGCCCTGTTGATCATAAGATTTTGCTATAATTGTTTCCACTGGAACTCCCACAAAAATGGCTTACTTGCGAGTAGTTACAGTCATTTAAGTTGTTTTCTGGTCATTTTTCCTGTGAATCAATGTTGAATTCCCATCACCGGCAGCCTTTGGATGCAATGCTTGGGTTGTGAATCGCCTTCATCAGTCACATGGAGTTTGTCGCTTTCTCGGACGGTAAGCTGTCTCAAATTGGCTATGGGTCAATATTAATCAACCAACTAATGGGGGATAATGACCAACAATAATAAGGGAAACAATGGCTAATGATAGGGGAACCAGGGGTACAGGGTTTTGACCAACAGCCAATTGTGTCTCTCAACCTGCTCTTGAGAAATTGTCACTGGGACTGACTCATTCTTCGACGCCCTGCGAAGACGGCCTCAAACTTGTTGGACCTCTCAACCTGATCACATCTCTCTCTCTCTCTCTCTCTTCCTTTCCCTTCAATTGCATGTCTCAGCCTTTTTGTGTGAACTTGCAACCAGTTCTTCTCTCCAAGCTGTTGTAGTGTCCGCATTGGCCGTCTTGGCGGTCTCTCGATTTGCTTTTTTTTCTCATTCTTCTTCCACACTTGGCTTATGAGACATCATCTGACGAACTAACTTGGAAGGTTGAAATCATCAAGCACTTCTTTCAAATTTGTAAAATATGGGTAAACCATCATGGCGGATTTTCCACTTCCAGGGCAGTTTGCCAGAGTGTTTTCCTGTCCTGTCATGAATTGCGCCACCTGGCAGATTTTCCGATCAGCTTCAGCGTGAGCGGTCGAGTATGCTTCTTCAAATCATTCATTGGACAGATGGTTTCCCTTTGGGCACGAGCACTTGCGCGGACACCTCCAGCTTTAAGTTGCGATAACTAGCAGCATTCGATTTACCTTGACTCTTTCAAGCGTAAGCCTATACTAATTGGTTCCACAGCACATTGCCAAAACAATTTCCACAGGCTCTATGGCTGCACCATATTTTGATGGTTGAGCACCTTTGGAGCGAGTGCCCGGTCGAAACACTTGGAGTTGCTGATGGAATTTCAGAATCAAGAGCATTTTTTGGAGATTCATCAAAAATTATATATTAAATGTTGCCGATCACTAGTTTCTGGTGGTAACTGGGATCTTTATTTAGTCTTAGGTATGAAACATCGGATCAATGGTTGAAATAATCAACCAACCGCCATTGCAAGGGTTCATGGGTACAGTCACTCGATGTCACTCGCTATGTTAGGTCTGGAGAGGTTAAGAAGGTCCAACGCCCCTCGGCAGAAAGTCGGTAGAGCCAGCTGCTTGTGGCCCAGGTATGCGCACAATTTCTTCTTGATTTATCATAGGTATAAGCAAGGGTTGACAATGATGGTTCGTGGATGATTGGTCGTTAAATATGTTGAGATGAGGACTGATTTGTATTTGTGCATTTATGTATGTTTATATGGTTTCTTGTAAAATATGTGCTATTTAGCTAGAGATATCCACCCGCAGGTTAAAAGTTGCACATCACATGAGGTGTGTTGGTTTGCTGAATGCTTGTGCTATGCCTGCGAAGCTGTGCTGCGGTCGTTTCTTAGTTGCACTTTGAGTTGCTGCTGCTGTCCAATGCGTTAGATGACACATTTGTAAGTACACACATGGAACAGACACAATTGCATACATACGTACATAGGTATGAATCATGCTCATAATGACTATTTGTTTATTTTTTTTGTTCGCTGTCGTCGTTGTTGTCTTTGTCTCTGTCGCTGTCGTTGGTTTTGCCATTGCCGCTGTCGTTATGGTTGATGTTGATGTCATTGTTGTTGGTGTTGTTACCATTGTATGTAGCTGTTGCAACTATTGTTTCTGAAAGACATGTGCGTATTCTTGCTGGTTTTGTTGGGTATATCCCACCAATAACGAGATTCTGGTGCACTTCAGAAATTGTCATAGCTGAGGGAATGAAATCCCGGGTTGTGGAAAGGGGATTCATGGGAACTGTGATTTCCTGTGACAGATTTTCAGCAAATTGAACCATGAGAATCTAGATAAAGGCATATCATGCATGTACCCCTTAGTCTAGTCATGAATAACGAACTCAGGATATTATTAGCGAGCAGGACTGCATCAGCCAATACCGTTTTTCACCATTTTGAACCATTGATGAATTGTAAGCCATGAAAAGCAGGCATTGCAATCAAGCATGCTTGATAACCGTTGTACTTTTTAAAGAACTGTGCTTATAGACCAGTTTTCATGGTCATCAAGCAATATCTCCTGTTACATGAATACTGTAGTTGTTGACTATGGTTTGCAATCATCGTCACTATTGACTCTTGACCTTTGATATTACTCAATCACTATTGCCATGGTTACAAGCCAATATTCTTCACCATCACTATTTACATTGATGCTCATTTGAATCATGTTATCCCCTAATCCATTCTTAGTACCTTACCAGTATTGACCATTCTTGACTAACCATTGTTGTCATTCACCGGTGTTACCCGCAACTCCAGTAAACCATTCTTGTAGCCATCGTTCACCATTCACGGGCCATTAGCCACTTTGGAAACAAATCCTCAGAAGCATTCCCAGGGGTGGCTGATAGCCATTCAAAGATTGTTATTCACCACTTTTCTTGAACCGCCGCAAATTCACCAGTATTGAATACTGAAGCATGTGTTTTATCAGTAATTATCTATCACTTTTACTGGGTCATTGTTTGTTGACCATCGACCATCATTTGAAAAGTTTGCCATTTACATTTGCCACTTATAAAACGATATTGATTAACCATCATTGCTACCACTTTTACTATTAGTGTTCAGTTATATTGCAATAGAAATTTTCCTATTGGCAGTGAAAACAGGAGTAATATTGTTTCAACATCAATAGAATAACGATTACTATTGTTATCTACTATTCAATACTTCTTTGCTTACCCATTCAATGAACTACTCTTTCTATCAAAATTATGTAGTTATCAGCAAGAAACATTATTTAAGTACCTATAGCTAATTCACAAGTTAACAGTCATTAATACCATTTATCAACAACTATCAACCATTATCTCATAGCCATTGCCTCATTATTAACAACTGGCTGGTGGTTTGATTGACCTTGTTTCCCTAGTAATCATTAAGACATGGTTGGTTGGCTTGCGCATATTTTTCATGACGGGGTGGTTCACCAGACCACCATCAATACCAGTTATCTCCCTATTCACCATTCACTATTCACTTTTGTTAAAAAGAGTAAAGAGCCATGATCTCACCAAACATATCCAAAAATTGATGCCATTTAGCATCTCACGATTAAGAACCAATGTTCATTAACAAGCATTATCCCACCCATTATTTTTTTTTCAACTAGGAACGCTATAGCTAATAACCATTAATACACTATCGATTTAACAACCATTAATCACTGGTTCCCCATCATTAGCCATTGTTTTCCGATGAAACTGTTGGTGATAATAACCCAGTAGCTGGCTACTTGATATTGACCCATAGCTATTTGTATCAAGGAGCCATTATATCAATAATTACCAACCAGTAATAGCCATTGATAGCCATTCTCTCACTATTCATACTTCTTCAATGGCTGTCAATCTATGAGCCATTGATATTGACCCATAGCTACGTGGCTACTTGATAACCCCATTAAAATAGACACTTTATTTTTAGTATAATATACCATTACAATGGCTCATTATTGAATACCATCAATGTTTGCCAATGGTCAATATTGGTTATGAAAAACTTTTTATGTACCATTTATATACCTGTCTTAGCCATTGTTAACCTTTATTACCCATTATTTACCATTTGCATACCATTTATATACCAGTATTAACCGTCATTACTGGCTATTCATAACTATTATTAATGCTAGTGTTACTAGCCAGTAACCAGTTGTAGTAGCTAGTGATGCTGTTCAAGCCATTGTGCATTAATTTGTTCCCCCTGTTTGTTTGCAGCTTCCTTTCCGGGCAATTTTTTTGGACGCCCTGGCAAAAAAATAACCAGTATTAGCCATTTATACACCATTATTAGCCATTATTAACCACTATTAACCATTCTTAACTATTATTACTGGCTATTAAAAACCATCATTAATGCTATTAATGATTTTTAACCTAGTAACCATTAACCAGTGTTAATAGCCAGTAACTCCATTGATTTCCATGAGCCATTCCTGACCTCAGAACTCGAGGCAACTCCTGGCGCAAGATGACACCGTGACTCGGATCGCAACTGACTCGTGGACTGCTTGGGGACACCAGCGCTGGCCGACATAGTGATTTGCACTGTCAAATGTAACATGTTGGTTCAGAATGATGCGTCATGAAAGATAAAAAAACATCAACAACCAACAACCGTGGCTCCAAAATCACTAGCCTGGCCAAAGGTTCGGAAAGGTTTTTCAGAGCTCGCGCAGGTGAACATCCTGCCCTGCTGGTTTCACACAACTTGACTTACGAGAAAAAACAACTTTCATGCAGATCCCACCACGACCGTCCACCCCAGTCACTAGCAAATTGTTTAAGATTACTTTGTACTTATGGGCCTTTTCCTCCACTGGCCTCACCACCGTCTTTGACATAGGTGCGGGTCAAAAACTGAAATTGCCTGGTAGTGGAAATCCGGCATGGCAAACTAATATCGGCCGCGTGTAGATCATGGTGGTGGTGATGACCTAGCTGAAACAATATGGTGGTACCCAGCATTGGTGAGCCAACTGGCGGGTACCTTCAGCTCTTTGGGGATCCTTTTTTGCAGCTTGTGAATTTCCAGCGTCACCAGCAAGTTTTCGGAGGTTGTCACTGAATGGGTCCAGTTGATGTGTAGTTGAATTATAGCTCCCTTTGGCCTTTGGTTGGGAAGGAGCGAGGCCAGGAGCCAGGGTATACTGTTCTACCCTTCTAATGGTGGAGCGGTTTGGAGCTACCCGGAGGGTTTGAACCAAATGGCAGTAAAATCTGGTTACTGGTTAGCATCGAGTCTTCTACTTATGGCTGGAGAATGCTGGTTACCCTTTGGTAACTGGCTTGGTTGCGTAAACCATTTCTCCAGGCTTGCCAAGCTTGAACCACTTGAGACTTTCCAGCAGATAACGTAGCAGAGGCGACCGCGGCGATGGCGCCACTCCGTCATCTCTTTTGTAGTCATTGGGGCAGGAACATGAACGACATGATCGCCATTGGTGATCATTACTTGAATCATCAGTCGGTTAACCACGAATCACCATTGATGCAATGCCAAACCTGGATTCATAAACCTCAAACGTTGATTCATAGGGGGTATCCCTCAAGTCGCCTCGATGACCAGTCAGCACCAAGCATCAGCTAACCAGTGGCTAGTAACCGGAAAGACCCCATGAACTGACCATTCCCAACCAGATTGAGATGGGGTATTGCCTACACGTGATGGCATAACAATGGTTGACAATATTTAATCAATCATTTGTTGTGTAGTAGCTAAATTATTCAAGCTGCTGGTTGGGAGGAAGCAATTCGGCTGAAACGGGTCCAGGAGCCAGCGGGACCGTTCCAACCGGTAGTGAGAGGACTCTGAAAACTTCTTATCAATCATATGGGTATGGTTCAATATTAACCATCAATAACGGCTTGTAATAACCAACCAAGTCATAGGAAGAACAATGGTTAATGATTGGGGAACCAGGGGTACGGGGTTTTGACCCACTGCCATGTTGGCTACACATTGTGAACCATATCTATCCTTATCATGCACTTCATCATCGAGATGAATCAGTATCAACAGTTTTCATCATTATCGCTGTTCCAAATACAGTTCCGAAACTATGAAGAGATAATAATCACAATTGCCCAATTCATTCCTGGCCTGCCACGTATGAATCACTTTATCTTCATATATCAAAAATATAGTTATATATCCTATATATCGATACTAACTCATTATAACTCATCATTAGCCATATGGACTACTGTGTTTCAACATGCTAGGTCATGGTTGAAGGGAAAACTACAGGAAACCCGTGTTTGGGAATCAACCAGTGCCATTAATTAATCACTAGGGCTAACTATCACTATCGACCACCAATACTATCACTCCCACTCATTAGGCATGACTCATTCTTCTAAATCAACCAGATCCTAACCAAGTCATCACAACTAGTCACTCTTCATTGTTTAACTAGAAGATTTACCTATATAGTCCCATGGTATTTTCAATCTAGTCATATTCTATTCCCATGGTATTTTCAATCTAGTCACATTCTAGTCTCATGGTATGTTCAATCTAGTCATATCAAGAGACCCTGGATGATAATCTCATGGTTGATCAACTAGTTAGCAGTTTACCTAGTCACTTCAATACCACGGGTCACTTACCAATACCTACCACAGTGGTGTATCATGTCTATAGCAGGCGTAGTGGGCCCATCAGTTATACCTAGTCAAAAAGCCTAGTAATCATTTGAATACCCAGTCATGTCAATACCGTGGATGGATATCGTACCCATTGAGTCATGTCATACCATCAGCTATAGCTAGATCTACCATAACTGGTCCTTACCCTACTTCTAAACCACCAAGGCGCGTGTCCGTAGGAAGTACCAGTCTGCAAGTAGTAGATTGACCTCGTCATATTAATCCCATGCAGACATGGGGCCCGGAACCCCTTCACCCCCCACCAATCCCGAAGAAGCAGCTCCCAGGTTTCTCAGGGCTGCAGATTTGGCAGATTTGCAGGCGCAGTCGTTGTACCAAGCAGTGAGCAACGGCCTCCAGAGAATTACCCTTTGGCAAGCCAACCTAGAAGCTCAAAACTTCCATTTCTATGGCTAAAACCGTTGTAAATGGTGGATTTTCCACTTCCAGATTGGTTTGCCGGAGTGTTTTTTTTTAAACAAGTTGTTTTACTTAGATTGATCATGATTGATCCACCGTTGACGGATATGAAAAAAAGAGATGCCTCATAGTCCAACGCAAATTTGGGATGAACGATCACAACTGTTCGGTGGTTTCAAACATGTTTTATGTTCCCAAATGGATTGATGAACAAACGGTTTGTTGATTGACGAGCATGTTTTTCATAGTTGTGGTTTTTCTAGATGCGTTCGTTGTTTTGTGTGTGTGTGTTTCTTTCTTTACAATTCTTTTGATCCAGATTTGCTTTAGGTGTTTGTTGATGTGTGTTAATTCCCAAGTGTAGGTTGTTGTTTCAAGCGCGTATTTTTTGTTTGTTCCTGTCAATGATTTGTTGAAATCTTCGATTATATTTCTTCGGACGGTGGTCATTCTCGAAGTGAGTCAGTCTGTCTTATCAACAGTTCAGTATGATCTATTTGGGGGATGATTTGTCCATCAGAAACCAACAGCAATGGTTCCTACAAGGTGGGCCCCCAACCATTTGTAAGTTGGCTATCTAACTAACTTAACTTGGGTGATTTCTACCAGTTATAAGGGTTATAGCCCAACTTATAACTACAGGGGGCCCACTTGGTAAGACATTCTTACGGTGCTCGAAGCTGGTTCCTAAGATGCAGATCTCCATGCTTTACGAGGCGTAAAGCTGTCGCCTCGTGGTGGCTCGGCGGACTCAGTGCCCCACGTCTCGGCATTTTGGTATAGGCCATCCACTACTATGGGTCAATACCCATCCAAAACTGGTGGAGAATAGCCAACCATAGGGAAAACATCGGAAAACAGCCTGGTGAATGATGGGGAAACCTGAAAAAAAATGTAGATATGTATTAATTAAACCTGAAAATATATGAAAAAAATCCATCATTTTCATAAGGGCTGAGGCCCAGGCCAAACGACATCCGTTGAAGTGAGCCGCCACTCACCACAACCAGCGGCGCCGCCTTTGGGCTGTCGGGTTCCAGGGGCCCGCCGCTGCGCAGATGTCGGAAGACAGCGAAGTGGGGGACGTCTCGGCACCCAGCAGTCCATCGCCCGTTCCAGGCGCGATGGCAGCGGTTCTGGGTCCCTGATGAAGGCAGACCTTGGATTCATCAAGGGTCATGACCATTGATAATGGTTAATAAGAGGTCGCCGCAGCTGGGGTCTGGCTGGCCGCCAAGTGGGAAGGTTAATAAGAGGGATTAATAAGCAACATTCAGCAACTATAGTGGTTAAACAACCGCTGGTTGGTGGTTTGATGCACTTTTTTCCCAAGCGTAATCATGAACAAATGGTTCACGCATATTTTCCATAGGGGTTGAAACCACCAACCAGTAAAGCATAGTAGAAACATGTGTAAAGCATCTCAAGCATCGATTGATTCATCATAATATGAGGCATCTCAGATATCTAAACCATCTCAAGCATATTTGGCCGGTGGTTAAGAGGGAGCTGAGGAGCCATGGATATCCCTATCCCTTGTGAAGGGGGAGCGATTTGGAGCTACAAGGAGTGGTGCAACCAAATGGCAGATATATATAAACCATATTATTCATCATTGATTTTTTGCACGCAAGACCACGCAAGTGTAAGGCTTGCTTAACTGCGGGATCAGTACTCGCAACCCAGACAGTACATGACAAATTCATACAAATTCTGATGGACACAGACACCATCGAGAGACTGCGCTTTTTGCAAGTATTCTCTTAAATTAAATAGTGCCTAGTGCGTGCACATAAGGGAGTACATCAGCAAATTGTTTCTTTTTGATGAAGCACTGTGTGCTCCCTTATGTACAATCAGATGCCATGTTTTTTTTTACATCAACAATTATGAACCATTATAAGTTGATATCATAATTAATCATTCATAATTGTCTTGTGCAAAAAAAGAACCATAGTTGAACCATTACCAACATGTCAATGTGTTCTCTTTTTTCGTTGTTGCTTGCCGTCCGGGGATGGATCATGGATTTGAGCAGCAACAAACACCATTTGTTTTGCCCTGGCATTTCGGTCATTGGCTTTCCTATTTCAATTATATGGTTTTCTTTTTGGAAAAAGTAGTACTTTTTGAATGTTTTGAGGAATGTGTCGAAGTTATTGCAGAGGTTCTTTCTTTGGAAATTCATGATCCAATTCTGAACGGTGTTTTAGGCATACTTTCCCATTAAGTTTCCATGGTCTTTCTTAGGTGTTTCAGGCATACTTTCCGTTTGAAGTGGTAACGGTATTCAATCTTCCCGATGTTGATTTGGATTTGCACCCTATCAGTGCTACTTGGCAAAGAGAAAGCCCTTGCGCTGGTCCATTGGTGATTCAAACGCCCTTTGCCAACCAACCTGGAAGCAAAGAATCGCCAGAATTCATACAGTAGGTAAAGCGACTTATGCATGTTTGATTTCCACGCAACCAGCTTAGTTTACCAGAGAGTGAATCCAGTAGCAGATCATCATATTCACGATCCTAAATTTGTTGGATGAATATGATGGCTAAGTATACTTGCGAGTAGTTCATTTGTTTGTGGACGTTCGTAAATACTGGTTTGTGGATGTTCGTAGATACTGGTTCTCAGCAGATGTGTATAAGATGGCCGGCCCCCCGGTTCTCAGTTGGCTAATAGGCAATTTAACGATGCATGCATGGGCGACGGCGCGCGAGAGAGAGAGAGAGTTTGCCATAACTTATAGTGACCCCAACCTAGCTAACAGCCGGGGGCCCAGCAACTGACAAGACAATTGCCAGGACCCCCCTATAATCCAGATACACGATGTTTGTGTATGGCATATTCACTCTCAACTCCTAAACATATTCCTATAGAGATTTCGCTTATCATGAGCAACCTCCTATACATGGTGGTTTCTCAAAATAGGGGTACCCCCAAATCATCCAGTTTATTAGTCGTTTATAATATTGTAAAAGGGCTGTGGGTCAGTTCACCCTGTACCCCTGGTTCCCCATCATTAACCCATTGTTTTCCGTATGATTGTTGGTTATTATGTGTTATTATCCCCCATGAAATTGGTTGGTTAACTGCTTGACCCAGCTCGCCATATTGAACCCACCATTTTGGGTACCCCTATGGCTTGAGAAACGCCCAAATGGCGGTCAGCATTTTCCTCGGGACACCGCCGCCGCTCAGGGCAACCGGGTCTCGCTGCCGTGTCCTCCGTTCGGAACTCCAAAGGTGCGGTTGCCGCGCCGATTCCAGCGAGCCATGACGGTGAAGTTGAAAGGATTTCATCGGGGCGTTTCTCAAGCCACAGGGGTACCCCTAAACATGGCTGGAGTATCGGTATGAAAGGTTATATTATTGGATGATTTGCTGGGGGGACCTCGATTTTTGAGAGCCATATTGATAGCTGTAAGGCTGCAAGCCATGAATCGCTGATGCATCATAATTCTGAACCATGATGCTTGATCAAGACTAATTTGGGTGAAGGGTGGGCTATGGTGAATTTAAGCAACAACCATTGACAGACAACAAGCATAGAGATGTGATATAACCTCGGCAGAAGTGGATAACTAAGGATACTGGCTGGTGGTTTTAAACGTTTTCCACAGTCCCTGCTAATGACTAACAAATAGTTGGTTGACCAGATTTGTCATATTGATTGAAACCACCAACCAGGATCGATTGGAACCCTAGGGTCATTTGCAAAGAGTCGGACCCTCCCCAATTGCGCCTGGCTTTCGTCACCCCCGCGGATCTACATGAGGGTTTCTCCAAATAGGGGGCCCCAAAAATGGGTGGTTTATTACTATAAATGGCTAATGAAGGATGATCTAGGGGTACCCCTATTCTGAGAAACCACCACATGGGGTTTATGATTCACTTGGTGTTCCACAGCAGCTATCACCAATCCCGGTCCAGTGGAGCTGGCTGTGTCACTGCATGATACTGTACTGCTTCATCGTGGTTCCACTGTTATAATGATCCCTTGTCCCAGATACGTTCGATTGGATCAGCGACCAAGCAACATGCAAAGATGAAGCATGACAGTGGGGAGAAAAATGCTGAAGGTGCAAGGTGGCCACCTAGGTATAACATTGTTTATAGGGCGATTTCATCCTAGTTGATCTGCCACAGCTGGTAGCTACACCAGTTACAACCCAACGACTATTGCAGGTGGAACGGGGCCTATCCTGTACAGAATGGTACCCCCCCCGCCAGTTAACTTGCAAGAGGACCTAGGATAGCTACCAGTTGGGCAAGACATGACTATACCTAGCTGGGTTACAAGCCAATTTGGCAGGTGTTCTGAAACATTTGTTATTTTGATTGGTTGGTTGGCTCATATTTTTTTCACAGGGGTGGTGAGCACCACCAACCAGCAATTTTTAACCACGGGGGTACCACTTTCAGGGTACCCATCTCCTGGCCACCACTGGCGGCCAGGATCCCTTCACTCCAGCGGGACCGAGGCGCAGCAAACCTCCAAGTTGATGCGTTGAAGCCATCAGCTGATGTTCAACTAAGCACTTAGTTGGCTTCAACTTGATGTTTTGAATCAGTTGGATGGCTCCAAGTTGATGTTTTGAAGCAGTTGGACGGCTCCAAGTTGATGTTTCTCGATTCAACTTGATTTGAATTCAAGCTACGAGTGAACCTCTGAACATTTTGAAGCCATCAATTGAAGCGATCTGATTCAATCTAATTAACGAGTTCATGGACATCTTACAATGACCAATGTTTCACCGTCGAAAGCATCTTATTATTTCTATGTTTCCCGGAACTTGACCATATATGACCACATTAATTTGTTCCCATAGCACAGTCCCCTTCCAGTTTCCACCAATTAGGCCACAGATGGTTTGTACGACCGCCTTCCTACATCATTACAGCATATAATATATACACACTTATGAACGGCATGAACTTACCAATCACAATGATAATTCCTTCCCGATCAGGTCAAGCGCCCCACAAACCATACCCCACATCTTTACATTTCAGCAGTTCCTGGAGGGATTCTATTGGATGAGTAGCCGTTAGTGACCATGACACACTCAGCAACACCAGCTAATTCCAGTGGAATTCACTCCACATCAGTGTCCATTGTTGGCATGGGAGCAGACAGGCTGAAGCCCACTAAAATTGGGCACCCGCAGTGAAACTCCACTGGGTCGACTCCCCAAGTCTTTCACAACTCGCTCAGGGTGTGGAACTGCTGAGTGCAGGAGGTGTGGGGGCCAAGGTGGTCAGCAGCCATACGGTTTACCCATAGGCGCCACAACATTATAGGAGCATCTTCATGTTTTTTGAGCCACGAAAAACCCCAAAGTTATGGTTAGCTTATTGCTACACATGGTTGATAAGCTGGATGATTTAGGGGTACCCCTACTTTGAGAAACACTTTTATGTATACATGCCTGACGTGTGTGCTGTTTAAAGTTGAAGAGGTGTGTGTGTGTGTGTGTGAGTCAACTCCTGTTTCCAAGGATTTATCATTTGTCATTCAACATTGAGAAAACAATATCCGCAGGGGAACTGGGCACTCTGTGACTGACCCAGTTCAACGAAGCTAGGTCACAGAGTGGGATACAAGGGCTGATCACCCTTGCGTACCTGCAGATTTTTCCGATGGTCATTTCATCGAATCACCGTTGCAAATCTCCAGAGAATCTGTGGTCACCGATTTTTTCGCCTTTGGTTCCATAGCTGTTGGTATCGGCGACATACGGCCTTAACGAAATACTGTGAGATCATCACAGATTTCATGTCCAGATGGACAAACCAAGGATGGTATCCTCAACGACCCTGAAACGTTGATTCAATCAACATCTGAATAACGGTCTTTCAAGTGTGTATTCGGCAGCGTTTCCGTCATGGTCCTGTCGTGATCCGGGTTGATGCCTGGCGAATTGAACTACTCTGAATTGTGGTAGTAACAGCTGGTGGTTGACATGTGGGTCTATTCCCACCAGAATGCACCTGGGTCGTTGGACAGGATACATTTGAGAAACGCCACTTGAGTTTCGGGTAATCACTCCCATGATTTTGAAATGATCCTTCTTGAAACCTTCCCTGAGTACTGAAGGACTCCTTGCCTAAGTCAAGATTTTTGACAACAATTTCAGTTCACTTTTCATTTTTCATTTTTCCATTTTCAGTTTTGTACAGGTGAACCATCATAAATGATGGCCATTACCTTCAAGACCCAATATCCTTTTATCATGGTCTTGAGTTTACAACTTCAATCTTTCCGGCATTAGAGACGCCCTAGCCATGGCGTCCAATCCGAATTCGAATTGCCATTTCTATTTCATCACTGGCAATTTTGACCAAGCTAGGGGACGTTCAACACAAGCCGTGACGGCACGTCCCAAACAATTGGCTATCACAGCCAATGTGGCACCTGCAGGGGTCACTTTGACTCCAATGAACCCTGCCTCAGCGGCAGCTTCGGTCCGTCCATCGATTCCGCCTGGAGATGCACCAGGAGATGTAGGAGTCCATATGATGGCTCCTCCAGTTCGACCACCTGCAATTCATGTTGAAACCCCCGAGGTTCCGGCTGCACGTAGCCCGTCAGTTTTTTCAGAGAATGCAGCCAACCAGATGCAGCTTGCGGCAAAAGCCCGAGCTGATCCACCATCACGGTCTACTCATCAACGTCATCATCGCAGGGTTCGGGTGTACTACAGAAGTCGTAGAGACAGGGATTCTAGGTCTCCAACAGACCGCCGTGGCCGACGGGAGCGATCTAGGAGAAGGGATTCCCGAGACCCAACTCGACCCAGGGAAGATCGGCCTTCACCAGTTTTTCCTCCGGAACCTTTTGATGCACCACCTGGTTTGTGGGATGACGGGATTTGGACTGCGCAAGCAGCAGCAGCATCTTCAACCCCACCTACAGTGGACCCAAGAACTCCTGATCGTGGTGGTCATGATAGTACCAACACTGCACCTTTCAATGCTTTTCCAGTGAATTTGAGGCCACCACCGCCACCTGTTCCACCTGTCACACCTGAAGAGACAGAAATTCGTACGTTTTTTCGACATGGCATGGATCGTGGGCATCCAATTTCAGATTCAATGATCAAATATCTGGCCCAGGTCCTACACCGTGCCCAATTGAACCCCCGGCAATTTGGGGAACTCAAACTTTACGAACATGACCTGGCCTATCACCTTGGTGATCCAACAGCTGCATCAGCCTTTTATTACGTGTTACCACTTCCTACTTTGAAAGACAAGTCATTGGCGGCTGAAGAGGGAAGTGATCTCCCACCAGCGACACGTAGAGCGACTCGTCACGATGGCAGTGACGGAGTGCAGCACATTCAGATTTCTCATGCATCTACGATAGGTGGGATGCAAAGCATCCTGTCCTCGGGCCGGTTGTTGCCGTCCAGATTGCACTTCCCCGATAGTCAAAGCTTCTTTGGACTGGGGTTCAGACGTTCCTACCTCCCCTCATATGACAACCAGGAGGTAGCACGTATAGTGCATGGTTCTTGGAACGCATCAAAAAACGAAAGCCAAATCATCGCCCTATGTCTTGGATGGGGAACTGGTCAGAACATAGATCAGGGAGGAGAGGGTCCCTGCATCGAACTCACCAGGAATGGAGGCTGCGTACATCACCGCCGGGGGAAAATGTGGGTGTGCTCTGTGAAGAGCCACTTCATCAACGCCATCGCATTTCGAACCACAGCGGACCCTCCGGGCGGCCACCTGTAACATCCAAGCCCACAGAGGCGAAGCCTCAGGGAGCGAAGACTCCCAGTGGCCTATA
>VSDK01007081.1:6178-66522 GCA_009767595.1 Symbiodinium kawagutii | reverse complement strand
CCCTACGTTCGAATTCCTGCGCAGGGCCGTTGTCTTTGAGCTTCTAAGTTGATAAACCTAAATAACGACAAACCCCAAAACCCTAAAACCGTAAACCCGAAAACCCTAAATCCTAAAGGGCGAACCTGGGGGTTGCAGGGAACATGCTTTCAAGTGGAAATCCTGGGCAGAATGGGCAACAGAGAAGGAATGGGCGAAGGTGAAGTTGGATGGTGGTTAGTATTGATGGTTAATTGTTGGCTGATACACGGTGAATGGATGGTCAACTGATGGCGAAGCATCATTTATGAGCCCATAGCCGAACATCCAAGGTCCTGAGTAGAGCCTTGTTTTGTTGCTGGCAGCGCGCTTGTGTGGGCACGAGAATTCTTCCAGTCCCCGTGGGTTGGTGATGCTTGCTGTATCACTTGCTTTGGTGGTCGGGACAACCAGCAGTCCCCATCGTATCGGCAGGTGCCAGCCGTGGAAGAACGGCTTGAGGGCCGTTAATTATGGGCTTCCATGTGAACCAATGTCACAATGTCAGCCAACCAGGCTTCCTGGAGATCACTACATAAGTTGGCTCAGTTTCGCGGGCTATTTCGGGAGGTTTGATGTGAATAGTCTATGCATTATTGATATTTGATCTTTGGTGGAATGATAAAAAAATACCCTTGCAATATATAGATGCGGGAAATTATGCTTATGAAAATAAAATCTACAGTATGGCTGGTGGTGTGCTGCCAAGCTGAAGGAATTGAATAGTTGCGGGCCGTCCAGCCCAAGTCATCCTAGGAAATGAACGGTCTTGGGAGACTACCATTTATGGATCCCCATGTTTCTCAAGTTGCGGTTCCCGCGACACTTGAACAAATTCGGAGGAAACAACAAGACACATAGAATACAAGGGAACATGTTTCTCAACTTACTGGAACAGGGAGCTTGATTGAAAAAAAACCTGCGGTGTCACCACAACACTCCCAAAATCATCATTTTGAAAGGTTTGAACCCGTATTTTGGAGGCTCAGGGCCCTCAAAGATTGGAAGTTCTACAGCTCCCACGTATCGCAAGTTGTGCGGCCAGGGGAATGGAGGAATCAGCTCCATGGCCCTGTGTTTTGGCTGCAAACAGGGGGGCGTTTCTCAGGCTTAGGGGGACACTCAAAGTTGCTGCCGTGGGCTCACTGAACGATAGATCCCTAGCCGCAACCAGTTATAGGAGCTATAGTAGGTAACCAACCCCCCAAAAAACAGCCTGGTAGAAACCAGCTGGTTACCTACGATTTCGAGGTAATTGGAAGGATAGGGAATGATTTACAGTATTATTTCTCTTTCCTCGTCCCTTAGCCTGGCTGAGACAGAGCTTGCTCTGATGACGACGCAGAGAGAGAGATTGTAAGAAATGATTTGGGGGTACCCCCCCACTTTAAGAAACCATAATTTAAACATTGCAACGCGAGAAAAACGATGGAGATCGAGAGGGGATTGGGAGGAAGTTGGTGCCAAAAACCGTCCACGGTACTCAACATCTCCAGGTAGAAATTGGACTAAGATGGCACTTGAAGCTGGTGTTTGATTGGGTCAACATTTTTTGCTGGGGAGCCCAACTTTAATTTGAAACAATGTTTAGAAAGGCGCCAATGATTGAGCAGTGGGTTGCAGTGCCTATTCTGTACTTGTGGACTTTTGGGCAGCAAAGGGCCCACAAATGACATCGCTAGCCATCATGATTGACCATCATGAACGACTATTCATCAACACTTCCGGTCGGCATAATTGCTTCACCAACACTTCTAACCACTATTGAATCCAGCAACCACCCTCCCAGAAGTTGGAAATCCTTTTAAGCAGTAGTAAGCATCAGACAAAACTACCCAGCAGTAGCTAATTCACCTTGCTAACCACTACTTGCTGGCCTCAACCATCATTAGCCGCTAATGAACCATCACCATCACCAACCATCATTCACCAGGATAGCCGGTTGTTCTTCACTATATTCTACTGCTAGCCAAAATGGTGGTTTCTCAAAAAATAGGGGCCACCCTCAAATCATCATTTGTTTTATAGTCATAAACTAGCCGTTTTCATGGTTCCCCATTTTGAGAAACCTTCAAATTTCCAACTATACTTACCATCGTTCACCATCAGATTCTTCCATTGCTACCAGGTCTCCAGAGATGAAGACTTCGTGCTCCATGTCGCCAGTCTCTTGGCGACGAAGCTCAGGAAGAGATGTTGATAGCGGGTAGTCATGGCTGATGGCGAAGCCTCCTGGCTGGTGGAGATTCGGAGACAGCACCAGCGCTCGATAGTGCCATGTGGAGCTACCAGGAGCGGCGACTAATCAAATGGTTGGCATTTTTTTACTAATGGTTGGCATGTCACATGGTTGGCAATTTGTGCTAATGGTTGGCATTAGCAATTATGATGTTAGTAAATGATTTGGGAATGTTAATTTGAGCATTCCAATTTATGGATAAGGCCCTGGATCGTAGTGGGTACAGTAATGACGGCTGGTAATGACAAGTCGTTGTTAATGGTTGTTTGTAATAGTGGCTAGCTATGTTCAGTCAGTTTTGCCTACTATACATTATATATATATATATATTTTTAATATTTACACATATATAAATATATATCCATCCATGTGTATGGTGATAAGTTGTTTTTTTCTTTGCTGAGTTTTTTAAAGTTTTGTTGACATATAGACTCTGAATAGCACATACTTGTGTTTTTGAGATATAGAGACTTGTTTATTTGCATCGTGTTTAATGTGGCTTATGGCCAATGATGTGCGTTATTAGGCTATTAGGTGCTATATTAAATTCACCAGCAAAAAAAACACATAACACTGACAGACTGAAAGAAGTATGGTATACACATACATATATGATATAGAGACATCGCCACAGTACTGATGGGCAATATTGGGCAATGCTAATTTTACTAGCTGCTAAATTGGCAAGTGCTTCAGTCGTTCTTCATATCCGATTGTAGTAGCAGAATCATCCTGGACTGTCTGACCCCATCATCGTGCGGCACATTTCAGACCAGTGGTTTTCCATTGGGGAGGTTTGCAAGGCCAGCTCCTTTTGAAACTACCAACAGTTTAAGGACTGACGAGTCACTGGCAGGTTGTTGTTTGTGTCGCGTATTCTTGGAAACCTACAGGCATACTTGGCAATCCAGGTCTTCCAAATCAATAGTCGTCTCACCGGCAAAAAATCAATTGTGTTCGGTGGACCAAAGCTGGTGTGGACCCAGCCTTGGGTTCAATTGGATTCTCTAAGTTCATGGCTTTTGATACGAAAAAAAACGCCTTCGTGAAGTGGTCGGGCGTCCATGAGACGCCGCAAAAATACAACAGCCGCTGCATGCCATGCTCGCTGGCTGTCGCGATCTCCAAGGACAAGGACCTGATGAGGAGTCGCAGGCACGGCTGGTGAATCAACGGAGTGGGGAAGGCTAAACGACTGACCTTGGTGAAGGATGAGCCCCACAACAAGCACTGCTTAGCTGCCAATCTCCAAGTAACAGCTGAACGGCTGAACTAAGGCATGTTGGCATAGTCAGAGGAAGCATGACTCGGTTGATCGTGTTTTATATGAGTGAAAATCATGTGAATGGGTGCCGTGCAAACCCTCGCAATGTGTGCAAGCCATTACCTTTGCGGCGGTAATGCTTGGCACATGTCACCAGAATCCAGTGCTGAATGGAGCCATCACTATCAAGATCACAAGGATGCAAGTGACTAAACTGATGAAACAACTTTTTTGGTATACGCAATGTATGTATATGTATCTCATTGCATTTGTATTGATGTGCATTTGTAAAAAGTGTATGTATATATATAATTATTTATATATATATATATTTATATTGATTATATTTATTAATTTTTTAGTTTACTTATATACACATATATGCTAGAGCTACTTTCACTACATAGGTCTTTGCATCACGCATGGATCTGAATACAACTCTCGGCTCTGCGCTGTCTAACAGTATTTTGTTGACATTTATCTTGATTTATTGTGTGTGGAAGGTGGCCGTGCAGCTGTGAATTATCAACAGACATGTCAAGTAGTAGGGTCCAATCGTCAAAAATAGATACTGTAAAATGGCTACCCAAGATTAATAAACCCCGGGTTGATTAATTGGGGGGGTTACCATTTCAATGGAAAACCAAAGCTTTTTGGGGATACCCCCTATTAATCATGTATATGTTACTATTTTTTCATGTTTTTCTTGCTCAAGCCTATATTAGGAAAAATCATATCATTATTGTCAGGTCGTTTGTCAACACCTTGGTAAATATTACAAGTGCTAGGACCTGTTGGCTCCCAAAGCAGTTGGATTTCCACCCATGGTTGATCCTTCTGGGCAAATTCCTTCGTGAAACCAGCCAGTTGTTGGATGTGCGTAGCTATATCCCCTTTTTAAACCCTATCCCTACCCTTCCAGTTACCGAGCTATAGTAGGTAACCAACCCTACAAAACAATGGTAGAAACCAGCTGGTTACCTACTAGAGACGTAACTGGAAGGGTAGGGCTATGTTAATCCTTTGAAAATCCCTTTAAAAAGCCGTTTGAAATCCTGAACCTTCATCGAATCTTCACTATTCCCTGTGAAAAACCCTATGGTTGGAGTTGAGGAATCCTGAGAAAACCCTTGAAAATCCTTAAACTCTTTGAAAAACCCTCAAGAACTAATCCTTGGAATTTTTGAGGGTTGGAGTTGCCCGGAGGTCTGGTGCCCCAACTACGCCGCTGGCACGTCTGGTACGAAGCCAGGCACGAGCCCTGCCTGAGAGATCCGTGGGAACAAAACCATAAGAAACCTGGCTATTTAAATGGCTAATGATTTATGGCTAATGATTGATGGTTAATGATTTATGGTTAATGATTTATGGTTAATGATTTATGGTTAATTATTTATGTTAAATAATTTATCGTTAGTGATTTATGGTTTTTTATTTATGGTTAATGATTTATGGTTAATGATTTATGGTTTTTTATTTATGGTTAATGATTTATGGTTAATGATTTATGGCTAATGATTTATGGTTAATGATTCATGGTTAATGATTCATGGTTAATGATTCATGGTTAATGATTGATGGTTAATGATTTATGGTTAATGATTTATGGTTAATGATTTATGGTTTTTTATTTATGGTTAATGATTTATGGTTAATGATTCATGGTTAATGATTCATGGCTAATGATTTATGTTTAATAATTTATGGTTAATGATTCATGGCTAATGATTTATGTTTAATAATTTATGGTTAATGATTTATGGCTAATGATTTATGGTTAATGATTCATGGTTAATGATTCATGGTTAATGATTCATGGTTAATGATTTATGGTTAATGATTTATGGTTAATGATTTATGGTTAATGATTTATGGTTAATGATTTATGGTTAATGATTTATGGTTTTTTATTTATGGTTAATGATTTATGGTTAATGATTTATGGCTAATGATTTATGGTTAATGATTCATGGTTAATGATTCATGGTTAATGATTCATGGTTAATGATTGATGGTTAATGATTTATGGTTAATGATTTATGGTTAATGATTTATGGTTAATGATTTATGGTTAATGATTTATGGTTTTTTATTTATGGTTAATGATTTATGGTTAATGATTCATGGTTAATGATTCATGGCTAATGATTTATGTTTAATAATTTATGGTTAATGATTCATGGCTAATGATTTATGTTTAATAATTTATGGTTAATGATGTATGGTTTTTAATTTATGGCTAATAATTTATGGTTAATGATTTATGGTTGATCATTTATGTTTGATAATGTAAGGTTAATAGTTAGGTTAACCATGGGTTAACACATGAGTGGCTGGTTGACTAATATTTTTCATAGGGGTGCTTCAACCGCCAATCAGAAACCATTAAAGCCCACTGTACATGCCATGTATGAAACCATAACTGGTGAATTATGGGTAATGATGGTTAATGATAGTTAAACAACATCTGGTTGGTGCTTTGATTGGCATTTTTTTCCCTAGGAATGATTAACACATGGTTGGTTGACTAATGTTTTTCATAGCGGTTGAAACCACCAAGCAGCATCAGAATGCTATGAAACCCGACAGTTGTATCACCAATGATTTTCAATACATCAAATGCTCTGAACATTTATGAACCATTCAAACTATTGGGGATATCTTCGGATATCGGAAACAGTGCTAACTAAGCTGACCATAAACAGTGATATTGATAATTGACTGCTTATAACGATAATCAATCGCTACAAATGGCTATGAACAACTGGAGACCATTGTTATCAACCAGTATATTCTGGCTAGTGATTGATGGTGCTTTGTTAATATGCATCTAACATAGTCATAGTCCAGCTAATCACAGTGTGAGAAAACACACCAGCTGATTTCATTTCCAGGCAGTCCAGCTTTGTGGGTGAAGGCGGTCCTGCATGTGTTATTTCCAGAAATTGTTTTGCAACCTCGCATGCTCAATACAAACGAAAAAAATATACCACTATAGAACCAGTTTTGGTGGTTTCTTAGGGGTGTGCCCCCAAGTCATGCACGTCAAAAAACATTCCAGTAGTACACCAGCCACTTTTGTGCCCCCATGGCTTCAGCAACAGCCATTTGTCATCATTTGTCCGCGCAAACGATTGACAAAGGTTGTGTTTTCCAACAATTGAAACACACACGCGAGGACCTATGGGAAACTAGTTGGGCTCCCCTGAGCCACCCGAGAATGCATGCCTTGCTCGTGCGTTGGTGCCAGTGCTTCGACGTCACCTTCAGCATTTTGATCATGGTCAACTGCGTCACGACGCCTGGCTAACGATGGAGGATTTTCTGCAGATGTTTCCTTGTCTAGATGGGTAGGGATATGTATGGATCAATGTGGATCGTATGGGTCAATATGGATCAATGAGGATCAACCTGGATGAATGTGGATCAACAAGGATCAATAGCAAATTCCAAAAGCTATGGGTAGCAGTTCTCACCTCAACGAAGCCTATTTTGTTGGTGTTTGGGATGGTCACTAGGGGTTCGGGGTATTGACCCAGAGCCAAGAAGCCCACTATATACTCTATGTTTTGAAATGTGCCATCGATTTGCAAAATGTTGCCGCTGCAAAACGGAGCTGTCAAAGGTTAAATCATGTTGTTCATTATTTGGGAGCTAATATGTTTTAGTGTCAAATACAGCTCTTTTGGGAGTCAAGACTGTCAAAGTTTAAAGCCATGCTTTTCACAGCCCTGTTGCCGTTATCGCGTGCTATGCACAGAATTTCTATGCCATTTACCTTCTTGTGCCCTTTTCAAGGCTACGAGTTCCTTCATAAGGATGGTATCATCACGGTAAAGATAGAGGGAGATGTTGCGATGCAATGGTAAGCCAGGAATATACGGAGGAGGGTAGAATGTGCAGCAGGGGTTATAATGATGGTTATAGACTTTATAAGGTAGCTTATAGCCCCTACAATATCCCATAATCATGGTTAGTTGACAGTTACAGTTGCAAAGTAGGGATACACATCATGAAGTTACAAGTAATGTCAACTAACCATGATTAGTTGATTATTGATAGTTGATTCCTAACTTGATTCATAATCATGATTAGTTGACAGTTACAAGTACCTTAATGAAGCACATCCAGTACAATTTCACTCATCCAGTTGAGGTTACTGAGTAGTTCACAAGTACCTCAATGAATGAATCCCTTTGCGGTACCCTGGAGGGATCCTACAGCGGCGCACCTGGTTGGTTTATCTATATAGATCATCAACATATGGTTTGATTTCGGGGTACCCCCATTTTGAGAAACTACCATTGAATCCATTGAATATACTTGCAGGGTATACTATCAGTTGAATATACTTGCAGTCCTTAACATTAACCATCCTGAATCCACTACGTACTATTAACTTCGATACTTGAATAATCTTGAACTTGGTGCTTCAGATACTGGGTCCCAAACTGGCTTAGAAGTGGGAACCCTGCTGACGCCCTGAAGGGAACCTCAATCCAGATCAATCCATCCAATCCATATACCCGTTGGTGGTTTGAACATGTTTCATTTTCCCTAGTAAGTATCAGCAAATGGTTGGCTTTTTATGTGGGCTTGAAGCCACCAAGCAGTAATTGACTCAGCAAACTGTGGTGAGACTGCGCGACGCCAAGGATGGGAATGCAAGCAGATGCGTTGGTGAACGACCCTTGGCCCAAATGGAGGCTCATCAGGTCACCCAAGCGACAAGCCCAAGGTAGACCCTAGGGGCGATCGGGAGATCAGGGGCAACAGCAGATCAAAGGTGAACACCAGTGACCGCTGCACAGTTTTTCGGTGTTTTTTTTAGTTTAGGTCAGTTGGGTGGTTTGTGCCTGTAAGAACTGCGTGACTTTTCCCGGAATTTTATATCTGTGATTAACCAATGGTGCAATCCAACAGAGCAGTGAGTGGGTAAATCACTTTCAAACTCAAGATTGCTCAGCAGGCTCTCGGCTCGATCGAGGGCTGATTTTTTTCACCAATCGATAAGCATTGCCAGTACCATCATCATGAAAATTGACCATCGAACCAAACTCTTAGTTCATGTTTCACCCGTGACCGACTCCGCACCAGGAGTACAGCGCAGATGTTGAGACTTTGGTGGGGATCGGCGAGAACATCCTGGTGGTACCATGGCGTTGAGAGCTTGCCATGCTGATTTGAGTGACTTTTGTCCATCTCGATTGGTTCGAAGAGAGCGATTTGGAGCTGGGGCATCCATATCTTGATTTATGTTTTAATTTGATTTAACTGCTTGCTTTTAGTTTTCACATACACAAACAAACAAACAAACAAACAAACAAACAAACAAACATGCATACATACATGCATACATACATACATACATACATCCATCCATCCATCCATCCATCCATCCATCCATCCATCCATCCATCCATCCATCCATCCATCCATCCATCCATCCATCCATCCATCCATCCATCCATCCATCCATCCATCCATCCATCCATCCATCCATCCATCCATCCATCCATCCGACCATCCATACATACATACATACATACATCCATCCATCCATCCATCCATCCATCCATCCGACCATCCATACATACATACATACATACATACATGCATACATACATACATACATACATACATACATACATACATACATACATACATACATACATACATACATACGTAAATGCATACATACGTACGTACATACGTACATACGTACATACGCCATGCGAATATTTATCCACGACGTTGATGCTTCGTACATAGTACTCATCTTGTTTGGCAGTTGCATTTTGGATCCCATGACGTGTTTATCAAGTAATGCACTGGGAGTATCTTAGAGTCCCGTGATGCATTTGTACATGTATACATTGTTCCTAGTTTCCGGTGGATTGGAACACGCCGTTCTCCAAATACCATTTATCTGCCTACTCGCTATAGCTACACCTTTACATGTGCATGACATATATGTTTATACAGTATATATTTATATATATATATATATATATTTTTTTTTTGCTTATTCATTTACTTTGTTAGAGTATGTGTGTGCTTGGGGGCGTTTGATGGCACTTAATTTGGGTCTCAAAAATCAAGCTTCTCAATCATTTGCCTCACACACCTTTCCCAAGTCCATCTTCACGTCCGAAGCAACCAAATCCAGCACCCCTTCAGTGACCAACAGTCACCACATGGGTGGGTCACTTGTGAGTCCTTCACCCTGTCCCAACCCCGGGACCTACCGGGGCCGCGGTGAGTTCTTTTTCACCTTCGAGATCATCGCGCGGCTCAAAGTCTTCGGCTGCGGTGAGTACTTTGATCTCAGGCGGGGCCGGACCCGGTGGTCGACCCCTGGATGTCACTGTTGCGCGGACCGTGGGACATCGCGATGTGCGCGCGTGGCGTTTCCACAAGCAAGCGATTAATAATGTCTACCCAAGAATAATAAACCCCAGGTTGATTAATTGGGGGGATTACCATTCTAAAGGGAAACCAAGGCTTTTAGGGGATACCCTCTACTAATCAACCAGGGGTTTATTAATCCTGGGTTAACATTAGCCAGGAATCTCGTTGTGTTTGAGGTCCCTGTTCCAGGCTGATTAGCAATGGCCAATCTTGGGGCAACATCATCAGGTTGGTTGATAAGGTTTGGTAGAATGGACCAATGCTAAAGTAAAGTGTTTTTTTCCTGTACTTTTCTTTACTGTCCTCACAACTTCACAGCTGCTATCGTTTTCCTTGAGAACAAACGCCTGTCATGGGATCACCTATCAGGCTCCCCCTTGGTCTTTCGACCAATCTTGTCCAAGAATTCCACATCAAACATTCTATTCCGTTTGTGTGGTAGGCCCAAGGCGTTGTCACTTGCCCTTAGACGTATGGTACATAGCAGCTAAAGTCGTAGAATTCAATCCACGACCTTTGAAACTTTTTTGGAATTCATTCCACTCGTTCTTCTTCCTTTCACCTCGACTTGAACGGTCATCCTGCGTGTCTTCCCCCACAGGTTCAGGTCTGTCATTCGAGGCTTTTGATCGTTGAGATCGCATGTGCAGGTTTTTCGTTGTAGAACTACCCTTCGTCACAACGCCCGACTGCGATGTCATACCCGTGGACGAGCAACCATCATCTCCTGCATCGCCCGACTGTGTCCCCTTTGTCAAAGACGTAGCTTCATGCCGATCCGCACCGCCCGACTGTGAACTCATAGGCAAGGATGTAGTTCCCCGCCGTTCCGCACAGCCCGACTGTGATGACATACCCATGGTTGACGCGCTGCTCTCCAATCGCATGCCCGACTGTGAACACATAGACTTAGACGATGCAGCGCTCCCATGCTGTGCCATGTCCGACCGTGACCATGTTGTCATTGATGTAGAACCGTCATCAACGTCCTCATCCGAGTCCTCATCCACAACAATCACATCATCTTGGTTGAGGTTAGACACCTGCCCCATACGACGCAGACATCCGGACACCGATTGCGCACCCATGTAGGCAATCCACACCGCCCCAACCATCATGAGACTCAGACCGCACAAGTTGATGTAGTCCACCGTGTCATTCGATTCATCTTCATCGATCGCGCCTGCCCCCGCAATCAAAGTAGAACCAACCACCATGGCCAGATGAGCTGTTCGATGGTCTCCGTTTCTGTTCTCCACCACCCGCACTTGTCTCTCGGGCTTCGGCTCGTGTTCAATGCCCAGATCTTGAAGAAATCGGTCAAAGGCTTGATACCTCAGCGGTTTGGTGATTCCATCCGCCACCAACTCAGTCCCACGCAAATGTAGGATTTTCCAACCTTGTCCAGGACCTCTGTGGTTCTCATGCATGGATTCACGCAGCACTGATCCACGAATGCGAAGATGACGAGTGCGCCATGAGCAATTCGCAACTCCTCTTCCAAGACCCAGAGCTGCTTCATTGTCCCCATAGAGAACATTGTTGAGTCCCACTTCACCCAGATCATGTTGCCACATCTCCATGAGCAACGCTTCGGTAGCCTTCCCGATCAGCAATCCTTCACAGTAGCTGATGAGTTCGCTTTCTGCTGTACTGTGAGCAGCAAAAGGTTGTTGACTGCACTGCCAGGCCACAGGTACTCCGGCATGGTAGATCACAAAGCCTTGGATCGATCGATGATTCGATCCTGCTGCATAAGCGATATCCGCAAACACTTCCAAGGTTCTGCCATCCCTCTTGTCCTTGAGTTGGCCTCTAGCTCCCCAATCTCCATGAGGTATCCCTTGAGGATAGTGCATACCTCCCGGTCTTCCTTTCACATATCGCAGCAAGGCCAATCCGATCTGAACGGCCTTGTTGGGGTTGCACGTGGTAAGACGACTCATGGTGGCAACTCCAAACGCCAGATCCGGTCTCGTCCTTGTAGACAACCAAAGTAACGAACCAGCCAATGCCTGAGCTTGTCTCACCATAGAGTGATCCGGGTTCTCTTCCTTGACGTTGTCTTCCTCCGAAACCTTGAAATCCGGAAACAGGGTGGATTCCTGAATGTTCCATTTCTGAAGCAATTCGTTCTGGTACATGTCCTGAGATACACGAAATCCATCTCCTTTGGGGTCTGCCATGATTTCAAAACCACAGTATTTCAGAACATGATCCGCCGAAGCCCACTCCGTAGGCGACATAGTCCATACCTTCGAAACCGCCCCCAATGCAGCATCAATCGTAGATTGTTCCCCTGCTAGCAAGAGATCATCCACATACACCGCCATCAGTCCTGCCCATGTTGTAGTCCCCGTTGTTTTGCACACTTCACAAAGCAGCCATAAATTCTCATCCTTCGTCTGCTTGAAGTAGCCTTCAACAGGTCCATGGGGTCCCTGGCGTTGCCACTTGATGGAAGGAAGCGTCTCATCTCGGTGAAGGCTCCAGTCCCTTGGCGACGTTGTGAGTCCATAGACAGCCATCTCTATAAGCCACACGTCATCCTGGTCAGCTAATCCACATCGTTTGAATATGGACGGCACTTCCATCGCCGTCAGTTTCGTTTTGTCCCTCTTTGGTGCGTTCAAGAAGGCCACACCAATGTCCGTTCCAGCCAAGCTCCACCGCTTCATAGCAGCACACCTGATCAGAGAGCGAACCAAAACTGCGTCGGATCCTGATGCGAAATGCTCAAGCCCATCCTGGGAAGCATAATTCCCACAGACAACCGCCCTCGTCTTGAACGTGCTTGTTCCTGCTTTTCTCACGTGGACAGCCTTTCCAGGTAACAACTCGATAGGCAGCTGCCTTTCGGCCGCCAACTTGTTGAGGTCTTGGCGTTTCATCTGTTTGACTGCCTTCTTGTTGACCACCAACTGGTTGTATTCTTTTTCCACCGACGGTCTCCATGACTCCAGGTTTTCCCATACCTTTTTGTTCGAGATGGTCTTGGTGATGTTGAATTCTTCCACCTCTTGGTTGACCAACTCAGTCGGAGCATCTTCTGTACGCATGTGATCCAGCAGCGTGTCTTCAATGTGGGCTTTCTTCATGATCGCCTCATTGACTGCTTCCATGCTCCACGCCTGTTCCAACTGCGTACCATCAATGCGCTCCAACTCATCCTGGATGAAGTGATGAAGGTTTTCATGCTGGTACCTCAGGACATTCAAGGGGTCACTCAAAGGATCAGCGAAGCCAGGTGAGGCCACAGGGCATGAGCCACCGTCCCTGTTGTTTGGCGCCCCCTCCATATCCCCTCCTCCTAGACGTTCATCCTCCTCCTGATAAATCGTCCATGATGCTTCACTGTCCTTTGTCCCGAGGGTCCAGCTGCTATCTCCATCACTGTCCGCAACATCTTCACCTTGGCACATTTCAACAATGCCGCATCCCTTCTTCTCCCCCGCGATGTTCAACATCGCAAGTTGTGGAAGGCCTTGTTTGCCACGTAGTCGTCGGGTTGGGGCATCGCCCCATCCATGTCGATGAGGTTCACTATCTCGAATTGGTAGATGAACCAGTTGGTCATCAGCAAGAGCTCGATCCAAAGTTTGTGGATCAACCTGGACCACGTCATCCGTGTAAAAATACCTTCCTGAGGCAACTGCTTTGACGTAGTAGCATGTTGTTGTCAAACTGGAAGACGCATCTGGTCCCAACACAGTGACCAACTCCCGAGTCTCCCTCCAGTCATTGTAACGATCTTGCCAGGACTTGCGAAAGGCATACGCTCTGGTGCCGAATGGTAACATCTCCCCAGTAGGCCAGCCCAGTTGTTGAAGTTGAGAACGTAGTCTCCGTTCCCCAACCTGTCGGGCAGCCAATGGCCACTGTTCCAACTCACACCGGTCAGCACTAATGAGCGTCCTCACACCACGTTTGACATTGTTGACTTCACTCTCAGCTCGACCATTTTGTTTGTAGGTGCTTCCAGAAGTCAAGGTGGTGATCATGCCTCTGTCCAGTGTCCATCGTCGAATGCTATTGGACAAGAGTTCTCTTGCACGATCACTGTGCAATCGGTAAACAGGCAAACCCAAACATCGAAGTCTACCATACATCTTCGCCAGTGCTGCCAGAACGTGGTGAGTTGCTCTTGATTCCAGCGGCTCCACCAGCGTGAGGTTGCGCACTTGAACATCTTTGGCGTCCTCAATCAACTTGTTCCAGCTGCCAAATGAAGACTTGGCTGCTTCTTCCACTCCATGAGGAACCTCCACATCCGGTACTTCTTCTTCTGGGAGTGGATTGTCGTCTGCTCTTGATCCCCGCGACCCATCTTCCCCATCAACACCACCGCAATCGTCACGATCTTCCGTCATAGGGTCAACTCCTTCATCGTCATCAAAAACCGCTTCCAGTGGTGGTAGAGGTTGATCCTGAGGGTCTTCTTGATCTGGATGAGCAACAAGCGGTACACCTTTGGTGGTGGTGGGAAAAGTGTAGACGCCTACCATCAAGTACCGGGCCTTTCGGGTTCCCTGCGTACATTGGTCAAAGCCTTCAGTCATCTTCCCACTCAAATCCACCGCTAGAGTGAACGCTTCAGCATGAGTGACCCGTTTGTGTGCCCTGCTTCTGGCTTGTGCTTGGACACAAAACTTGCAGTCCCTCCTCGCCGGAAGGTGGTCTTGAAGAAAGTGGCGATGCCACTGTTCCCGGCTCCACGGAGTCAGCTTCTTCACATGTCCCTTCGGTGTGTCCACATTCAGTCTGTCGATCCATTTGTTGATCACCACGGCCAGCACCTTCTTCAGACCAGGTGCCCATGCCGCCCATGACTTGGATTCTTGACACCGTTCATGCATAGTCTTGGGGACCACACTGTCATCTCGACCTGGACAAAGACCTCCTCCACGCAAGCCATCAATTTCCTGGAGATCTGGCACATTGGTTCCTAGAGATGTAGGTTTTCTTTTTGGATGTCCCAACACTCCTTGATCAAAACTCACCAACTGCATTCCGAACTTGGTGGCGAATGATGCCCACTCCGATGTCCTCCACATGGACATGAACTCATACTTGGCCACGTCGCTCTCGGACCTGTAGTTCTTCGGGTCCTCCGGCTGTTCCATGGCAAAGGCTGTAGGAAGACCTTCCTCGGGATCTCGCACATGTTCAGCCAGAGCATACAACGCCAACATGCGTAGCCATAGAAGGGAGTCATCATACACCATTTGTTGTTCTTCCGGTGTGTTGGTCGCCAGCCCATATGGTTGCGTTTCAGATCTCACTACCCGAGGCCCTTCGTCTTGTTGATATCGCAATGCGGAGACCGACCGACATGGTGGGCCGCCGATGATAGCCCGAACTCGGCCCGTCATCACCAAGCTCACAACATATGCAAATGTGTCCTTGTCCAGTAGGTTCGCTCCATGGTTATCCAGGATGTCCAGACATAGAATCTCGACGCCATTGCCTCGAATTTCTCGATGCCAATACTTTGCATCTTTGCCTGAGAATAAGTGAAGGACTATGTGCTTCGCTCCTTCAAGTCTTCTTCGGCACCTTCGATTCCATGGTGCTTTGGCTCCAACTGAACCATCTTCCAGGGACTCCAAGCTAGGTATCAACGCCGCCATCAACTCTTCGGGGAGATCAGGAAACAAGTGGTTCATCACAACAGTCACCGCAATCTCCGCCGTCAACTTCTCAGGTCGATGAGATGGATCCTTCATCAAGCGTCTAACCATCTTCAACTTTTGAGTGACCTGAAGCTGTCTATCCTCCATCTTCTGCAGGATTTCTTCCCCGACATCCTTCGAAAACATGGGGCAACCATGTCGAACCTGCACCGGCACTGACACTTCACGTTCATCTGTGACTACACACATGCCATCCTTCCAATGCAGTGAGTACCCGATTTCATTCAGACCACCCATAGGCACGATCCACGCAGATTCTGGCATCCCCGGTTCCGTGAGAAGCACCTTTGTTCCAGGCTTCAACCTGAACTTGTCGGTAACACCTTCAGCCAATGCCACCGAAGTTGGAGTAGATTCATTCCATTCCTCAACATTCCTTGCCGGTCTGAGAGAATGAGTAGCTCCGGAATCCAACAGTAACCATCCATCTTCTGCTTCATGGATCTTGGCCAACTGAATCACCTTGATCTGCGGCCCCGAAGTAGGCCCACGTAGTGCTTTCAACAGTTGTGTGGCTTCCTTCAACAATTCCTCCCCAGTGACCTTGGTGCTACCGGTGTTTGCTGTATCAGTGGATTCACTTCCACCTCCGGATCCTGTTGTCGAAGCACCACCCGAACCATCCCCACTGATTGTTGTCATCTCATTGATCTTCGGTTTGGTTGGTGTGCTAGGTTTTCCTCCCCCAGGACCCGGTGTCGATGCCGTAGAACTCGAATTTGCCACCGATGCCACCTTCTTTCCTCCCCCCGATGGTGGACCACCATCGCCAGGTTTAGGTCGTGATGGAGCTCCCCCGCGAACTGGGCATTCATTCTTCCGATGTTGCTTGGAGCCACACACCCAACACCGGGCGCTTTTGTCCGACAAAGAGTCAAGGTCATGGATCCACTTGCATTGTTTCCCAGCGCGGCAACCGGCATCGGTCTTGAACCATTTGCATGGTAGCTCAATGGATGCACCTTTGCCCTTGCCAGTGCTTGCGGTAGATGCTCCCCCGGGATCCGGTGTCGGTAGGTCCGGCTTGTCCTTGTTGTCACTGGCTCCATCCAGCTGCTTGATCTTGACCTGAGCGGTTGAATCCGCAGCAGAACTGGACCTCAACATCATAGTTTCCAACTCCGCCAGGATGCATTGAGAGAAACTCCACACAGACGCTTCACAAGGTCGTTCATCGACCTGAAGTTCCACGCGACTCTGGGCCAAACGGAAACCTGCTTGAGCATCTTCCTTGCCCACATACGTCACCGCAGGATCCAGTGCCCTCAGAAGCAAAGTGGAGTCGGGTAGGTTCGCATCCACTTCCTGTGCCCTCCCATAATGTCGCCTCCACGACCGAAGAGCAGCTGTCCAGTCGGCCACGGTCACGCATTTGGGTAGCTGCACTAGCTGCTGCAAGATGATCTGCTTTTCACCAGGTCCGCCTGGCTGATAGGTGGTAAGCAACTTGTACAAAATGGCTGTCGAAGTGAGCAACCGTTCCGTCACCAGGCTTTGCTGCAGATCAGTTCGCACAGCCCGCAGAAGCATACTCACCCCCCTCTGTTCTGTGCGAGAGTAGATTTCCGACTGTAATTCTTGAGGAAGTTGAGGCTGTATCCGAACCCTCCCCAATGGAGTTTCTTGTTTCCAAGTCTCATAGTAGCGGTGTGCTTCCTTGCATGTAGAACTCCACCACTTGCCTGACACCGACGAAATATCCCTCATAGCGGGTCCACATAGATGCAGCCAATCACCAAACTGAAGAGGACCAGCTTCTTTGGGTAGTTCAGGTAGGTCCTTCACCCCGCCACTGCCAGTGCCACCACTCGGATTCATGTGCGTGAACTCCCAGGATACCGGTGGAGTAGGAGCTGGGTAGGGTCCAAACTTGACTGCTCCAGAGGGTAGACGATGTCCGCCTCGATTGACCAACCCCTCCACACGCTCTGGAGGACAACCATGAATTTCGACGGTTTCCCCCCCATCCTCCGGAGGTGTCCACCACGGTGATCTGACATCATGCGGTGATAACTCATCCTGATCACGACGAGGACGGCCAACTCGATCTTCACGATACTGACTGGCCTGGCGTTCCCTGCGGACATCTCCTCGACGATCACAATCACGTAGACCCCCAGCCCGATCATCTCCACATTCGTTGTCTCGCGCTCTGCTCCGTGCCCGATCACGATCACGGGTCCAACCTCGCGCTCGATCATCAGCCCGATAATCTTCAGGTTCGTGATCTCGAGCCAAGCGAGCCCGACTGTCTCCATGATCTGTATCTCGAGCTGAGCGAGCCCGATTGTCTCCATGTTCCGCATCTCGAGCTAAGCAAGCCCGATCGTCTCCATCTGCTTTATCTCGAGCTGCACGCCACTCTTCATCACCCGCAGCAAAACCGGTTCCTGCTTCACCCTGAAACGGTCGTTGCCAGTACTGACTTTCTCGAGTGAACTGCGCAGCCTTCATGGAATTGACATGCTGTTGCAACGCCTGTACTTCCCTTTCCAACCAGAAAGTACGTGCTTCTTGAGTGCTCATGGCACCCTTCCCTTTCCTAGTGTCACCACATTCACTTGGCAACGCCTGTACTTCCCTTTCCAACCAGAAAGTACGTGCTTCTTGAGTGCTCATGGCACCCTTCCCTTTCCTAGTGTCACCACATTCACTTGGAACCCAGTTCGTAGAATCCCTTCTACCCTTCCGATGGTCGTCATGGCAAGGCTCATACTGGGACAGCAAACGTTGGACACCATCATCTATTGATGAATCATTCGGTGGTACCATGGGTGGTAACGGAGGTGGTAGAGGTGGTAGAGGGACACATGCAACATCATCATCACCAGGTGGTTCACCATCAGGTACACGAGTTCCCCCAGGTGTATGACGCAACCTATTCATGGTCTCCGGTGTCTTCTTGACCTCTGGATCAATTGGTTCAGACAAAGATGATCTCATAGGTTTTCCATCCGAAACCGTAGACCACGACGTTGACGATTGATCACCACTACCTTCTACCATCTTTCGTTTCAACAACACAACCTCTTGTTGTAGTTCTTCATTTTGTTGACGAAGTTCTTCCAGCATGGCCTTCTCAAGTTCCCGCTGCAATTGATCAACTGTCGCCGATCCCTTCGAGGATTCATGAGGTTCATGGGGTTTCTCAGTCGGTTCAGTCAATTTACCCATCGTTTTCATCACCTTCGGTTCATCAACGGGCATAGCACCTTCCGACCGATGTTGACAGGGCACCCAAGCAGTTCCCACATGTCCTGCTTCCCCCCGAGTATGTCCTGCTGCGTCACCACTGGCCCTTCGCCACGTAGAGCGCTTCGGAGGAGGAGTAACAAAAACTGCCGTACCCATGCCCTCAACAGGTACCCCACCTTCTGCATGACTTGAACCCCGGCCTTTCCCCGTAAGTCCATGTTCCACACAGCCATGATCCCCGTTCATCAAGGGTCCCAACAAACCAGGGGTCGAAGTCCTAGACGAATCCACTGGTAGATCAGCGGGTCTTGCGGCCACCATACGAATTTCATCATTCACCCTCTCCGAGTAGAATGGATTTGTCACCGGTCCAGCTGGTACAGATCTAGCACGTTCAGCCATTGCACCAGACACAGGAGGTACGCAGCTAAAGGGTTGGGCTCATAACCCCTCACAACTTCACAGCTGCTATCGTTTTCCTTGAGAACAAACGCCTGTCATGGGATCACCTATCAGGACTGTAATTGTGACCCATGGGTAGCTATACACCTGTTAGTACTGGATAGTATTGATGCTTATCAAAAGGTTTTGGCTCAGAGCTTCGTACCTTCAATCATCCCACAAATGAACCGAACATATTTGCCCAGGATGTTGACGTAGCAGATGTTGGTTGCTTGCCATTGACCAATCCTCCATATGGATTACTTATATATATGGTTTTTAAAAAGGATGATGTAGGAATTTAGGAGTGACATGTCAACAAAAACACGCTGAAAAATTGTTGCAATATCATTAGCAGCGCGGCTTCCATTGGGTGAGCCGCCAAGAGCACTAACAGCTGATCAAACACGATCCTAGAAGTTATGAAGTTACTGTAGCCGTATCGAATCCATTCAGGTAAACCCCACCCATAGTTGGGTAATTAATGGCTATGGGTCAATATTAATCATCAATTTTGTAGGGATAATGAATGATAATGACCCACGAGAAATAGGGAAAACGATGGTGAATCACCAGTCAGAGAAACATCACCAAACAACAGCCCACGGAACAAATGACGGACCTCGTTATTTGCTGATATATAACAATTTCAAATAACCTGTTGTCTACGTGCGATATTCGTGTGATATCCCATTAGCATGAAGACCTGCTGGTGATTTCCCCAGGGTACCTGTTTTAAGAACAGGTCACCTGGAGATTGACCGCCTCATAGATTCAGTCATGATGGTTACGCTTGCCTTTTTTGTGCTGGGTCATAGCCATTGAGGCGTTTCTCAAAATAGGGGTACCCCTAAATCATCCATTAATAGTCATTTATAGTGACAAACCAGCCATTTTTTGGGCCCCCCATGTTGAGAAACCACCATTTTTGGTTTCTTATCATAGGCTTCATACCCTTACGTTTGACATCCCATCACCCGCGTGTCAGGACATCTGAAGGCGCGGCCGGGTTGACCTGGCAGCCCTGTAGGTTTTTTTGGGGATTTGCTGGGCTATGCTTTCGGGCCGAGCGGCGAAAGTGTGGATTTTCTCAGCTTCGCTAATAATAGGGGATAACAACCAACAATAGTAGGGGATATAAGAATTAAGAGATATACCAGCTATATATGGCTATGGGTCAAGCAGTTAACCAACCAACTAATGGGGCTTAATAACCAACAATAATAGGGAAAACAATGGTCAATGATGGGGAAGCAGGGGTACAGGGTTTTGACCCACCGCCAGTTTAAGAGTGTGTTTGTTGACCAGTGACCAGCTTCAGCTGTGGAAGTGGTGGCCCTTGCACGGTTTCCTTCATGCCAGTTGTTCAGCTTATTTGGAATGCTCATTTGAGGTTGTGTAAAAACCCCCGTCAATTAGATTTAGTAAGGACATGCTTGACTTTTCCAAGCCGGCTTCCATTCACTGTAAAACGATAAGGAAAAAAGCAAAGCGATAACAATCACAACCTGGGTTGAATCATGCCAGCAGCTTTTCAGATTTTTGGAGCATATGGGTCCAAACCGATAACAAAACGATAACAGAAACGATAAGGACATCTTTTCCAAATTAAACTTTCAACATCAGTCCCTATTCGTATGAATTCTACTGGCTCTCCGCAGTGTCACCGCTACTATTGTTCAGCAGTGGGAAAGATCGGAAAAGCCTAACGTACAGCCCGTAGACTTTTATTGGCAGGTCGCGGTGTTTCTTGTGTTTCTGTTGAAAGGGTGGCGTGTTATCATGTTGCGTGTACGTTGTATTGTCAAACGATCAGGAATAAAAAACGATAAGGCAAAAAGGACGTCATTAGATACATGTTGCGGAGTTCTAGTTGCTTAAAGTCATGCTTGCAGTTTGGTGACTCAAGAGTGCCAACCATTGTTTACTATTGTTGACCATGATGAACCGCTGCACCGCAACCATCAGCCATCATTAATTAGAATGAACCATGATAAAGCATTGGCAACTCTTGGCATGGAGATGCGTAAACCATATCAGTGATCAACATTCAGTACAAGTGGTAACCCTCACCCCCTGCCCATGTCCAAGGCTTAGGCCTAGGCCTTGGGCAGGTGTTCCTGGACCGAGGGGCTGAGGCTACCCACCTCCCAATATCTCACTGATACACCATTTTTTCATAGTTCCATTTGTAGCAATTCATAAGGACTTCGGTTACAATCATGGCTCATTACGATGTTCAGTTCGTGGTTGGGTCATTTTTTGATGCAATACTTGTACTGACCAACTATTGTGGTGATAGCTAACACTAACTGAACATTTGTTCATGGTTGGTTCATATATGTACTGACAAGCAGCGGTCAATTCTGGTTTGGTGAGCAATGGTTGGTGATTGCTGTAGCTGTCGCTATGGATAATCACATCACTCCCCAGCATGGTGAACTAGCCAACCATTCCAGCAACTGACAGGCAGCGACTTTGACAACCAAAAACATTGTATTATTGCACTTCCGAATGCCCATGAGCCCACATGTACATATAAATTTATATTCTGCATGTGTAGTTGCACGTATGTGAGTATCGAACCAACCCGTACTGTACACGGAATCACCGAGCTGTTGTTCTCTCATTTTTCAGGGGTTGTGTACGAACACAAGTGCATCCAGATGCATCGAACCCCATTTGCACACGCACGCGCTTGTTGTGCTTCTATTCCGAAATATTCCGAATGTTTGCGCCCCATGAAGTTCTTGAGCAATACAGTGATATATTATAGTCACTAAAAGCACTCATTGTATTGAGATCCTGTGCGTTATGTTCCTTAAGAAATCCGCATGATCAGGAGGGCTGAATGATCATTCCAATTCTTGGGTGGTGCCAACTTTGGGTTTTACCCATGGACATTGGAGGGGACCTTGACAGGGTCAAGACAACCGTACCATTCGGCCAGGTTGGTTTAATTTTTTCGATGTAACTTGCCTGCATTTCGGAGATTCCATTTTTTTCTGTTATTTGTTTTGCTTGCCTCGCAGCTGGCCAACCAACATCCATCAGCCCTGGTTAATCCTGCCTCCCTGATACTTAAACCACAATAGCCAGAGATTAGTTAATTTGTTTTCTGGGATGAACCCGAGCTTTTTTTGTCAGACTGTAGGCGGGTGTTTTTTTGTTTTTCACCCCTGCTGCATATTTTTGCCCATCTACATATGTCCGGGTGTTTGCGTTTGTTTGCATTATGGTTGCATGTTTTGTTATATCATGTATATGGAACATGTGTGTTTGTTCGCATCTCTTATTGCATTCAGACATTTCTGTTTGCTTTCTATGTAAATATTGTTTCTCAGAAACATATATACTATATACATATGCTTTCGAGCGTTGCACGCATATTTTCACACATATGCGCTCTCTCGCTCTCTCTGTTTGTCTCTGTCTCTGTCTCTTTTCTTCTCTTCTATTAATTTCAATATTTGTGTATTGAGTAACTATGTTTTTCTGTCATTATTTATTCACGTGTATATGCTTATTCGGTAGCATCCCGAGACCATTCCCAACATGACAGGTTCAATAGCATGAATAATGTCACCACATTGTAGGAAACAAGTCGTATGCTTATAATTTCGTGCATTACGCCGATTTCGGTGGAAACAATATGAAGATTGTGGTGGTGAAGACGTGAGCGCTTGGTTGTCGCCCAGATACTCATGGATCGAATTTCACTTGCGAATTCCAGAAAGAATCCCTCTTGATGCTCCAAGAGTACTCGCGAATAGTGGGTGAACAGAAATCCAGCTACTATTGTTGTGCTTGATACTTGGTTTGATTGCAAAACCACCGATTACTTGCTGCTTGGTTCGGTAACTTTTCTGATGGGTGTCATTGTTTCATGCTGGCTTTCCATCATGCTTGCTTTACCAATTGGAAAATTCTGGCTTTCTTTTCCATCATGATGTTTCATTGTTTCATTCTGATTGGGTAAAGAATTGGTTTCCACCATGCCTGCTTTACCGGCCCATTGGGAAGCAATTCTTGGCACAACCGATGAGCTTTGGACAAGGCCATGATCGTGCTCGTGTCCGGTCCCATATTTGGCCTCTTGGCCATGGCGGACTCTTTTGCGGTCTCATGTGCGTCGCTGGTCAATGACCCAAGTTATTCTCTTGGTAAATAAAGAATGGAAAAATAGATGGTTCACTTTCTCGCTTTGCCCCTGAAAGACTCGGACCCCGAGGTAACGATGGCGAGGGGGCGATCCAGCACTTTCCATATATAAGGTCATCATTGGATCCACCACTGTAGTTGGACAATGTTTTGTATGGGTTAATTGTTGGTTGACAAATGGTGATATTGATGGCTGAACAATAGTTGATTGGCTCGAGGTTCTAATATAGCAACACAAGCAAAACGCGCAATGGGATACGTATAGAGGTTTCTTTTCAATAAGACCTATGAGTCTATGATGGTCTATGAAATTGAGGACCTTGATTTCCAGGTTCCATGAGCCATGGTTGGTAACTACAGCGGGCTTTGTCGGTACTGTCATTGAAACTTAAAGGCTGAAGCATTGAAATTTCCAGAAATTTCCAGTGACGGAAATTTACAAGACAATGCTTCAGACAACTGTATCCAGTGATAATACCTAGAAATTTCCCGAGACCTACAGGTTCTCCCGATTTTTCCCGAGATTTCCATGAGTTCCAACGGCATGGGCAGCAGCAAACTGCTTGACCTCCCGTGGCGCATTGCATGCGACGCTGTGATCAGCTCGTCCTGTGGAGGTTGGGTCTTCCCTTTCATCTCCTTGGTCACCGGCGAAGCTTTTAGCGCAGGCGACGGCTCGGGAGGAGCGGCGAGTCTCCGTTCGCCGTTCGGGGGATCCGTTCGCGATGCCGGGCGATGCCGAGGGAGGCGGAGAGCTAGCACAGCAATGCCCGTGAAAAACAAATGGTAGATGATTAACTTGCATTCCTAACTTAGACATGTCATGATTTATGATCTTTTTGCCTACGGAACATTGACATGCATCGATTGCTGCTGGAACTAGCGGGTGAGTAAACATTCCGAGCACCGAAGCTCGGCACAGGAAATAGATGATTTTTTCATGGCGTGGCCATGATGGTCAAAGTGTTGAAGATGTTGAAGTATGGATCCTTACAAGTGCCAGTGGTACAATGCTGTAGATGTACATTTCAGTATTCCAGGCATTTTGGCACGTCTCCCAGGAATTCATTGTTCACTGTTCAGCAACAATGATGTACAACTGAGCCGTTTTGGGCGGCACTCCAGCGAGGCCCCCATCAGACATGGAGAACTTTGGGATACTTTGGGGCTGCAGATTTTTTACAATTGTTTTTGATTTGGATTGATTCTCATTACTTTTTTTAAATGTTCCCCCAGTAATTGGTTGATTAACATTATTGATTCTCATTACTTATGGTTTTTTAATGTCACCTCCCAAGTCACTATGTCCATATTTCTACCTACATTGCCATTGCCGTAGCTCCAACCTCGAGGAGATCAGAGCTCAAGATGTTTTCCCGGTGGAAGCTGGTTTGTTCATTGCATGTTTACCTTGGGCTATAGGTGTGCAATATGAAAGGTGACATAGACGATAGGCAGACAGATCAACGACCTGGCACTGAGACACGAAACTGAAACCATGGTTGGTGGTTTCTTTTTTTTAATGTTCCCTATAGTATTACATTAAGAAATGGTTGGTTGACGAGTATTTTTCATAGGGGTTGAAATCACCAACCAGTTAGATTTACACATATATACATACACATACATGTATGTATCCGTGATGCGGCATCATTGCCACCAGTCACCATAGTTCTATGTGCTTTCGTTATGCCTTGCATTTACACAGGTGTGTGGTTTGGCACCTGTTAATTGTATGTATGAGCTGCAGAGTGGTACCCCCTGATTGTAAGTTGGTTAAGATTCGCAATTGAGCAAACCAGTTATATTCTACTAAACTGTAGGGGGTACCACTCTGGTACAGCCAGTGCTTAACTTCCACAGCACCAGCCGCTAGGTTTCCTTCGCACGCTGTCCGTCTTTCGAGCGCTGCGACTGCTGCGTATTGTGCGGGTCATTCAACGGATGCCAATGTTTCGGGCCACCGGGCTGCATCCCAGTGCCCCTGGAGCTACCAGGAATTGCCACCTGCTCGGTCACAAGCTGTTGAAACCAGGGCTGGTTGATGCTGGTTGATGCTGGTTGATGCCAGATCTCGAGTGAAGAGGGGCCTTTCATACATGTAATTCTTTGGAAGGGAAATAATATCCCATGAAAATCCACGAAATGTGGTCGACTGGTTGTTGGGAAACAGCGGCGCGTGCCGGGATACAAGTGGTGTTTCAAAAGATTGGTTGGAACGTCCCCTCTGAAACTGCGATTGAAACAAAGCACCAATCAGAACTGCTTCGCAATCCATTGCCGTGGCTAAAAACGATTTCACCCTGCTACGGCTGACGTTTCTGGGTGCCCAGCTTTTCATGAAAAGCAAAGGATCCCAGCGGTGGGCTGAACTGTTGGTATTTTGAAACGTGGGGATGAGTTAACAATGGTTAATAACAGGGGATAACCCGTTCCCAATGGTTAACAATCAATGGTTATATAACAATGATGGTCGTTTTATTTTTAATTGGATAATCCGTTATCCGGTTGATCATGTTTTCCAAAAAAAGAGACCCATAAAAAGCTAACTCACCCCGCGGATGGCCAGAGAGACACTGCAGGATGGAGAAAATCTTGCAAAAACAAACAGGGCTAATATATTTTGACCGCAAATGCTTTTGGATTGAAAGGCCAAAGGCTATGATCAATGGACACGCCCAAAAACAGCCAACAAGGACGAGACGACGCCTCAACAATTTTGATCGATGTATTCAATGGAGCTGGCATGTAGGAGGATAATTTATCTTTGAAACATGTGTTTTACGAATCATTCATCATGCGAAAAAACGCGAATACACAACACACAACAATACATCATGAATGTAGGCCTATTGGCATTGATACTGTGTATGCGCATACTGCATCGAATAATTTAAACAGAGAAATTGATTTGTGACATCGAATCTCTATCGCTTGTGGCGCCAAAATCCCGTTCTGTCCAAGATTTTCACTTTGGAAAGGAAATCAATTAAACTGGCAATGGTCAATGTATACTCCGTGCCAACGACCTGGTCATTGCTGGTGATAACCCATGGTCAATCAAAAGAGGCTCTATTCTGAATAGTAGCCATGGTCACCTGGTTGCGTTCCACCATTCATAGCTTACTGGTAACCTCGCAATGGAAAATCCACCATTGATAGCTGATTTCCCAGGCTTTCCCGTAGAAAATGGTGATATTCCTGACCGCGAGGTCAGGTCACCAGACCAAAACATGCGGATTCTTTGCGCCACCTGGTGAGTCCTGCGGCTATCCATGGCGGTTCACCTTGGCTGTTGCACTGATGTGGCGAGGAAGTGTGGCTCCTATTGCGCGGCCTCACCAGTTCATTGCGCACGCTGGTGTGGACAGTCACCGTGATTTTTGTCGCTTGAAGCTGGGAAGCTGATGCGGTGGGTGCAGCCATCAATCGGGTTGAGATCTACAAGCTGGGTTGATGAATCCTGGTAGTTTTGCCTGATGGGTCTCTCACGCACGCCTGTACAAATCCGTAAGCTGGGTGGTATCCCCAGAAACGTTTTGATGTTTTCTGTTTTTGTCAAAGAATTATTTGTTCAAAGCCGGAAATCATTTGACTTGCAACTTTAGGGCAAACCCGCTACGGACGCCCTGGCAAAAAAAAAGCCAGAAATCGAAGATTGGCGAGCCATGATGAACACGGGGAGCTAACACAATTGATGCCCAAACAGGAAGGCCTAGGAGATACCCCCCGAGATGTGACCAAGGGTTTGGGTGCCTAATGATTGGCACCTGCAGGGAAGGGTTCGCCATGAACAGCGCATGGCTATGGCATTACCAAATACCATATATGGGTATATGGTAACATGCCTACTAGTACAGGTATTTGGATAGCAGAAAATAGTATCATGACATACTTGACATACTAGCATTATGGTTATTTTGATGGTACTAGCTGTAAAGCCAGGTAGCACACTACAACATACGACGCAACATGACGAACATTCTTTCCCAGGCAAAAGCCTGGCATGGAGCCTGGCATGGGGCCGACGACGAACGTGCCCACCAAAGAACCCAGACATGTGGAGATGGTGGTTTCTGAAGCCATAGGGGTACCCCCAAAGGTAAGGGTGATTTATTACTGTAAATGGGTCATGAACTGGATGGTAGCTTGAGGCCTTTCTGGTTCGAGGAAGCACCATGTGGTTTTGTGGTTGCTGATGTCATAGTTGGACGTCCTTTGGTGTTCGCAACCTCGTTCATGCATCATAGCTGACCGTGCTACATTCGAAATGAGGTCCTCACATATCTTTTTGCCATCCTGGGCTGCTGGCTCATCAGCAGCGAGATCAAGAGCACAATGGAGGGGATCGATACCATGACGATGAAGGAGGCATGGTGACCACCCAGCTGCATTTCTCAGGCTCACCTGCAGCTAGCCATGTTTGTGACCAGTTAGTGGGTGCCTTGCCATGCCACTACGAGTGAGATTTTGCAGGGCGAAGGGCTTGTTGAAGCAACGTTTTGCATTGGGTAACTGGCTGGTAGCTGGGAGCTAAGGAGCTAGGGGTTCCTTATAGCCCTTTAAAAAGGGGAGCCAGGGCCAGGAGCTACCAGGAGTGCCCTAACCAAATGGTAGTACAAAAATGAGGATCTTCGGCCCTTCGGCACTGTTGTTTTTGATGCCTTCATTTTGTGAACGTGACACAACCTGACATCCACGCAATTCTTGCATGTCATCGCATGGACTCACTCATAAGATACATTTTTATTTACATTGTTATTTTTATATTTCTGTATCAATAAATAAATAAATAAATATATATATATATTTATTTATTTTTTATATTTATATATTTGTGTTTAATTTCAATAAATATACACACACATATATATATAATTAATATATATATATATATTTATTTATTTATTCATTTATTTGTTTATTTCTTTAATTCGAGAACTGAACTAATGTGTGTGTGTGTTTGCAACCTACTTAGACTTATACATGCACTGTACATAGCCAGCATCTTTTGAGAAAGATGTGATGGCAATTATATTTAACATGTCATTTGCAGGTGCCAGGGGTGTAATGCCATCAGCTGCCCGTCAGGCCGAACGAGTCACAGATACGTATCAGTATGTCAGGGGCATAGCACCGTTGATGCAGCTGCTTGGCTGCCCAAATGTCGTTCTCGGGGGAGCTTCCGTGAATGCAAAGCAATATCATTTGGGTGGCTTACAGCCACTAGTTTGGATGTTTAGTGCTAGTTAGTTTGATGTAAATAAACTAGTGGAAGTAAATATCTATCAATGAATAGTTTAGATGTTTAGTGCTTTTTTGGATTGGATGGACTTGCCACAATTCCACTCAAGATTCAAGTCTTGAGTTGGGGATCCTTTACCGCAAGCGATGCGGTTGCTACCAGGGCGAACCTATAGCCACAATGGTGCTCTCCTTTGGATTAGGAGTTCGAGGTGCTCAGATTTTCAGGTGGTCATGCAGGCAGATACCTTTCCTTTGCTGGCTGATTGTTAGCCAGTTGGAGCTACCATGAAGCCCAGCAACCCAGCCATGGCAGTTTGTTCAGCAGTGATTCACACCTAAAAAATGACGGAAATTGCATAGCAAACAAGATTCTCGAGCTGGCACACCGAGGCTTTTGATACAGTTTCTGACTCTGGACTCGTGGAATTTCAAGATGGAACAGATCATGAGGTCGACTGCGCAGTCTTGAGAGGACTGAGAGGACAACCACCGCTAGGCCCCTACTTTGGAGTTAAGACCTGTATGTTTGGTATCAATTTCCAGCATGTTCCGGCGTCATACATCTACTATTCATTTATTTTTGATATAGGCTAATGTTTTCAAATTTGAACATTTATGATACGAAATGCATATGTAACTACACAGTGCATTATTCAAAAATATCTCGACTCTGTCTATTTAAGCCCATGCCGCCTAATTACGACATGTTGACAAAACATGTCATGACACTGTCCTTGTTTCCGGTTGTGCTTCATCGACCATGCATTTGGACGGGGGCAAAATCGCGACTTGGGGGCAACCGGACAGCAGCCATGGACCCCCAGGATGATCGAGAGCCCCCAAGGATGTACGACACCAAATGCACGGGAGACCACAAGCGTGCACGGAACTGCATGCATTATATACATGGTTGTTTCTCAAAATGGGGGACCCAAAAAATGGTTGTTTTATTGCTATAAATGACTACTATTGGGTGATTGGGGGGGTCCCCTATTTTGAGAAACTACCACATGCAGAAAATCACAGAGAAGGCGATGGAGAGAGAGATATACATGCAGTATCATGCAGTCGTAGAAGCCATGCTGTATATCAAGGTGCATTTCTACGTGTGCATCCATATGTTTTGCGACCATGCGCATGCATGCAGGATGCAAATCCGTGAGCTGCACTTATCTAATCTAAGCCTTGTTGCATCGCTGGCCGTCCTTGCTGTGCTGGTCCGTAGCTCCAAAAGATGTGCGGGCACAATCCATGTGAAGCAATGTCTCCACTTAGAACAGGTTCAGTTGATTTCATTTAGCTGTCCCTTAGCCTTAGCTACGCTGACCTTGTGACACACGATGTTCCACATCAGTGTTCCACAGTCTCCCCTGGCCACATCACTGCGTGCCGAATCGTTCAGGTATGCACCATGGTGCATCTTATATTTCTATACCTACATTGCACCTTGGCATCGCCTTTTGATGAACGTTCGGGGTTTAGCTTCATCGAGGGTTGGCATTGTATGCAACAATCATCATCCTCCAGCAGGTTTCTGATGGTCATATCTTCAAACATGGGGAGGTCATTCATGGATCCCCACTGGTCATTGGTAATAGTGGTCACGGCTTGCCTCCTGACATGTTTACACCCAGAATGGACCTGAGAACGAAGGGCCAGGAAGGGGCTCCAAGGATTCATTTTCAGAACCAGGAAAGGTTCCAGGAAAGGAATTCGAAAGTGGTTGGTTTGTTTAAAGTGGCAGTTGGTTAGGAGGGGACTAAGGAGCTAAGGGTAAGGGTAGCTATGTCCAACCATATGGTAGTTGAACCAATTTTTGAATCGGGTTCCCAATGTCATCAAGGTTGCCATCCCCTCAGCAGCACCAGCCTGTTTTGACCCGCATTCATTGGCAAATTCCTTTGATTCTATGCCTGAAACTGCAGCCAACCATGATGGTTTCAGATTCCGTATGCCGTACCCCCAGGCGATTGATTGCAGAATGGCCGTCAGTGAGGGCGAAGATAAATCATCCATCATCCATCATCATCATCATCATCATCACCACCAGCAGCTTCATCATCATCATCATCATCATCATCATCATCATCATCATCATCATCATCATCATCATCATGGTCATCATGGTCATCATCATCATCATCAGCAGCAGCAGCATCATCATCAGCAGCAGCAGCAGCAGCAGCTTCATCATCATCATCATCATCATCATCATCATCATCATCATCATCATCACCTAGCTAGTAGTCAATGATTATCATTTTGCTCGTGGATTAGCAGACAGTAACACAATCATGTTGACAGAAACTAATGCGCACCATTCGTCTAAAGCTGAAAATGGTTTATATTCAGCTGCTGGTAGCCTTGCTTGATCATGCGCCTAAATGGCAGTGGGTCAAAACCCCGTACCGCTGGTTCCCCATCATTAACCATTGTTTTCCCTTATTATTGTTGGTAAATCCTCCATTAGTTGGTTGGTAAATATTGACCCATAGCCACATGTATTCATTTGCCTTAGAACTGTTAACCGGCCGAAGTACTGGCAACACTGGCAAACGTTATTATTATGATTGTTCCGGCTGCGCCAATTGTCACACTGGTAAATTGCATTAGTCCAATGGTTTGAAAGTTTCAATTACCATACACTTTGGCGCTGGCATATCCTTTGCACATCGCTGTTGCTGGCTGATCATTGCTGCTGACCCTCCATCGAAGCGTACCGATGACTCCTACCAAAGGCCGTGGCCGTGTTTGTGCTCATGAACTTGGTCACGGCGATCATCGTCGCTTGAAGCAGAGATTCAGCGGTGATGCCATGAACAGTGGTACTGAACAGACCCAGAACCCTGGGGGCACCATATTTTTTGTGGCTTGATGGTGAATCAACATATTGATGGTCAACTTTGTGGTGATTAATTACTGTCATTGTTACTTGCTGGCATTGATGATTTAATTTAGTCGATTGAGATCAGTTCAGTAGCTATAAGTATGATAGTATTTGTGAATTCATTAACAGCAGCTTCCAATTTTTGAGAGAAATTGAATGTTCGGTCAATTCATGAAAATATGGTTGCAATAAGGGTTTACTGCCCTGGAGTCACTTGTTATCAGTGCATGATGATGTTACCCCCAATTCATTCTCAGGTTTCCGCGTCGTAAGCCAGTAGTAGCCTTGTAGAAAACAACCATGGACAGCTTGGTGGCAGCATCCCCGAAAGTGGGAACGTTGCAGTAGACTGGTTTCATGACAGTTCGCAAGTGGAGCAGTGTTGATGATGCTTGATGCTGAAAAATGCTGATGAACGGCCTGTGGCATTTTAAATCCAGTTTCCAATATCGTTCCTGAGAATTCACTGGAGTTCTTTTCAAGCTGATTGTAAAACTCGTACTTGTGAACAACTGCTTGACAAGCATTTTTTTTCACTGGGTTGGTTCAACCACCAACCAGATTCAGTGTTGATACCTGAAATGTTGGCGGAGCCGCGCCACCGCTGGCAAAGCTGGCGACACGAATTGCCCTGGCACTCGATGGCTTCAAAGTTTTGATGTGTCACTTCCGGGGATGAAGCAACACCGGATGTGAATTTGGACATGGTGTTTTGATTCAGATTTGTTGGCCAATTCACATCGTTGATTGGCACATCTTTGAATTTGTTGGCCACTTGCTGGCACATGTTGTTTTCAGTGATTCTGATTCGTTTGTTTCAAACCACTTGTGGGTGATTGGAGTCGCGTCAGCTCTGTTCCAAACACGGCGGTTTTTTTCAAACGATGGCTCAGTCAACAACTCGGAGAATGTTGGCAACGCTTTCATCCTTCGAGGCCCAGAAAGTATGGCCCAAGTCGATCTATAGTTTTGCTGACATTCGTGAGTCATGGCCCCGCACGTGGTCAAGGCCCACCAATGTGGCGATCAATAACTAGTCGCCACAAAAAACACTAGCTGTAGGCTGGATCTCCCAAGCGAGGTGGTCAATCATGGGGTAAGTCACCTTTCATCAAGCATTTTTCCCGCACATCCGGTCCCTTCCATGACTGCCATGGTGGCAATGCCAAGGTCGAAAACGCCATGTCCGCCTCGAAAATGGATGAGAATGAGAAACTGAAGCAGCCCCTCGGTGCGTGAACGTGCGCGACTGCGCAGCTCAGTGGTTCCACCGATTTGCATGTGCCATTTGCTCCGTCATGGTGAAGCAGTGAAAGGCTGAAATTGTGAAGGCTGATGCGATGTAGTTTATGCATGTTGATTCTGTTTTAGGGTTTGAGAGATGTGTTCTTGACTCGTGTATGCAGGTCAAATGTCTTCTTTTTTCTCTTCGGGGTATTGAACCTAGTTTTGCTGATGTGAGTCTGCCAAACAAAATGCGAGTTTGCCAAACAAAGTGGAGGGTAGCACCAACTGTACCCCAAAAGAGCGGCAAAGCATCTCAATACTGTCATGTACAGCATGTATTACGGCAGTAGACCACCAATTTCATGGATGGTGACCTTTCCACGGACTATCTGTAGGGGTTGTGCTGTCAGCAGAACTCAGCAACATGGTCAGACTGTGGCAATCCGGTGTCCCAATCAATCTGTTTCTGCTAAGGATGGAAGACTTCAAGAAGAAGGAACTGAAAGAGTTAGAGTTTCTTGCCTGAGAGCCAGTGCAGATCCAAACACAGCAGCATGAAAACTACCTCAAGATTAGGCAAAACACAGCAGCTGACAAAGACACGATGACACCAACCGGAGGTCGAATCGCCCTGAGAATTTCTGTGCTGCCCCCAAATGAGAGCAGTTCCAACTGAGCAGTAGCGCAGTGACTCCTCCGTGGGCGAAATCGCTGCGGTGGCTTGTCTGAGTATATATATATATATACATATATATATATATTTATTTATTTATATTTATATACATATATACATACATATATATATATATATTTTTTTTTTACATCTATATACAAATTTATATTTTTATATATATGTATATATGAATATATATTTAGATATAAATATCCCTGGGTACTTTTTTCCGATCAATTTGCTGGACTCATCCCGCCCTTACATGGCAGCAAATTGTCGAAAGCTTTGGGGAGCTCATGTTGCACCCAAGAGTGTGATCCAGCAGGATCCAAAAGGTGGTATTGATCGACATGACTCAGAGATACTGAGAGACCGTCCCTATGTTCAGTTGGTTGGGTGCATCAACAGGTGCACTCCTCAGCAACGCTACCATTCTTCGACAGTCATCGTTTTTGAATGCTTTTGTCATTGTTTCTTGCTTGAAAAACGGGCATCCTTTTTGGGCAAGGTATCCCGTTTAAAAAAGGATTCATTTGAAACCCTGGCCAAAGAAAAGATATGATTAGACTTTAATTAGAGACTTTGATTAGAGAACAATACATGAAAGCACATGGAGGTTGATTTCTGACCAGTCATAGTATGTCATACACCATCTCTCAGGGGTTCCCAGTCGTCGCTTGAGAAAAGCCCACACCTTGCGCCTCTCCCAGGCACCTCTTCTACCTGATGGATGCTGATGGGGACGGAACCCTGGACTGGGAAGAGCCCCTTGGCGTAACCAAGGCTGGGCTACGAGATTCTGAGCTGCCTTGAAATGGTCCGAGTGTTCGGGAAACCGAGGGATTGAAAGGGGATTCTAGTGGAAGAATGGGAGAATCTGGTTGATGGTTTCAATTCTTTGTGTTTTCCCTGGTGTTTAACAAATGGTTCGTTAGTTGACTTGCTTGTTTTTCATGACGGGATGGTTCAACCGCCAGGAATGTGTTACACTTCAACTAGCGGGCTGATGATTTTGCTTGTTGCCATGGATCAGAAGTGCTTGGCTAAGACTGCTTGGAGGATTGGCCCCTACCATGAGGGGCCACAAACCCCACCAAGGTTTGAGAGTGCCTTCATGGACGAAGAGATGAGCAGGAGACGTGTATCCCACAGCTCCGGTGTTCGCTCGGTCCAGCCACCAGGGATTTGATCAACAGAATGGCTGGTGATTTGCCTGCAACTCTGGGTCAAGTTTACAGTATATTCATTTACCACTGTTTGTCATTTCGATGTTGATTTTCAGGGGTCTGATTGTCCATAGCGAACACGTTAATACACTACAGTATCATTATGGATTCGCATAGCCGTTTTGTTCTTCTGCAGGGTATTGTTTACACTCGGGTCTTAGTTGCTACCTGACTACCTGCCAACTTCTCCAACAAGTGACTAGCAACAGCGGGGACCAGCAATCCTTCGCACTCAACTGTGGCAGCGAGCGGCCAACATTTTGGAAGTCTCTCATTCTGTTTGTCATTTTCAGATATCCAAAGATCCAACTTGATTGTTGGCATGTTATGCTACTTAAGTAATATTTGTTTGTGAATCCATGTTGAGTATTGGCTGGTATTACTCAGTAACGCAAAAGTTCTTGCTTCGCTGATAGCCATCATTGTATCATCACTATGCCATTTTGCCGTTTTTCAATGTTTCACAATCATCGCTACACCATTGCATGTTCAGAGCGCACCATTGTACCTTGACACGGTGACAAGCCATTAAACTCCAAGACTAGCTATATCTAGATCTACCATACCTATCAGTTGCCCTGCTTAAGAACCATTATAAATCAACTTACTCGTAGCTTCCCAGGTCAATAATCACCCAGCATTGTTATGTAATTTTCACTAGTAATTGCATTAACAAATGGTTGGTTGACTTGCGCATATTTTTCATGACGGGGTGGTTCAACCACCAACCAGATTAATTAGATATGATCATAATCAACCATTATTACCATATAACCATTATTAACCATGGATTGAAACCACCAACCAGATTAATTAGTTCATGACTGGTGGGTGCCACTGAACGCTATGACACACGTCCTATCGCTGGCCTGGCGCCAGGAAATGGCGACTGTTGGACTTCGGGCCTGACGAATGCAAGGACACGATCCAACTCAGGGTGGCGGGGGGGCCTTGAGCCAGGAGCCCTTGAAGCCGGGGGAGCCAGCCCAGGAGCTACCAGGAGTGTCCCAACCAACCACATGGTTGTTATATGTAGCTATGTTTTGAGACAAGTCTGCGTTAACCAACATTTGTTATGAAAGTGTATGTTTAAAGTTTAAACATGCCTATGACCCGTTGAGCTATGAATCTCTCTCTCTATCTCTCTTTGTGTCCATCTACCTGGCAATTTGTGAGTATGTTTGCGGCACAGATATGCACAGACGCAGAATGCTGGTTTCGCAAGCCATAGGGGTACCCTCAGTTGTCATCCTTTAGATTAATGGCTTGTAGCAACGAGCCAACCATAGCTTTAGGGGCCCCCTATGGCTTGAGAAAGCGACACGTAGTTGATGTAGTTGTTTAGCCACTATTGTGGGTTTTCTTCCCTACGATTAACCATGATCAACAACACTTAACCATGGAAAGTCACTCTTAGGTGGGTGATTGTTAGCTGTTGGCTATTCTTCCCTATCATGAACCATGATCAACCATGGTCAGCCCTCAGAAATTACCCTTTCACCATAGTTAACCATAGAAAACCACCCTTTCACTATGGTCAGCCACAGAAAGTCACCCTTCAATGGGATCAATTTTCCCTATGATTAACCGTGATGAACCATAGTGAACCATGGAAATAGTCTACCATAGACAATCACCCGTCAATCAGATCAACCCTGGGTGATTGTTAGCTGTTAGCTATTCTTCTCTATTACTAGCCATGATTAACCATAGTGAACCGGATCAACTATTCTTCTCTATTACTAGCCATGATTAACCATAGTGAACCGGATCAACTATTCTTCTCTATTACTAGCCATGATTAACCATAGTGAACCGGATCAACTATTCTTCTCTATTACTAGCCATGATTAACCATAGTGAACCGGATCAACTTCAACAAATTTCAGGAACTTTTTGATTTGTTGGATGATGGCGACGGTGGCATCCACACGGGCGAGTTTTTCCATGGCTTGGCCCGAATGAAAGGAGGTGGGTCCCGCTGGCGATGGGTGGCGATGTGTGGCGACGGAACATGCAGCCATGTGCCAAGAATAGGGAACCCCAAAAGATGGCTGGTTTACCACTTGGTATTATCAACAGCAGTGGGTTACTTAATGGTTGATTAAGAAGGTTGGTTACTGAAACCCCCAAAGATGGTTTACTTTACGGGATTATATTATTAACTGTTAACTGTCAACAGGAAAGAACATTTTTTCTGGGGGACCTTGATGTTGAGAAACCACCAAGGGTATGGGTGATAAGCCTGGTGATGGAGAATTGGCCATTTAATATGTGATGCAAACTTGTTGGATTCAGTACACAAGATATAATTGGCAATGAAACACCATAGAATTGCCACATTCCGGTATCACAGGCCTTGCGTATGTAAAGCGGAGTAGTTCTGACGTACTCGTCTAGTGGTTCCATCCATTTGTCTGGAGCCGTGGCAAGACACGGAATGGTGTAGGAAGACCTTTGCCATGAACATATCTATCACTACTTGGATGTACATCCCCAGTTAGTTACTGTTTACGAGGCATGGTTATAGGGGTAATTACCTACCTGGTAGGGTTTCTAACCATGTTTTTTCCCAGTGAAAAACTCAGCTGCACGTCCAAATCCACCCATTGGATCGTGAACTCAGCATTGGTGGTCGGAATGAGCGCTGGTGCAGATTGTACTTCAAAGCTGCCGGTTTGGTATGTCCCTCAAGCTGTTATGGACGTGGAACAGGCCCTGTCGCAGTATCCCAGGTCAAGCATGATTAGCAAGGATTGGTAATGCTCAGTTATTAGGCCCATTTAGGCTTTACCACAAGGGGGTGAACCATAGCTACTACACTACTTTCCAAGATACTCTGAAAGGCTATCCCAAGTGAAATTCATGGAAACCTATTTGGGAGGGTTGCGCTGTTACTTTCCATGAGTGTAATCAAAACTATCAGGGAGTGTCAGCCGTTTTGACCCTACCTTTTGGTATCTAGATTTTTTTGTTGATCCATGATCGGAACAAAGACCTATTCTGCGCTAGGTGGTTTATGGTGGTTTTAAATATGTTCTATTTTTCCCTATGCTTACAAGGTGGGCCCCCCTAGTTGTATAATTTGGTTTATAAAGCCCTTTAACTACAGTTATATCTACCATAACTGGTAGTTACCCTAGTCAATCCTAGTCATAACCCAACTTATAGCCTAATTAGTTGGCTTTATAAACCAACTCTAGATATAAGTAGTTAGATGGTAGTTACCCTACTTAGAGACCCAACTTATAGCTGCTTCGGGGGCCCAGCTTGTATGCCTCACTAATGGTTGGTTGCCGGGCCCCACCTTGTGAGCACCACCAGTCAACGGTTGAGCCGCTCCGTCCCGTCAGGCGCCCAGTCTCGAGATTTGATGAAAGTCGGGCAGCAAGTGGCACCTTGGAGCATCCGAGCCACGGTAAGTTGAGTAATTGACAAGCAGTTAACTAGTGGGTTTAGCAGTTGAATGATAGGAGAACTGTTGTAATTAACTCGCTAGTTAATTGATGAGCCATTGCTGTATGATTAACAAAAAAAGCATGATCCAACCAGCAATTGTAAGACGAACCAAGTAATCACAATACCAATTAAGAATGCCAACTATTAAACTAACCATTATGATGATTCCCATTATTGCGAGTCGGGTCAAGCAGTCGACCAACCAACTAGTGGGGAGAATCATCAACGGGAGGGAACCAATGGTTCATGATTTGTGAACTGTATCCAGGTACCTCTATAATGGGAATGGCTACCTATTCATGAGTAACAAAATGGTATCTGTGAACTATATATTTTCCTCACCTTCCAGTTGCCTTTATGATAGGTAACCAGGTTGTTTCTACCTGCTATAATGGTAAGTGGAAGTATAGGGCTTGATTAATCATTGTGAGCAAATGACTCATTGTAATTAACCATAAGTGCACCATTGCCACGGCAAGTTCACGATGATTGTATGATACTTCACAATGCTTACCTGCGTTTTCTTGTAAGCACGATGAATGGCAGTGGTTGATTGATAATCAGAAATTTCCAGGAATGGTCAACAATTCACAATGGTTGATCATTAGTCCATAGTTTAGCCAGCCAAGCGGTTTACAAATTTGGATCTCGCGTGCGTACTCTCCCGCCAGTGCCCTGGTTTAGTGGAAAGTAACTTTAAAAAAGAGCGGGGTTCAATAAAATATCTTCAAATGGGGTGGAAATAACCGATGGACAACCATGTAGGTCTCTGGATGTTATGTTTTTTGCTGATTGGCTTTAATTTGTCAATAAGATAAGCCCTTGATGAACTACAATGGGCAACTATTTCAGAGGTCTCATGGCCTCAAAAATTTGATGACACCATATAGGGGCTGACTAAAAGCGCACATGTGTGGCTCCGTCCAGATACTTTTTGCGCACACCAGTCACCACTACTTGCTTCGACTGCGGATTTTCCCTGTCAACAAATGAATGTTGCTTGGGGATGCCCAACTGAACAGCATACCCGGGTCCATGCATGCAGCCACTCGGAGTTGTAAGAATGAGTTGGCTCAGAACTTGGAATTTGACTCAGGTTGCGACCTATTGGGAGTTACCTTCTTGGAAACAAATGTGGACCATACAGGATACGGCTATGGAAAATTATGGAAACTGGTCATCCTTTGGGAGTCTCCAGGAGGCAATTCCATTGAAATACACGGAAAAATATGGGTACAGAGTGGTACCGCATACTGAGCGAAGTTGGTTCATAGCGAGGATAGCTACTAGTTATGGTAGGTAAGCGTCTACTTAAATGGCTTCTCAACCACCTTGAAATTGGGGTACCACTCTGTAACCATGGCTGGTCTTTGATGGCGGGCTTGTGACCAATGTGCAACATTGTCCGCCATGGGTGTGATGGTCAGTGGCCATTGGTCACAAGCAGCGCACTTGCAGCATTTGGATGATATAGATGGCACATCATGGCACCATCACACATCGACCTGCAATGGTAACATAAGTACATTGAAGTAACATCTATGCAAAATGTTCTTATTTGGTTTTGTTTATTGATTGCATTTTTAGTAGCAGAGATATGTATACTACATGCATGTGCTCGCATAGTTGACCCGGAAGTAGGGACGATGTGCAAACTCTTGAACGCAATACGCCCGTGCCCCCACCGATTCTTCAAGTATATATTTAAATATATACACAGATATTATACATGTTTGCTTGTGTTGCCATCAATCATCAAAATACTGGTATCGGCTTGTTCATATGTTAAAATTTGTGTAATCATATGTACACTTTGTTACTAACCAACATACCTACACATGAATCAAAAAACATGCGTCCATGCATGCATACATGCCGGCATGCAAACATACCGACAAATGTAGTTACATACAGTGAATTATGTACAGATGTTTCCTTCGAAATGTAGATACAGATATCTTTATATTTTCTCATGGTTGTGTGAATTTCATGTATTTCTGAACATGCATTTGCACGTTGCATAAGCCTGTGGAAGAAACATTGGTGCACAGATTACGCATGCTGCATGCCCACGAAAAAGTGTATTCATATTTTTTGAAAATGCTTCCAATGGCTTCCAGTTACCACTATAGTAGGTAACCAACCCCGAACAACAATGGTAGAAACCAGAAGCGGTTATCTACGAAGTATTTCATGGGAACTGAAAGGGTAGGGTATGCTATCTACTGAGGTCTGCAAATGCCAATACGTCACATGTGCTTCACCCCTTTTGTGCGTTCGCGCCTTAAACGCTTCCATTTCGTTTCCGCCATGCCCCTGCATCCCGTTTCGCTCATGTTTTCAGGACCGAATTTCGAAGGATGTGCAGACGTTGATCGAAGTCTGGAAACGCAATTTTCGCTCTTTCAGCCAAACAAGTATTAACATTGACAGCCGCTCGGACCGCTACGGCCTGGCTGGTAGCCATTCGGATGGGGCATCCATGTACAAGTCGACATAGAAAGGGGGAACGACTTGGAGCGGAGCGGCTGCTCACCAAATGCTAGTTGGAGGGTCCTGTTGAGTTGCGGGTATTCTTTTCACACATTGGAATCCGGGTCCTTTTCTACACCAACGTTTTTCTTGGATGGTGCGGCAGAATGGGGATTTGCTGCGTTTTTATTGAGTGACAATCTAAATCGTGGTTGAGATTATAATTTGTCAGGAGATTCCTGCAAACATTCCAATTGTTCATCATCGCTTTCACAAATGCCAATGCGCATCAACAATCGTCAATAAACCTCAACAAGGGGTTATTTCAATGTGATGTGTCCCTTACATGTATGACCATTCAGATTGACTGGGCACTGATTGAATGATCCAGTGTCTGAGCTGATGGTGTTTATAGTATGTAGTTGTGCTTCTTCTGCCTTTCTTTGGTGTGCCTTTACTTGGTGCTTTTTGGCACATGGGATTTTCTTTGCATGTTGGTCAATGGGCATGCATTTTTCCGCTATTTGTACGTATGCAATGCAACGCAATGCAACGCAATGCAATGCAATGCTATGCAATGCATGTATGCCATATACGTATAGATGTACTGTATGTAGCAAAGGCATGCGACACATCACCTAATGCATATTGATATGCGCAAAGAATGGAAATATGTACATGTATTTTTATGTATGAATGTATACATATATATTTTTAATATATACTGTATATATATATATTGTCATGTGCATTGGTGTGCATGGATATGATCAAACATTTTTGAGTACACATGGCATATGTTTATTCCTTTATTTGTTACATGATTTTACATGCATGTGGGAACCAAACAGTTTGCAATGTAAAGTCGCATTGCACTGCATCACAACTTAACGTAAATTGACGAATTATGTGCTGGACTGAAGTATTTACTGGCATGCATTGATGTGTCTTGTGCGCAATGCGCACGTCCAAAAAGCTCTCATGCATCAAAAAATGCAGTCTTTCAATATGTTTGCATGACCATATACACATGACCAATACCTTTGCAGGCATGCACATGCACTCACGCTCAGGGAGGCACACGATGGCAGATGTGTTGAGACATATCACGTGTGTGCATGTTTGCGTATGCAATTGCAAGTGTAGATGCGCGTTTGCACATATGTGTGTGTGTGAAAGTCCGACTGTAGGATCATGAAGGTGTAACAGGTGCAACTACGGCTCTAAAGGTGAAAGGAGTCCAAAGTACTTCTTGGAATGACCTACATTCTTTCCGGACTCGTCTCAAACAATCACCTCTTTTCGGGACATTCCCAGACCATTCTTGCGCGGTTCTAGCAACAGACGAATGCGAATCCTGGGATTTACCTACAGTACCAGCGCCAGCGTGACAAACGTGATTTTAAACCACAACTCTTAGATATGTTTGTAGTTGACAGTGGCTTGCGATGTGCCAAACAGTCTTGTTCCTTTTTATCATGCGGCTTTGCTCAGGTACTCCACGGAACTAGATTGAACACAGAGTGAGTTGAGTGGCGGAGCGAATGACTTGCTTGGTCGTTTTCAACATGTTTATTGATTTCCACCGTATTTAGGATGGTTGGTTGATTGTTTTACAGGGTTGCAACCACCAACCAGGTCTAACGAGTATGCGTGATATCATACATATCGATATTACATCATTCGCATCATTGCCCATGTTCGAAGCCAGCCAGCAGTTAATGATCATTATCAACCACCGGCTGGTGGTTTAAAACATTTTCCTAATTTCTACCAGCTATGGGCCACCCTACAAGGGTGCGTGTCCCTTTGATAACCCTGGTACATAGTGCTTCGTTCCCTAGCCCGAGCAAGCACGACCGCAGGAAACGAGAAAACGTGGTTGGTGGTTTAACCACCAATCAGACCATCACCAACCAGTATGAACCTACTTCAAAACAGGGCCTTAACTACATAACTTGTTACTAACCCGTATCAACCTGCTATTGGCCATCACAAACCGATTGATGATCATCATTAACTAATCATAACCACTATCATTATGAACCACTATTAGCTGGTTAATGATCATTAGCCACTAACCTATTATCCAACCACTATTTACCATTAACTTTAAACCACTATTAGCCACTAACCACTAACTATTAGCTGGTTAATGATCAACCATTAGCCTTTTAACCACTTTTTATTGGTTGGTTTTATGGTGACCTAGCGCTGCTGAAACGGTCGCTCAGGTCCAGCATCTGAAACGGGACAAAGTGGAGCTAGTGGAGCTAGTGGCCACTTGGAGCGGCCTGGTTGGTCCTGGGTTGGTTTCTCCCCTTGATTTCAATCATTGGTTCTTGGTGACCATGGTTAATAATGGTGAATAGGGGATCATAAGCAAATAATAGGGGATAATGATAGAGGATAACCACCTGTTAATAATCGTGGATAGCAAGCAACAACAACTGGTGGTTTGATTGCCCTTTTTTAGTAAGAATTACCGACAAATGGTTGGTTGGCTAATGTTTTTTTCATAGGGGTGGTTCAACGACCACCCAGCTGATGTTCTATTCCAGGAGTAATTACTTTTGCTGGTTGTTGGGTTCAAAGATTGTTCAACCATACCTGGGGACGATCAGCTGTTTTAACATGGCAATGGAGCCCCATGCATCTATTTTCCTATAAATGGAGCCCCATGCATCTATTTTCCTATCGATTTGTTGATTTATGTTTGTGTATGCCACGTGGGTTCATTTAGCTGTGTATGCTATGTTATTTATCCTTTTTATACTCTTTTGTCTTGTTGCATCAGTGCATAGCAGTCAAGGAAATTTGAAGAAGACTGCACGACTCGGCTGGGCCGGTGCTAGCACAGCATGTCAACTACTTTGCAATGAATCATTTGTCGTCTCTCACCCTATGAACGACAAAGAGCTGTCTGAATCGCTGCTGGTTGACTTGGACATCTTTAGAGAAGCTTTGTTTCCAGCATCAGTTCTCGGAGTTGTCTGGAGAATAACCAGAAGCATCAACAATCTATAGCCATCACCAGCCAACCGTCAACCAAACATTATGGCAAGCGTATTGTTGGTGACTCAGTGACTCATCATTGAGTAGCTGTGGACTAACCAACTATTAAGCAGCCAATAAGCCGTTTAAATTCCAACATAATCCAGCCGCTTCGATGCAAGGAAGAGCAAGAATAAGAAGTGCGGACAGCTGTAGCGATATTTCGGACCGTGCTGGGGTTTTGCAGGCTGCTGTTTGTTCAGTGATGCATTGATCAATATACGGGTGCTTGTGTTGTTAAATCTGCAGTGAGAATTCGTCATCATTCGTCAAGCGACTTTGCTTCAACATTTCTGGCGGCTGTCTCCAGCACAAGTGGAGGGAACAAACGTGAAGTAAAGATGATGGACATTGCTTGACCCTCAACCAAGTGATGCACCATGACTGGCATCCCAGGGCATCCCAGGGCATCCCATGACATCCCATGACCATTGACCTGCCGGAAGGATCCCTTCACAAAGATAAAGAAGTCGCCCAAGTCGCCCAAAATTCCCTTGGAGGAGGCAGGCCCCGTTCGTGAACACAACCAGGAACCAGGGTGATTACATGTAATGACCAGGGAACTAGGTAACTGGCAGTGTCCAATGATAAGTATATAGACATAGAACCTGAAGAGCTGCTTTCCTTTAGGCAGCTGGTTTGCGAAATGATGATGGGAAGATATGGTGGTTTTTTAGAAATAGGGGACCCCAAAAAGATGGGTTTAACAGCTGGCCCTCAGCCTTAGCTGAACCTTCTGAACCAAAAAGAAATGTGTATGGCCTTTTTTGTTTTTCGCGCTTCTCTCACAGAGAGACTTGGAGTGATGGCACTGGAGAGAGAGAGAGAGAGAGAGAGAAAGATGGGTTTGTCAATGAAACACCCATAGCACAAGACGTGTTTGCATGTGTTTTTCCCCACCTGCCAGGTGAGGGCTGTTAGATTTTATGTCAGTTGCCTCTGCTCCTCCTCATCCTCCTCATCCTCCTTTCCTCCTCCTCGCCGGACCTCAACTACGATGATCACTCCCCAATGTTCGCTGCCGGACCTCAACCACGACCTTCCACGCCCAGTGTTCGCTGCCGGACCTCAACTACGACCATCCACGCCCCGTGCTCACTGCCGGACCTCAACCACGACCATCCACGCCCAGTGTTCACTGCCGGACCTCAACCACGACCATCCACGTCCAGTGTTCGCTGCCAGACCTCAACTCCCTTGCCAAAAGCTAGCTATGCCAGATACAATGCCAAAAGCTATGCCAAATAGAATGCCAAAAGCTATGCCAGATGTAATGCCAAAAGCTATGCCAGATAGAATGCCAAAAGCTGTGCCAGATAGAATGTCAGAAGTTATGCCAGATAGAATGTCAGAAGTTATGCTAGATACAATGCAAACAGCTATGCCAGATGTAATGCCAAAAGCTATGCCAGATGGAATGCCAAAAGCTTTGATGCCAGAAACTATGCCAGATAGAATGTCAGAAGCTATGCCAGATGTAATGCCAAAAGCTATGCCAGATAGAATGCCACAAGCTATGCCAGATAGAATGCCAAAAGCTATGCCAGATGTATTGCCAAAAGCTATGCCAGATAAAATGCCAAAAGCTGTGCCAGATAGAATGTCAGAAGTTATGCCAGATAGAATGCCAAAAGCGATGCCAGATAGAATGCCAGAAGCTATGCCAGATAGAATGTCAAAAGCTATGCCAGATAGAATGTCAAAAGCTATGCCAGATAGACCTGTGTCAGATTTGCATGTGATGCTGGGGATCACACGAAGTAAAGTAAATTTTCTCCAGGTGCAAGCACAACTTTGAGATTGTGCCTTCCCTCTTTTATGCAACTCCAACTTGACACCCCTGGGATGTTTTAAAGCAACAGCTGGGAGAAAGCTGACCTTTTCAATCCGAAAAGTTTGGCGTGACCAGGCGAAGAAGCTCATGGCACAAAAGAAACAAAGGTCGGGTTCAAAAGAATCAAAATCTTTGGTCTCACCATCACCGACCACTTTGAGAGAGGCGTGCTGCGCGGGCTTCGGAGGGTCGATTCTGCTGGGTGGTGCCCAAGGGTCAACGAATCCGGTGCCATTGGGACTAGGCTGATTGCTGATCATGGCAGGCTGGTTTAGTTGGAGGCGTTGAAGCGGGGCTAAGCTAAGCTCTCGTGAAAAGTGACCGCTGGAGTCACCTTCCCAGGAGCTATGCAAGGAGCATTGCGTAGGTGAAGTCCATGGCTGGGCGGATGAGTTGGTTCAGCACCTCCCAAAGATCAGCAGCTGCACAGCCCAGGATCTTATTTGCTCGCCATTTGCTTTTGGTTCGCGCTGGCTGTAGTTCATCTGAGTTGCTTTCGTAGAGCTGCTCATTGATCTGATATACTGTATGCGGTGCAATTCCCACTGCCGTCGCTATTGAACTCTATCTCTAATAAATTGATGAAAGACGTGATGTCCATTGAGGGAGATAAATGGGGGTCTCCCTTTTCTTACAGGTGGTAGGGATTATCACAGACGCTATTTCTGTTGGGGTTGTGAACGGGGGGGCGCCAAATTTGGGATTCATGTTTACCCATGAGTAGTGTACACGCAGCTTCCCTATTAAACACGACCATGTTCATGGGATTGGGAATATCCATCAGTTGCGGGCGGGTACGGTAGCCCCCAAAGATATTCAAGTTGAAATATTATGAATTATGAAATTTACGAAATGTTTTGAGCCAACTGTTGATAATTATAAGAGGTGACCACAAGTAACCGCTATAGATCGTTATAGCCAATTGTAAACCATTGGCATTAGCCACTTGAACCATGATTTTGACCATCAGCATTGTTTTTGTTTGTTTGTTAGTAACTCCTATTGTTGGCCTTTAGCGACTAACTATATAAATAAGGGTCGTTTCTTGATGGTGTTTCCCTGGCACGAGCTAATGATTGATCACTGACATCAAAGCATCAACCAGATGATTGACCCTTAACATGAGTTACCCATGAGGTATTCACCAATATAGTCACCATATATAAACCAATGTACTAACCATTAACCAATGTGTTAACCATGATGGACCCTGCCATGATTTCACCCATGTCTTCACCATGATGCGCCCTAATGAACTAAATCCCATGGATCACCCTGGCAACTGGCAGCTGGGAGGCCCACTCTCCAGCCGTCGCTGCACTGGTGGCTGGGCATAGATTTTTTGTGGTGCCAGCCGTCGCTTCTGGGTTGCTGAAATCCTCAGAAACATCGAACTTGCTTCCCCCAGATCCCCAAGTTGGGCTGGCGGTGGAGGGAGAGATCCCAAAGTCACCAAAGATTGGTGCAGTACTTGATGTGAAGCGAACGTTCGGAACCCCAAGGTCACTAGTTACTAGTTTGGATAAAAAAAAGAAGCAAATTGTCCCGTCCTTTTGGTTGGCCAAGTCACCAAAGATCAGTGATCAGAGTAACTATCAGTGCCATGCCAAGTCGTGTTGATTGATTGGTGCCGGTCATTGTAAGTTCTCATGGTTGAAACGAGTATCCTGTTTGAATTCATTTGCCTAAATGATTTTCCGGTGGGTTGAAGCAAAGAACAAGGTCATTTCTCACTCTTCGGGCATCATTATTGTTGGTGTACGTTGGTGTGGCGAGCTTGCTGGGCATGTTGATCAATGAACAGGGACGGCCCCCGGAGGAGACCCTGTCATGGATCGATGCAGCAAGTGTTACGATGATATGGCTGTGGGTCAATAGAAACCATCAATAATAGTGGCTTATTATAACCAACCAAATCATAAGGAAAACAATGGTTAATGATGGGGAACCAGGGGTACAAGGTGAACTGACCCACAGCCATATGCATGAAAGATTAGGTGGTGCCGAGTTTGTTTTTGTCTAGACTGGAATGTCCTTTCTAATTGCATCATTGTAGGTGTTTTATTGTGGTTTTATACACGTTTTTTTCGTTGAGTGTGTGCGTAGTCCATTGGCAAGCTTTGCTGAGAACAGGGAGTGGACTGCATCTAACACGTGTGGATGATTTGAAAGGTGGCTGAGTATAGGATCAATCGTTTTTTTCGATGATCAATGATGGCTTCGAAACGGATGATGTTTTTTTTGAAGCCTGTTTGAAATATGTAACCGGCCAATTGGACGTGAGACTTTTTGTAATTGAACATGGCATTGCTTGGGAAACTCTACCACTAATAGATTGTTTACCGATCGAAAATGGTGATCAACTTGAACTTACCAGCGATGGCTTGCCAAATAGAAAGCGTTAATCATCAAGAACCATACCATGCATCAGCCATCATCAACATGAAATTAGCCATGATAAACTTGTTAGTTGCATGCCTTTTTTTCTGTGGTATGTGTTCAATGCACATTCCTCATTGTGTAAAAAGATGGCTGGTTGATTGACTCGTACGGGGTATCCCAGCTCTCACCCTTCATATGAATCGATTGGTGCTTTCTCAAAATAGGGGTACCCCCAAATCATCCATTACTAATCATGTATGGTAGTAAACCAACCAGCTGAACTCATGCAGATGGCGATGGACAAAAAAAAATAAACCAACCATTTTTGAGGTGTCATTTTTCAAAAAACACCCACGTGGCGTTGCAGCAAACCAACCATAGCTTTGGGCTTCCCAAGTCCTGGCCGCTGAACCCCCCCACCTTTCGCTCACAGCGCTGAGGCGGCAGCCTACACCTCGGCTTCCGGCTCGGAAGCGTCGTATCCAAAAAGTCCGAAGATGTCAAAGGCTTAGGCGCCACCGTGGCGGCCGGTAGGTGGCGACAGCAGTGTCATGAGGTCGTCAGTTCATAGGTCACCTCTGGTTGGTCAGAGGTGAGTTCATGCTCAAGGCTGCAAGGATCCGCAAGGTATGAGGGGAACACAAGCAGTAATTAGGAACTGAAACCGAAATATTGAGCGCCAGAGTTGACTCCACAAGGTTGTTTCTTGAATGCCTGGATAGTCCTTGGAAGTTCGCGACGGAGTGGGTGTGGTAAGAGACAGTGTATACAAACATGTGCATCTCGCTCTCTCTCTCTCTCTCTCCATGGCTACCTCGGGTGTTTGTGCATCAGCATTAAGCTATTTTGATGAATTTTGATGATGGTGATGATGATGGTGATGATGATGGTGATGATGATGGTGATGATGATGATGATGGTGATGATGATGATGATGATGATGATGATGATGATGATAGGATAATCATTATGCAACCTTCCCATCAGGGGAAGCTGAACACTAATGATCGAAGTATGTTCCGTTGTGTTTTGTTGATGGCGTTGTTAGAACATCTCACTTCATGGATTGCATCATGGTGAGGCATAATTCACAATACCGCAGTTCCCGTGTTTGTGGCGCACAAATCGCCACAGGTAGCTTTTGGGGATCAATCACCAGCTGTTTACAGTTCCACAGGGATGGGTACTACATATATATATATATATGCATATTTATATTTATATATTTATATATATATATAGCCCGTATTGCTTTTGAATCAGCAACTACCAACAGGATGAACACGTCTTGTTCACTTTCGCTGGCGGTTGAGCAGTGATCCCTATCCCAGATACTCCATGTTTGGCATATTTGCATGCATGGGGGATCCCTACTAACAGCGGTTGTTAGCGGCATTGATTACAAGCATCCATTAATCTGAGTTGCTGGTTAGTGGTGACTACTAAAGGTTGGCAATGGCGACTTTCATGATTGGTGGTGATTGATTAGGATTGATTTGCGGTTGCTACTTCTCGTTTGCATGGGGCAGGATCATCACGGGCTCGAATGCCAGGCAAGCACAAGACGTGAGTTGCCTGACTCGAGGGTGTGACAAACTGTCAAGATTCAACTGATCGTAACGGCACTGTGGCAAGCATTGGGTACTTCCAAGTTCATTGCAATGGTTGATGATCATTGCATAATGCTCCTTGATGATTAACCGCTACACAACCACTATTTGGTTGGTGGTTTGAAAGATTCCTTATTCTTCCTAGTAGTAGTCAACCGTTGACTGATATTTGTCATAGGGGTGGTTCAACCACCAATCAGCTATTGTTATTGATCAAACTACCGGCAGCTTGTTGCAATTCCACCATGGATCGTCCAATACTGGATGGCCCGGATGGTTGTCTCGCTTAGCAGCACTTTCGCAGTTTCGGAGTTTCGCGAGGTCGCAACGTTGCAATGAGTAAGGGGAATCTCACAGGGGTCCTGGGAGACACCAGGATGGAAGATCAGAATAGATCGGAGTCATTCAGAATTCTTCTGAAACGTTTTGTTAACGATTTGACCATCCACCTTTTGCGAAAAAGTTGCGCCCCTGAGCCATCGAATATATGGGCGTCCCTATAGTTTTGACCATGGCCCTTCTGGTCACAACGCCTTTGCCAATCCTGGGTTGCAACTCATGTAGCTCATGTAGATCCGTCTTGCTGCAAGCTGTAGGCATTTCGGCATTTCCAATACAGGAAGCTTAGTTACTTGCTCCGGGGTTTACCATCCAGAGTCATCACCATCATCCTGCTACCAAATACGGGGGTACAGTGGACGCGCTGATGTTACCAACTTGTGGGCAACCCAGGCCTTTGACATAGGAACCCTGTAGGATTACTTGCTTGTTGAATCTTTATTTTGAAACGATTCAAGGGTGCTGCAAGATATTTCCAAACAGGCTGTAGCGGAGGGATGGTACATGTGACCATGCGGCAGCACGTGGTGAGCTAAGAAAGCAGTAAAGTTTCAGGTTTTCCCTCCTTAAGAAATTGGATACCAAAAACCATTCCCTTCCAAGCAGAAATGATCCAATACAGATTGATGTGACACGAAGCCAAGCGAAGCTCGGAACCTGCAAAAAAGCAGACATTTGGATGCCAAAGATGCAACATTGAAAGTCCTCGGCGCTCTTTTCCGAGGAAAATCACTGCCGGAGTACCTGCAGTTTCCTGAGTTTTGTTCATCCCGTGGGGGTGATCCAAAGAGTAGATGGATACCGATGGTTGAATCAGAGAAGAGAGAGAGAGAGGAGATCGAGAGAGACAGAGGCAGAGACAGAGAGAGAGACAGAGACGGAGACAGATAGAGAGAGACAGAGACGGAGACAGATAGACAGACTTAGACAGAGACAGAGAGAGAGAGAGAGAGAGATAGGGTGAGGGTGCCAAACTTGTACAGATGGTATCGTTGCGCCATAATATGGCCTTTGCTTTTCACCGTCGAAGTGTTTTTCGGGCGCCTCTGTGAGGCGGCAGGACAGCCAAGCCCAGCGAGAGAGAGAGAGAGGGTGAGGGTGTGGCATGTAGATTTTGGCGATGCAGAGGGATGCACCTCAAAGCAACACGCCAATCCTCAGGAATCAGGAGGCCACCCCAGGGTAGTCCATAATAGTGGTACCCGCAACCATGGAGTGGCCAAATGTACCATCCTCAGCACAAACATGCATGGATTCCCATGATGGTACATGGTACCTGCGGGTGTCAGTAGCATGCCCCCACGGTTGGCATAGGTGTCCCTCGATGGGCGCCGCAACGGCCGGAACAGGTGTGGGACCCCTGGTGGTGATGCAGTGCAATGTAGTGAACTTGAAGGAATACATGTATAATGAGTTATAGAGTGGTACCTCCTACTTATATAGCTAAGTTGGTTTTCAACTAGGGTAACTACTAGTCATGGTAGGTATGACTGCATACGATGATTCAATGGCCTTGTTACCAACCTCTAACGAAGGGGGTATCACTTTGTATGTTTTTTTTGTTTAGGGGAACCAAAAAATGTTTGGTTTATTTTTGTATGAATGATTCTAAATGGATGATTTGGGAGGTCCGCATTGTGGGAAATAAGTGCGTGAATCAACCACCCACATTTGGGATATTGCATGTTGTGTGAGGGATTTTTAAACGCACACACGCAGATGTATATCTTCATATCTGCATTTGTGTTCACAAATGCTCATGGGCACATCCACAAAGGAACTCACCCGCAAAAGTCATGACATTGGTTTGGAACGCACACCCAAGACTTAGAAGTCCATATATTGAGTCATGTAAGGTTCGGTTTTCGTGTGTGCATCTTTGATTTATATGAGTGATTCATGGGCTTCTTAATTTTTAATCGTTCCTGGTACCCAAGTATTAGCATGTCCAGCTTTGCATCCTGTTGGTTGATCCACACCAGCTCTAATTGGTGAATGTATATCTTTCACTTTGTTTCCCTACCCTTCCAGTTACCACGGTATAGTAGGAAATTGGTTCTACCAGCTTGTTGTAGCTAGGGTTGGTTGCCTGCTACGATAGTGACTGGAATCACAGGCAACTCGGGAACCAACTAGATGTAACATATCTAGTTACATCGTTTGCCCCATACAGCAACATCTCTAAGTTACATCCCTAAGTTTGTTTGTCATTGGGTAGTTTTATGGGTTGGTGGTTTCGATCTTTTTTCAATCGTATTACCAAGTGATTGGGTGGTTTACAAATATTTTTCATAGGGGTGGTTCAACCACCAACCAGTTTTGTTTCCTGATGATTTTGGGGTTTACTTCGAGGAGCAGCTCGCAGGTTGCCAAAGACTGTGTGCATATGGGGCCGTAGGTGAACCGGCGCAAATGGTGAGCCTCAAAACGGTTCAGGGGCAAGGAGATCTGCAGGTGAAATGTGTTGAACAAATATGTAAAATTGGCGCCTGGCTAAATGATATCATTTTTGGTACGTCAACAGCTCAGCAGCAGTGCATACAGTACACTTACAGCATTTGTAAAGTGAAGCGATTGCCCCATGCTTGCAGGACGCTCATCCATCAATATGTTGGCCTTTTGGGAATCCTCCGTTCCCACATCTGAGAGTTTTGCAATCAGTGAAGTTTTTCTATTTCAAAAAGGAGGTGTTTTGCAGGTTCCCTAGCCCCCACTGGCAGGCCTACCAATTGAACCTGAACCGGATAGCTGCAAGGACGGCACCGATGGAGCAACCATGGGCAGACCTGGTGGGGAAAAACGGGAGATACCAGCCAGTCTGGAAAGCCAACCTCCACCAACAATACCAACCACGGCATGCGGGCCGCTGGCATGCCTAGATTTCACAGGGCCCTCCAGATCCATGCAATCACCATCACCGGTTCCAGGCCTCATGTTTTACTGGCAACAGTATGTTGGAAACCAATCCAGCACCATTGGTGAGAGGGGCATGTGGCATAACTGTAATGTGTCACAGGTTCGGACGCCATGTGTAAAAGGTGCTGGATTCTTTCTACTTGTAGGAAAGCCGGTAGAACAAAGCCTCACCCTCGTTCCTTATATAGTGGAACTGCTCTAGATTCTTTAACAAAGCAGCAAAGTCCATCAAACTCATGTTTGGCTGGCATGAGATCGGCATAGGGTTCAAGCGGCACACGCCGATAAAAGTGGGATGAAGTGATGTGATGTTGGAGCGGTGCCAGTAACCGGAATCTACATAGAGGAGCATGAGGTTGGAGCCGCACTAGCGACCACAACTGGCAGGAAGTGACATGAGGGCGTTTGCCACCGGAAGTGAGATAAAATATTGCTAAATGCTTGTTATTTGTTGCTTTTTTAACGAGTTTCCTTCTACTTCTATATTTGCAGCCGTCATTGGGGCAAACCCACTGCGACGCCCCTGCAAGGACGATTCTAATTGGTCTTGTGCTTGGTACTGTATGTTTATTTAGATGCGAATATGAGTCTGGCTTTGACCACCACTCAGCGCAAACGTTCACAAATTGTAAGACCATGCCAAGTTCAATTCAGTTGATGTTCATATGAGTTTTCACCACCATTTGTCTCAGAGTCACACGCTCCGTAAAGGGACAAGCACAGACAGACAGACAGATAGACAGACAAACAGACAGACAGACAGACGGACAGACAGACAGACAGACAGATAGACAAACAGACAGACAGACAGACAGACAGATAGATAGATAGATGGATGCGCACATGTAGTATCGAGAGGCGTGATTCATGCCAAGACCTGAAAACATTTTCTATCTACTTTACCTCAGGTGTTTGCCATTGCAATTTTGGCTTGTCGGGTCTCCAGGGTGCTGATTGCCCAAACCTTTCGCTGTGGCCCTGATTCGACGTTCATATGCATATGCATGACTGATTCTGCAAGTTAGATTTGTGGTCCTAGGTATGTGCATGGTCACGAGTTACATATCTTAATTGCGTTTTTTCATGTTTTTTCAATCCGACAGGATTCTTGCAAATCAGGATTTCCATACTTGCTGAGTAATGCTTGGAAAGTTCTTCATGAGTAGACCAACAAGTTGTTGAGGATTTCTTTGCCGCCGCACTTGTCATTGCGTCAGGCATCCGGTCAACTGGAAAGGCCGGGGGGTGGCTGTCCCAGGTACCTGTCACGAACGCACAACACGGGGGCTTCAATCCATCCATGGCACCGTGGTGGCATCACGGTTCGAAGGGCGAGTGACTGACTCATGGAGTTGCTCAGTGGCTGTGGGTTGGACGTTGATGGGTCAGAGTTCTTCTTGATTCATATGAATAACCTTCCCCAGATTGAAATGCTGGTGACTTGCCATCTAATGACTATGATACTCATACTTGCTTGATTGTTGCTGCATGTTGCTGCTAGGGCTTGTGGATCTCACCTTGGGTGGAAAGGTGGGACCCCGCAGCTGAGTATCTGTTCGACGGAGCCGGCGGGAGCGCGTTGGGTCGGGTGGGGCGCGCATGGATGACGGGGGAGAGTGGCAACTGGCGAGGGATTTCCGCAGCGGTGCGAAGAAATATGCCAAGACCATTTTGCGCCACCTGGCTTGGCTGTTGGGAGCAGGCAGTGGTATCCTTACGGCTCTACTTGGAAGCGGCCTCGGTTCCAGCCACATGCTGGTTTAGCAAGGCAGCACTCCTGAAAGTTCACAGGCGGTTCGGTTGTTCGGGCCAGGGACAAGTATTATAATTATTATATAGTTGTAGGCAATGTTAAGCCTGGATATTTTATGGATTTATAGGTTTGTTGATTGGGGGGGGCATTTTGATTGGAAACCAGTTGGCTTACAGTAACTGGGGGGGGGGTCCTCCCTATTGATCAACTTTTGGGGTCTAGCTTCATCCAGGGTTGCTGTTGTAACCATCCTGCACTGTTTGTTGGAATTCCAGGGTTCAACGGCGACATGCCAGAGTTGCAGGTTCCTGGCACTGCCCCCGGTAAGCTGAGAGTGGTTGCGGCTCTACAGCTGCCAGCCTGTGTCACATGCAAGCTGTTGATGAATTCTTGCACTGCTACTTCTGTTTAACATTGATCCTTTATTATCAATCGATCTCATGCTGTTAATGCGGCTGTATCATTCAATGGCTGGTGAATAATTATCGTGAACAAAAGATGCATATGAACAAACCACCCACATTTGATGGTAAATGCAATGTCCATAAAACTGGGGAAAGCTTTTCAATACGGATCTACTGTGGACTGCTAACCAGCAAAAATGAGAAGTAGCTTGTATAGCCGTGTTTGTCCAGCCAATAGTGGTGGCATATCTGACAATTGCAGCTTAGAAATGCCATTCGGCAACCATTTTTGTTTGCCCATTGTACCTATTTTAAACCTACTTCATATTCCTGAATGTTTTAATACCCCATTTTATGCCATACACTATAGCCATTGACCATGCTGGGATATTGATATTCTTTTTTGGTAGAAAGGTGTCGGGAATTGCATGTTCTACTAGTGCTGACGCCCCGCGACATGCCCACGAGACATGCCCACACAGAGCGGGGTCGAGCATTTGAGCTCTCTCAAAGCAAACATGCGCATGCAGAATCAGATGCACACACAGTTTGTTTTTTTTACATTTGCACATCTCAAGTGTAGTTTACACGGAAAATTTGCTTGTATATGTATGCAGGTGTACGTGTCATTGTATGCTTTGCATTTACGTATGCAGGCATGCAATTGTGCATCGTTACAAAGAAGCCAATCTGTAAAGGTACAATTGAATCCATGTGTATATGGAAATATATACATGTTTACGTGTATGTAGCTTTACTCGCGGGTTTCTGAAAATGGAGTATCCCAAACATGGATGATTTCTTACTAAGAAATGTTTATATAAATATAAAGGATCATTTGGTGGGTCCCCTACTCTCAGAAAGACCCATATATCTATTGGCCCAGACTTGATCCACACATGTTTGAACTTGAACACATTGGCACATGCAGAAAACTTGTGCGATTCATCACCATGGACTGTGTACAATATTTCTTGTTCCTTGCATGCCTGTTCTTGTTGTTTATGAGTCCCGGTGCTGGATGCACAATTTCAGACAGCAGATGGGTGAAATGACCAAAGCTATATAGATGTTTGCACAGTCGTACAAAGAGATTTCTGATTATGACTAGGAACTGCTATCTACCTGCCATTTTTTTTGATTGTTTTCCCGGATGCCAGGGATCCTGCCCCTGACAACCAGACTGTTCCCTGATAACCCTCCTAAAGGAATTCCCGTGATGCCGGGGACCCCCTGACAACCAGAATGTTCCCTGATAACCCTCATGAGGAATGGATTCACCCAAGCTGCCTCCTAGGAGTTCAGGGCTCTGTGCTGCCCTACGGTGCCCTTTTCGCTTTGCCTGGCACCATTGCCACGGCAGCGTGGTTGCACCCCGCGGCCCAGGATGACCGTAGAAAAGTGCATGTAGCCACTACATCCATGTTTCTTTTGAAAACATGTGTTCAAATCATGTATTCTGTCAGGTTTAACATGTTTAGCCATTTTTATCATTTGTTTAATCATTGCTTCTCATTCAAAACATGGTATTTGAGACCTTGCAAACGAGTTTGAAGCAAGGGATGTGATTGCAGCAATCTACTAATGGAAGATCCATAAGCCGCCATCAGTTCAGCAGTGCTGGTGATTCAGCATCAAGTATGAGGGGTCGTCAATGCGGATGCACCATCATGTCCGCCCACATGATGTATATTACTCGGAGGTGATCCCAGATTGTGGACAGCCCCGCAGTTCTCATGATGGCTGATGGCTAGGAGCATCTATGGAGAAGCAATGGTTAGGTCTACTTGGGTCACGTTGGCCAAAAGGTAGCCACATTTTGAGTTTGGTACGTGTGCAATTTTGTATGTTTTCCATGCAGGTACGGTGATCAGCTATGTGTTCGTTGTGCGTTTGTTGGTGCATCACACAATCTCGCACTGCGGCTGTCCAGACTTGCAAACACGGTGTTCCACTGGTTGGATTACACGCAAGCTTAATAAAAACACAACCCTGGACATCAGGAAAGACGGAAAGACTTGTTTTTGATTGACAGAGCCCATGTTTCTGGTCATGAGCAAGTATGCTGCTGTTCCTTCCTTTTGATCGCTAAGCACTTTGCCCAGTTTTCAATATCGATCCAGAAACACTGCAGGTATGCAAATTGACAGCTGCCAGATATACAATGCCACAATTCTTTCGTGTGTCACATCATCGTAATATTCGGATCTCAAATTGTGCTACCATGGCAACATACTTACGCACCGTTCTCATCATACAAGGTTTCCACTGCTCAACCTGTTATTGAGTGATTGCAAGCTTTGACCACTGGGTCAAAAGTAATCTGGGGCACTTGGTTCTGGTCTTTCTCGTTGAAGTGGTGTTGTGGTGTTGCAGGTGTAGCCGTCCCATCAATGAACCCAAAATGTGGAAGTGATAAAGTGCATGTTGGAAGGCAAGATTCCCGGTGTTTGTTTGCGTTTTTTTGGCTGAAGATGGTGCCAAGGTTGGTTACACTTGGGTTTGGATAGTTGTGCTATCCTCCTGTGTTGATTCAAGACATATTTCTTGTGGAATCATGTTTGTCCATGTTGGCCATGCACATTGCTCACACGTAAACACAGTGCCCGTTTGCATATATAAATGCACATGCGTGTGCGCGTGTGTGTGTGTGTGTGTGTGTGCGCGACAATGCGTATATGCATGTGCACACGCACTGTTATATAGTTTGATTCCTATGTATATGTGACATATATGCATTATACATTCACGGGCGTTCATATCTTTTATCATGCCGAGTAGGTTGGTTGCGTGTGGCTTGTCATGCCCAAGGGCAGCAGTGGTTGGTCCTGAAATGCAGGCCCTTCTCCATCTCTGGTGGAATCCCGACCTCAAAGGCTCGGAGAATGTGGAGGTTAGCCGTTTCGGTGCCTTGGCTGGTGAGGGGAAGGGTGAGGTGATCCATCTTGCTGTAAGCAGATCCCGGGTGAGATGATCCCCAGACCATCCTGGGATGAGCATGGAAATCTCAGGGTACGTCACCCGGCCCAAATCGAAATCAGCATCGCGGCTTCAGGCGACGTTTGGACAGCTTACACCTTTTCTTTGGGTTTTCTGGTGGTCTTTCGAAACAACCAGGCTTACAACCGTCACTTGGCAGGCCGCGGAAGTTGGAGCGGTCAGCTGTTGAAGAAGGCAATTCGCCGTCTTCCAGTTCTGCAGCTGAATTGTTTGATGATGTCATGATAGATTTTGCATGGAAACAATCCATTTTAAGGGGAGCTCAGCATCTATGGACCACCCGATGTTGTGGACATGTGGTCCCAGGCATGGCTTCCTGTGGGCGCCGAGGCTTCTGCGAAGGCGCCAGCAAAGTCCACGAGATCCGTGGGGAACTCTACAACTGCGCCAGTACGCTGCTGGCTTTCTGCACCCAGTCGGAGGCGAGGGCGAGCATAGGATGATGCCCATACAGATGCAGATATTGAAACGAAGATCTGTACCATCAAGCTGCTAGTTTGTTAAGAGAAGTCGGGTCAAGTGGGAGCTAACATGGAAGGAGTTGGCAAGTTGGCCCGTTGTGAGCCAATGGCAGTACTGTTTACAGTCGCAGGCATGACTTGGCGGCTCCAATTTGTGAGAGAGGCCTTAGACTCCAATTCTGGCGATTGCAAAAGTTTTTCCCGAAGTTGTTCACTTTATCTAGTATTTGGGATGCTTGGCTCATTAGCTCACTATAGGCTGATTCATATTTGTGGGATATTCGCTAGCCAACCTCGGGTGCGAAAGGACAAAGGAGAGGTAACAACCACCAACCAGCAAATCTTGGAACCACAGCTCTTTTCTCTTAAAGACAGCTGTCAGGAGAAGCAGGAAGAAGTCGAGGATTTTCGACATTTGCTGATCCGGCTCATCAGCCTGCTCTTTGCAACTTGCATGAGCCCCTTGGGTTTAATTTTGCAAGGGCGCACGAGCTGAGTGAGCGGCTCATGAAACGCATAGCTTCTTGCTGAACCCGTAGATGATGAACGTTGTTCTGCTGGGTATGAAGCCCGGCAAATGTAGATTGTTCATGTGAAAGAGACTTGGTTGCCAGCAACATGGATCCATCCGTCCGTCCGTCCGTCCATCCGTCCGTTCGTCCGTCCGTCCATCCATCCTTCCTTCCTTCCTTCCATCCATGCATAACATGTATTGGTCAAAGTGCATGCCTTGGGTCTTCTTATTTTATTTGGTGGTTTTGTCCGGCACCGATTGGGAGCGGCTCGGGGTCTCCCTGGCTCGCCGGAAGAGGAAGCCCAGGAGCCTCCAGGAGTGCCCAGTGGCTTGGTTCTACGCTGGGCCTCCAAGGGGCCTGAAGCTAATCCCGAGCGAACACGGGTAGTGGTGGCACCACTACCCATGTTCGCTCGGGATTAGCGCAGGTCCATATTGAGAACCACCAGTGCTTTACCACGCCCAGCTTGTTGGGAGCATGGAGTTATCGAAAGCTAGATCTCAAGAAACCTCCCGCACTCATCAGCTTAGCATCAGGTGAAATTAGCCTCGACGAGGACGAAGAAACCTATGACGCAAGCGATATGATGCAGGCTCCACCTGCTTCCCAATGATTTTTTTGCGAGAGAGAGGGAGAAATTTTGCAAGGATGGTTTCAGAATGTTTCAGACCATCACCAAGTCATCAAAAACAGGAAGCCACACTCAAACTAGCGCTGAAGCATTGTGTTTGTCAGACAAAGTGCGTTGATGCATCCAGCAGCGAACTGATTTTGATATGATCTCAACATCATATCACTGGGTGACAATTCATCGGTTGAACCAAGATCTCAGATAGCAGCATGATTATTGACATCATGTAAGTTTTTGCAAATGCCATCAAATATCAATACATGCGAAAAGTGCAAATGCAAGTGTTTTTGTATCAATATCAACTGGCTATCTCTATCATCCGGTGGTCTCACAGGATTAGCAATGTGACTCTGACTATGAATAAAACAGTTCATGCCATGGCAAATGCAATTAACATGCGGCAATACCATTGTTGTGCCGGGACCGCTACAAAGCCAATAATGCCACTAAGTATATATATATATACCTACAGAACAAAAAACCTTCTTTTTTTTTGGTTTCTTGAAAAAAACCAGGTTTTTTTTAAAAAACAGGTTTTTCCATAATGCGGTTTTCCAGTATTTATGTAAATGTTATACACACAATAGTAAAGGCCATCCCCCCTATTTTTTCTTTGGGGGTGGTGTCTGCTTCGCAATTGTAAAGCCAAAATGCTAGCTCTCCCCAAGACTCTCCCCAAAGGCTTCTTTCTTTCCTCTCTTTCTTCTCTGTCCTTTCTTTCCTCGCTTTCCTTTCTTTCCTCTCTTTCCTCGCTTTCCTTTCTTTCCTCTCTTTCCTCTCTTTCCTTTCTTTCCTCTCTTTCCTCGCTTTCCTTTCTTTCCTCTCTTTCCTC